>VXCM01000211.1:0-213626 GCA_014773175.1 Lucifuga dentata | reverse complement strand
CGTGGGACAAAAATGGTCTGCTTCAGCTAGCGGTGGTAAATTAGCCACTGCTACATTAGCATCCACCTGTAACAACTTTTCCCCAAGATCACTCTTGATGCAATCATCCTCTTTATTTTCTCGTCCTTTTTTCGAAACAAAAAATGAAGATATCGGTGGCACATCTGATAGCACCGCACTTTCTCTTGCTGTCCTTTCTTNTCCTCTTTATTTTCTCGTCCTTTTTTCGAAACAAAAAATGAAGATATCGGTGGCACATCTGATAGCACCGCACTTTCTCTTGCTGTCCTTTCTTTTTTTTTAAATTTTACGCTTAGCCCAACAACCGAGCCGAGTCCGCGTCTCCGTTTTCCACAATCGACGTAAAGGTCACGTTCGTGACTCATGTACATTCACCCGCAAACAGCGTCCACATTTTTTTTTAAGCCTAAAATTTATTTATTGGAGGGACTAACATATTTTAATGACAACAACAACTTTTATTTATTTATTTTATGTGTAAAACTTGTAATCATAATTTCGAAGAATTATGTGAACATAATTTTTTGTCTGGTGCCCCCTAGTGGCTGGTGCCCTTGGGCACGTGCCCAAAGGGCCATATGGTTAATCCGGCTTTGACCTCCCCCCACATAAGACATTTAATACATGTTCAGGCTGATTTAGTATCATCTGAATATGTGGAGTAACTCATGCCAAGATAAATGTTGTGCCAAGACAAATTAACGGTTGATGACTGCATGTTTAGATGTGTTATAAACTGAAAGAAGAGTGACCAGAGACTGCATGAGTATGCCTAACTCTGCTGTTCATTTGTGGCCTTCAAAAACAAATTGCTTATTAGTCTCATCCTGATTTTACTGTTCTGTGTCAGGAATTCATCAAAAAGAGAACATCTTTCTCTTTCTGTCTGACACACACACACACACGCACGCATGCCCTCTCTCCCCAACCCCTGCTGTTGTCTAGCCATGTGGTCTATTGCATAATCCTGACACCATTACAGAGAATCCCCCCTTCAAATCTGCATATCAGCCTTTATCCAAAGACCTCTGGGGAGCCTCATTGTTTGATGCTTTAAAGTACTGAAAACACACAGGAAGCACTTAAATCTTATATTTGTTTTTATTTTATTTTATTTTTATTTTTGTTTTACAATTTAATTTGGCTTTATTTTGGTGTGATATCTTGTTAAATGTGGTGTTTTGTCTTGTCTCTAACTACATATTTTAGGCCAGATCTCACACTCTGAATCTCAACTGGATCTTATGGTTAAATAAAGAAAGTAAAACAATACATTATTTACGACTTACAGAAGCTGCAAAGCAGGCGTGTGAACGAAGCTCCCTCCAGTGATTTCAGTGAATCCAGACTTGACAAAAGATCTACATACAGAAAATATAACAATCAGAAACATGCAGTTCATGACATTCCAGCGTCAATGTACATGACCACGACACAATGAAACCCACGGGCGATCAGTCCACTTACAGAGAAACCACATCGGATGGGAAAGTATGCGGGACTGATCGGACATTCTCACACAGGGCATTATCTTTGGTGCAGGTACATCCAATAGGGCATCTCGGCTGTCTAACTCTCCTGCTCTCCGACTGAAGCAGGCTCACAGCGGCCAAACAAACCACGAGCGCCCGTCCTTTCCATCCTCCGCCCGGGTATCCCATTCCTTTTGTCCCCTCCTCCACAACATGCAACTTCTCCGCAAAATCCGCGAGATCTACCCCTGATCTTATGTTTTGCTGTATATTTCTAATATTTTTGCCTGTTTTGGTGATGAAAGCCTGGCTTTGCTGCGCTCTGATCTGATGTGGGCTTGTGGCGTCTCAGCAGGAAGGCACCGCTCCAGAGGATTCCTCATGAAAAACGCAGGTTCACAAACGCAGGACAGACATGACTGAAGAACAGAAAACGATCTCAGCTTTCATTTTCATATATATACATTTTTTAGAAACGCCACTGTTCAGAACCTGCTCTTTTTTCTTATTAATTCCGTTGTCTGCTTACAAAGAAGTTGGAGATGCTGCAGCCAGAAGGAAACAAATAAAAGGTTGAATTCCCATGAGAGAGAGAGAAAAAAGAGAAGAAAGAGACAGAGAGGGATGGAGGAGAGAAGGGGGAGAAGACTTAGGTGCGCTTNTTTTTTTTTTTTTTTTTTTTTTTTACCAGCAGTACCAGCTATTATTTAGAGGCCTGCATAATGCAGAGCGGCTATTCATGAGGCAAATGCGCCATGCCTCACTCATTTAAATGCTCCTCTTTTTTCCTTTATGGCATAATAATGGCAGGAAGGATACAGAAACATTAAATATTAATGCAGAGATGGGATAATAAAAAGGTTGGTAAAGTATGATCTCCAGTTACGTTCAGAAAATATTATATTTGTTTTTTTTTTTTTCCTCCTTATAGACAGGCATTTTCTCAAATAACTTTGATCAAGACAGACATCTGTGTATAAGCACATTAATTTTCTGGTTCTAAAGCTGTGGTGTGGTTACTACCATTGGTACCTGAAGCACCCCCTGGTGGTACACAGAAAATTACTGTAGAGAATCAAAACAATTGAAATGGAAATGGAGTTATTGTGGTAAATTATTCAAAAATCAAATGAGGTTTCTTGAAAAACTGTTTTTGTAAAAGTTTAATTATTATTCTCTTTTCATGAGAATTCAATGTTTTGCTGAAACTAGCAGAACACTTCCTGTTTGCAAACTTCCTGATGAGGAAGGGCTTCGGTATATTTTCATGCTCTTTCATATTTGACAGAAGCCAACAGCTTCAACAGAACAGACATACCTGTGGAGCCTGAAGGGGACATTTGCGTTATTTGTAAATGAAGAAATCAATTCATGTACATGTATTGTTTTCACTTTTGTTTTTTTTATGAGACAACAGTCTTGCAGGCAAAGGTGTGAATAAACCACGAACATGAGATTTTTACTCTGGTTTGCTGAGAGGTGATGCTTTGTTCAAAAAGTTTAAAAGCCACTGTATCAAGTAATACATTTACATGAAAATGATTTATGCTAATCTAAAATGACAGAAAATATGATTTTTTAAATAGATAATTTCCATGAGTCTTTCATACTGTTATTAGCACTTCCTTCTCTCTTCCTGTCTTTACTCAGCACCACATTGACTCCTTTGTTGAGTTCAGTGGGGTGTGGAAGCATCATGAAACAGTGGACCTCTGTTCCAAACACTGTGGCAAAGTTTCACCCCTGCCACCCTCAATAAATTCAAAGACATCAATTACAGAAACATTCAAAAAGAATAATAGATGCTTTATTTTCAGGCATTTTCTATATGCCTGCGTGCATGTCTATATTATCTTTCAGAGGAAGTGAAAGATATGATCACTGATTTCTGAATCAATCAGTGTTCAAAGTCAAAACCAATGCCTGATACTGTTCTGCTCTTGTTTTTCAGCAGCTTATTACTGGCTATTTGTTGGACAAGTTCTTATGGCCTTAGATGATCTAACTTTAAAAAAATGAATGAACAAATGAATGTAAAACAAGACATTCTGAGAGTGCATACCTCCACCAAGGCCAACAAAATCCCTAACTCAACCCCACCCAATCACCACCAAAATAAGCAGATCTTCTTTTTTGTTAAAAAATTAGTAACTGACACCCATGTAGAATAAAAGTACATACTCTGCACAAGGTTCAAGTTAAGCCACTTTCAAAAAAAAAAAAAAAAAAAAATTAAAATAGAATAATAATTAACTTTCTATTTCTTAATTAAGCCTATTTTTACGAGTAATTTGCAACAATAACAGCATTCAAAGCTTTATTGCCAAGCTTTAATAAAGCTTGGCAATAAAGGTTTTTTACTTGCATTGGATCCAAGTGTACTGAGCTTTTTCTTTTCTATATGGCATTTTTGCTTTTTTTGCACCTTGGCTTTTTGTCATGTGTGTGGTGATCTTTCTTCATTTAGAGTTATTTGACATACCACCAGGCTGCACTTCAAGTACCACCAATGGTCCATGTACCACAGTTTGAGAACCACTGCTCTACACAATAATAAATGTGATAAAATATCCATAAGCTTTAGCTTCAACCTGTCAACCTGAAGCTGATAATTCAGATCTGACATAAAGTCATGTAAAATTAAAGCCTAATATAATATGGTGATAAAGTCAGAAATACAGCAATTTTAGATACATGAAGGCAAAGTATAGCTCTCAGATTTAATAAAATCAACCATGCAACATTTCTTTCAAACATAACAAACACTTCATATTCACCATGTATTTACATATTAAATTATATGTGAACAGAATGTTTCTGTCAGCAGTTGACAGAAGTGGTTAACGTCATTGTCCCGCGATTGTTTTGCTGCGTCATCATCTGGCGACTAGCTTGTGCTTTTGTAAACATTTGCTGCAGACCTCTTATAACACTAAAGCGGACAGAAATCATGGATAATCTTGTGAAGGTGTCTATCTTTAATATCGAAAACATGTTTGAATGCCATTTTTGAAAGAATATCTAACTAGCCCGAGTTACGTTTGTTATTAGCCAAGGCTGGTTCGTCTAGCCTGTTAGCTGACTAACTACAAATGCAGTCAGAACATTAGCTTAAGATAACTCAGCCAGTTGCTTAAAAGTTATTGGTGTTAATTTACACACTTACTATTTACGTTTTTGATTGTGACCGTACTGCTGAATTGGTTAGGCTATTAGAAAATAACGGGAGTTATTGTCGAACATGCTAGCAATTAACGTAGTCCAATGGCAAATGCTACTTAAGTTTATGCTCACCAAACATTTACTGTATTTTACGCGTACGGAGAATCTTCTTCTTACAGTCATTTGTAAGTCACATAAACTAAATATGCCAAAACAGTATGTTAATAAGTACAAAAAGTACAAAGAAAACAAACCTTGAAGACCAGAAGAATACAAGGCTTGCTCCTCTTTGCTAGAGATAGATACCTCACACAGGCGACGAGGTACTGAGCTGTTGTAGGGTGCGTCTGTGTGTGCCGAGAGAGAGAGAGAGAGAGTGTTTGGGGTCATTTATATTTCACTTTTTATTTAGTTCGTAGTTTATTCTGGTGTCCCTCATACTCACTGCATATACACCGTAGATGACAATTGTGACATATTATTTTAAATGATAAATCTATATCTGTAGACAAGATTTGCTTATGTGTCACATGCATTGACATGCACGTTTTCCTGTATTTTCTCAGGTGCATGGAAGTGGCGGTTACGATTCTGACTTCAGTGATGACGATGGGCAGGGAGAGTCCTCTGAGAGACGCCTTAAAAGGTACAATGGGAGACTATACAGTTTGTTGTTTGAATTATGATCAATAATATTTGTCAGTTTAACAAATCTTGCTCATGTAAATCCATGGGGTTTGTGCTGACTGATAGCTGAAATGGCTTTAACAGTGTGGGAGGTCATCCAGGAGGATTTAGAAGATAAGCAAAAGCCTTTGTTGTGAATAACCATAAACAAACAGCATCTTCCTAATTACTTATGATTCCAATATCCTACATGTAAACTTCCTGCATATCTCTAACATCCTTTTTTTTGGTTATTTGTGCCTTTGTTAATAGGAAACATGAGGAGGAAATTTTACAGAAGCCATTTCATAAAGGAAAACACTCACAGGTGGCTCACCGGAGTTTCCACTCAAATGAACTGGACAGGTAGTGTATAATCTGGCATTTAAACATGTGAGCCATATTGTTTTTACACTAATGAAGTCATACCATGGCCATGTCACATAATTACCATTGTTCTTTTTTTTTTATCATCGAACAATATGCTGACAATGTAAACTGACTCTTTGTTAATCTTCAAGGCTAATTTTCAAGATGTATTCTATTTCTGTTTTTCAGAGAGGAAGCCAGGAGCAGAAGAGCCCACCTGATATCAATGAATGCTGTATCCTTCTGTAAGTTCTGCATTCGTCTCACGTGTGTTAAATGAAAGAAGATAAAGGTGAGGTTAAAAATAAAAGCAATCAGTCGCATCTCAAAGCTAAAAATGAGAGCTCACTTAATGTCTCTGTGGATTAATACAATTATAAAATGAGTTTTTTCATTAAATTCATCTAACACTCATAAATTCTGTATGTCAACATTTAGTTAATGTCAAGTAAAGGCATTAAAACTGGTGAATGTGACAAATTTGCGCTGTTTTGGGGTTTGCAACTGTACACATTTAAAGAGACAGACAGACCTTAATCAGATTCCTTCAGTTTGAGCGACATAAGAAGTTTGTCGGTGACTACATACTTTACTATGGAGGGCAGATGGCTGATTTCAGACGGTCAACGTGAGTATTGTGGCTTAGGCAAAGACAAATAAGTTACTTTAGATAAGCATCAAATTTAACTTTTAAATTAAATTTGTGGTAGCAGTAAATTCATTGTCGTCATTCTCCCGTGCTTGTAATCTTTTTTCTCTCAGAGTCAATGACAAAAAAGATGTGGATGTGCTACGTGAGAATCATCGCTTTCTCTGGAGGGATGAGGATGAGGAGGACATGACATGGTAAGTATCTACAATAGACTGAACAATAAAATGCAACTCCTGTGACCTACATCTTACTCATTTGATTTCCTTGCATTTCTTTTTAAGCTTACATTAATATTTTTCATAACTTTTATAAGACTTGACATGATTTGGGTTCATGTTTTGGTCTTGAAATTAAAAAAAAAAAAAAAANTTAAAAAAAAAAAAAAAAGAAAGAAAAGCTTTAGATTTAGATTTAGAATTCTGTCTGGTGAAATTCTCAGTTTTAGTTGCTTTTCAGCATGCAGTCCAGATTAACATTTCGCTTTTTGTTTTTCTAATTCTCTGATGTTCTGAAGACATCTTAGGCTTTCCCACAGGACTCAAACAGAATGGTGGAACTCTTATTCCGCTCCATTCATCTGCCATCTGACAAAAACATTTCATTAAAGATGATTTTCTACAGTTTCCCACCTTACTGCCAGCTTTGCTCTGTTTCAGGGAAAAAGAATTGGCCAGGAAGTATTACGACAAACTGTTTAAAGAGTACTGCATAGCTGACCTTGGCCGATACAAGGAAAACAAGGTAGAATAAAATGGAGGAATGGATTTATTGATTTAATGATATTGTGTTTTGTCTCACACCATCCTGTAGAATTCATACAACAAAGAAAACAGACAATAAAGCAGATACTGTAATACTGATGTGGAGGAGTGTTCAAGATGAAGGTCTTTTTTACTCAGTTGTATTTTATGACCTTTCCTGGCAGGCTGCCCTTTAATTAAGATACACATTGTTCTGCAATGGAGAAAGACCTCTGGATGCAACACTGTTGCATCGGTAGGAAATTAGATTCGATTCTATTTGATGACATTATTGATTTTGGTGGGAAAACTGAACCTTTGCAGCAACAGAGAAAACTGATAAAGCACATTATCTCACTGCAAAAGAAAATAATAATTACGAAGACTATAGATTGGGCTGTTTTTTTGTCTCATTTGATACTTCAGACACCAGATGGTTTTCCTTTGCTGTAACTTACAGCACTGACCCCTCTTCATGCTGAGCTCCAATGTTTAAATAATTACACTCATTATCCCACTGGGAGCACAATGAGTAAAGGTTAAAATTTTCATAACTCAGATATCAATCTCCAACAGTGGCAGTTCACTTCACACAAAACCTGGAGAGATGATGAGTTTTGGTTTGAATCCATGCACAAAGATTTCAAAATGTTATATTGTTAAATCAAAGAGCAATGTGCCTTTATTGCAGCCCAGGCACTTTGGAATGATGATGTTTTACTCAATTCTAGCGACTGCAAACATCTGTTTGCATCATTGTTACAGGTTTATCAAACTTTATTCTGTGGTTTCATGCATAAATCCACAGACCAAGGCAATGACTGCATCATGAGTGGAGACATGTTTAATCTAACTATTGGAGAACACACACATAGTTAGAATTATACAGACAGAAATGTGAATAAGAAAATATGAACTAATCATAAAACAATTCTGCATTGTTACTGTTTACATATTAAGAAGGGCTTTTGCATTTGGCCTATAATTTTTTTAAGCCTTTGTAACAGCATTTAGATTAAGAACCTGAATGCAGCACAACCGATAGACTTCCTTAAAGGAAGCTGTACATGGGGGAGATATATGTTTCCCAGGTTATTTCAGTGTTTTAATAATCAACATTAATAACAATATTTGTTTTTTTTATTATGAACATGTCCTTAATTTGTTTCCAACAGTTTGGATTTCGTTGGCGGGTTGAGAATGAAGTTGTCTCTGGCAAAGGTAAGAGAGATGTTTATGTGTACAGAGTAAGAAAGCTGATTCATATGCAGATCACTGTTATCATCAGCACCTCCCATTTTCAGATTTATCATTTTAGTAGGAGGTATGCTTTTGTTCAGAAAACCATGCTAAGCTGTAAGCTAAGGGAAGTTAGGTGTGGATGGGTGAGAATACATACGTCAGTGGGCTCCTCCCATCTCAAATGATTCACTGAATCAGACAATAACTCCTCCACAAGGCAAAGGAAAAAGCATTTAGCATTTCAATGCTTTGAATTATAATTTAATGACCTAAAGATCACAGAAAGCTCAGTGTTTTTCACACTCCTGTAGTTTTGAATTGAAAACTTTATCATAACATAATATAAAGTGCATGTGTTCCTTTGTGATTTTAAAGTTAATTCTGATAAAACTCTGCTTTTCTTTTTTTCCCCATACTTGTGTTAACATGCCTACAAAAATATACACAGCTTTGTCCACTAGATGGCGATATAGCTCAAGGCAGTGAACAGCAGCTGCTGACAGGGATTCTGCTTTTTTTACACATTACTATTTCACAAACATGCTTGTTTCTCCTTACTTTGACCTTACTGGTTTGTTAGAATGGCATCACAAAAGCATTTCAGGTGGCTCTATGGGGGATTGTTTGTGCCACTCGGTAATCATTTGATCAGTTGATGATTTAGTGGCACAAATGGGTCCTCATACGTAAGTTCTGAGTTTTCTGGATTTTCTGCCTTTTAAAGCTCTCTCTCTCTCTCTCTCTCTCTCCCCCTCCCTCCTTCCCTCCACTTGGGCACCAGTGTAGATATACTGAATGATGGACAGGATAAGTCTGTCTCATTTATGTACTTTAAGCCACAAACACACACAAAAAGACAATGATTTACATATGTTTACACAGACACCCACTCAAGAACCCACAAACACAGCATGTCTGTGAAAGACAAATAAGCCAGTTCTAGATTAAGACTGTGTAATCCTGGTCTCTCACATTTCAACCCCCGCAGCAACACTCCACAGGAAGTGGGATTAGCACAGGTCACTGTTGCCAGAGGCATTTCAAGTTCACCTGACATGCCTGTGATTTGTTGTACATCGATGTTTTCCCAGAGAAGCACCTCTTGGGCAGTATTTATAGCATAGGTCTCTAGAAGTCTTCAGTGAGATCAATGCTAATAAAATTCTGTAAGACGGACTACCCCACCCATCTGAGGTGGAAGAAACACTTGTGCAAACTGTAGTTGAAGATAAAGAAAATATTTGGACTGCAGTGTGAAGGATGAAGAAGTCTGAATTGTGAGCATTTTGGCTTTAGCTTGGTTTGATATGGAGGCTGATAAGGAGCCTTCATACCGCACTTCTGTCATTTATTTATTGTTGGAAAGCAAACTGTCTGGAATGTGGTGAATGTGTGATGAGTTGACAGATTTGGGTTACTTTATTGTCCAAAGGGAGTGCTGCTTTAGCAACAAAAACATGGATAAAAGCTACTCAGGTAGCCAGAATGAAATTCTACTAAAATATAAATGACATAAAATCCTTAATAACATCGAACCCCTTTTACAGTCTACTACCAAAAAAGGAAATTGATATTAGAACTCCATCCACGTACGAGGGCCACAACATGTCTGCTCTTCCTCTCTGGAATCATCCTCTTATCATTGGTGAGCTTTAGGCCATGTTAGTATTAGGTAATGCTGACAATCAGGTGGATTACCAAGAGCATTGACCTTTCGTTTCATGGCCGCAGCGTAAAAAGATACAGGATGAAGGAAAGTGCAGTATTAAATGTATTAAGTATTAAATTAGTACTAAATTCGTCTCAGGTTGAAGTTGAAATATTTTTAGTTTTCTTTATGAAGAAAAAAAAAAGGAATCCTCTTCCAGTACTCCTAGATTTCCCTCCATCTAAAGGGATTAACCAATCGCACCCAAGTCGTGCAATCATAGTGCATTTAATTTCTGACTCACTGTTCACATAATATTTGTGCCCCATGTGTAGGATATTTACATTTGAGGTCTAAGGCATGCAAGCGCTTTGTTCTGAGTCATGTTTTTCTCCGTCTTTCCCTCCTGGTATCAACTGAGCATTAGTGTGACTGTCAGGAGTAGGTCAAAGGGCAAAGGTAGTTGAAGCCAAGCTTGCTTTTGCTGGGCCTCCTTCCTCCGGTCTGAGCTTATTTAAGCTTTTCCTCTATCTTACCTATCTCACTCTGCCCATCTCATTCATAAAGCCTATTCAGTCTGATAATAAATGACTGTGTTTGGATGTACTCAACACCCTATTAATCAGCGGCTCTTTCACTCCATTTTCTATTTCAAGTTAACAGAAAGCGATGGGCCGTTTACAAGGTGAGACCCAGCTGCTCTGAATGCTCAGTTTAACTTGGCTGGGCTTCAAACAGAGGCGGGAGATGCATTTTTGTGAGGAGATCCTGCAGGGCTCTGTTGTGCTAGACAAAATAAATCAGCTCTGGAGAAGTAACCGAGTGTGTTTTAAGTGGTGGAAATGATAGCTCATCAGCCCACAGTCCACAAAGCTTTCACAGTGGCCTGGTACACTGGTGACTGAATGTGTCTATTATTCCTGTGTAAATGTGTGTAACAAGGTGTTGTCTTTTAAAACATGCAATATCCTGCATATACGGTGTATATATACGGTATACGGTACACACATTTATTTATTTATTTTAAATATTTTACAGCATAAAGGTGAAAGAAAAAATAGATCCAGTGAAATTCATGCAGAACACAATCTCACAGTGGCACATTATACTTCTCAGGTAAACCAAATGCCCTGGAGTAAATAAAGGCTACAAACTGAGCAATGATCTGTTTGTCTGTTTGATATGGAAAGCACTCTAAAAAACAAACAAACAAAAAAAACCCTATTTGAATCCAGAATGTGGATGAGAATTATGGTTGGAAAATAACCTGTCCTGAACCCAATACTACCTCGGGGAATTTGAATGAGGATTGCTCCATGTATCTCGCAGCCTGAAAAGTGTTTAAAGGCTGGTGAGTGTCAGAAACAGCATTGAGAATCAAGAGTTGCTCGCCAGATATCACAAAAATCACAGAGCTATAACTAACAATGCAGCAGTCTGATAGATTTTTTCAATCAATCTGCAATTTGAAGATACCAACACGTCTCTGTGGTTGGAGTCGTAAGTCTTGGAAATGGGAGAGTATCTATGTTCCCAGGGTTCTGTTTCCAGGATCCTATGTTCCCCAGTTCAGTATTCTGTTAACACCATTAAATGTGTGTTAACAGAATAACCCTAACCCATTATGTGCTCTATTGTGGTATATAGAGCTGGGGAACATAGGACCCTGGGAACATAGAAATGACTGCAGGGCAGCTCTATGGGTTCATAGATCTGGGGGACATAGGACCCTGGGAACATAGGAATGACCCCTTGGAAACTGTTTTCACATCAGCTACAACTGAGTAAAATCCTGAAATCCAATTCAGATCTGGAAGCTGCACTCGTCAGCTTCCAGACTTGAATTGTGTATATTTCTGAATCAGCAGCTATGCCGTTATCTAAGCGTTAATAAAAAGTGACAGGCAGTGTGCCTTGGCCACTCCCCGCTGACTTCATCCAGTGAATGTTAATCACGCTGCCATCTGTCCTGCAGCGTATCTGTCTTTATCCCAGGCTGCTGGCTGGTAGCACTATGATCCACTGATGTAGAAGGGCAGGAGTTTCCCTTCTTAACAGGTTTAGATTTCAGCTCTCCTCCTGGAACACGTAAGGTAGCCTGATATGTAAGGCTAGCCTGATATGTGAGGATACTCAATACAAGTCAACAATAAACAGCAAAGATGCTTGCAGACATTTTTTTGTAAGATTTTCAACACATCCAAGCAATAAATCACTGTGTGGTCTTTTAAAATGTCTCTCCTGATCCGAGTAGTACTGCGACAACAATTCTGAGGAGACACGAATGATAAACTATTCTATGGCCTTGACTATTTTTCCTTTTTAAAATGTATTTCCTCCAGCAAGTTGCCTAGGAACAGAGTTCTACAAACATCACTTTGCAACAGGAGAGGCTGTGAGAAGCTGAAGCGTCAAGCACATTCAAACATTCCCGTGTTGAAAACTATGAGTATAATCGCGCTGAGAAGGACATGTAGAAGGACACGTTCTGTTTAGGCGTAATACAGGTGAAAACTGGCTTGTGTGTGCACATAATTCATGCAGCTGATTCATTTGCATGTGGGGGTGTAAGATGTCATGGGATAATTCCGGTGTGATTATAACCACCGACAGTGATGACGAACTGACTGATGAAGAGAGGATTCTCTCAGGTTCTCAGGCACTAATCACTATTCATGCATCTTGTTGCCAACTAGACAAGAAGATGGCCTCATCCCAAGTCACACACATACAGCGTCAGCAGGGACCGTTGATAAGTTCACTAGGAACTTGATAATTTTATGGAAGAAGTCTCTAAATCTGTCATTGGGGAATTTTGTAGGGAAGCTGTATAGGTGAACTTACAAACTTTTTAAAAATACGATTACTGCTAATTGAAGCAAAATGTAATTAAAATAGCTAAACTATGTATTTAAGCTATTAAGTTGTATTACAATTGGAAGAAATTGAACAAATTCACTGAATTGGAATATTAAAAAAATAGAAATAACCTCATAAAATCTTATCCATGAGGTGTTTGTTGTTTAGTCAAAAACTTTCTGAGAAGACCCACAGCCTGTGTTAGATCTAATTATACTGCCTGACACTGCACACTGCCAGATTTAATTTAATTCACTCTATCGAGATACGTATGAGTCAGATCTGTGCAGGTGAGGGCAAATGTCTCACTGAACAAGGAGAATTTCTCATCTCGTGTCAAGAACAGAATGCTCTGACACACTTGCTTCCTTTGTGACAATCTGGAGGAACCCCCATGGCCAGATCAGCGCCACCTTAAGCTCCTATAGGGATAATAAGCAGGCTGTGCGACCAATAGAGGGAAGCCTGAAAGGATGAGGTGAGGTAAAGGGAGATGAAGAGCTGAGGGATTGGGAGGAAGGAGGTAGAGAGGCAAGACAGGAGGCGAGCAGTGGGGTTGAGAAAGTGGCTGAAATAAGAGTTTGGAGAGTTATTGTCTGCGTTTATCAAAAATAAAAAGAATGACTTTTCCTATGCCTTTTCTCTTGTGCTTGTATTAGTCCCATTGTTGTTTTAATTCTTCCCAGCTTTTATTTATTTACTTAGCATTTCTATATCATATAATCACTCTTGGTGGCTTGGTTAATCAGGATTCATTATTAAAAAAAAAAAAAAACAGTTGAAGTTTGAAGCTTACTGTGGGTGGAGATAGACGACTAGAATATAATGTAAACGTAAACTGTCATAATGTGTTATGTCTGTGTGTGTATGTGTATATATATATGTGTGTGTGTGTGTTCTCTGGTTTTCCAGGTCAGTTCCAGTGTGGAAACAAACGCTGTGAGAAGCAGGAGGGCCTAAAGAGCTGGGAGGTGAACTTCGCCTACGTTGAACAGGGTGAAAAGAGGAATGCGTTGGTCAAACTCAGTAAGATACAGAATTCTATCTTCACTTTCTAAAGTCATTCCTCTTAAGTCAAATGTATTTGCCTAATATCACATAAAGTGGCTCAAAGGGTGTACAGGCGCAGGCAGGAACAGGATGGTAGATTAGGTCAAATTAGGTTAGGTGATGGTTAGGTGATGGTTAGGTGATGGTTAGGTGATGGGGGGGGGNCTTGAGGTGCGTGTGTGTGTGGGGCATTTGCATGTTGTGGCTGTGTGGGGTTTTCTCTAAGCCTCGGCTCATAATAATCCTCCTTCAGGTATCATACGCTAGAAAAGCCTGTTAGAATAATTACAGTAATTGGAGGACCCAGCAGTCATAGTGAACTCAGTTGAGCGAGACATGTCGAGCCTTTGTAACACGTCAGACCCAGACATGATTGTCTCCTCACCACCTTCATGCTCAACGTGCACCTAATCCTGCTTGTGCTCCTTTTATTGACTAAAAATGAGCATTGGAGGAAAGGCACCTCTCCCATAACTAAGGTCATTAACTGTAAATAAATTGGAGACATTCATTTGTAATGACATTTAGCAGATGCTCTTATTTAGAGCAAGCTACAGCGGCTACAATGGTAGATTAAGCTTCATGTTCTATTTCACCAGCAGCACAAATAGACCTGTCGAGAGCGCAGCGATCAAAGTTAGGGCAGCCTGATAATGGCTGTAATAATAATAATGATTGCAGTGATAGCAGTGCTACTACCAGTGTTACTGATGAGGTTGACAGTGATGATAACGTGGTTTCTGTTCCAGGACTTTGCCCCGAATGCTCCTTCAAGCTCAACTACCACTATAAGTAAGACAACGCACTCTTCATGCAAGATTAGGACATTTTTCAAACTGATAACAATTGTGGATTTTGCACTCGTGTCATCTTGCACATCATCTTGTAGCATGAAGGGTTCACAAGCTTGCAGCATCTTGTAGCATTCAAGATTCAAAGCTAACGCTTCCTAATTGAGCCTTGCTGCGTTCGGCTTGCACGCAGAACTTGGAATTTCTGCCCTCTGACTGGGAAAAATCAAAGAAGATGCCCTTCAATTCAGAATTCCTACACAGAAAGTCAAGGTTCCACAACCTTGAGTATTATTGAGATTATTTCAATATGGCTGCTTATAATGTAAACAGTAATTTCTGTATAGATGAACATTTAGAAGCATTTTCTTTAAATCAGTCAGCATGCAGGCACAGTGACAGGTTAAACATGAAACACTGGCAATGCAGTAGCTGTTTAGAAAAGGTAAATAGCTCATAAATGTTAAACCATAGCTTCTTTTGGGCTCAGAGAAAACAAAAGTTTTAATGGAGGCATCCATGTGGTTTCCCACTTTATTCCAAGTACCGAGGTACAACGAAAGCAGCATTAGACCAGTCAGCATGATCATACAATCTGAGATGGTTAACGGTAGAAATCAGAATGGAGAAAGCTGTGTTGTTAAATGTAGAATTTTAAGTCTTGGACTCTCTTTTTAGGAGGAAGGAGGTGAAAGCAAAGCCCAAGACTACAAGGTCTTCAGAGAAAAATCAAGAGCCAAAGCAGAAGAAGAAGAAGAAGAAGAGGTCTTCACTCTCCATGAAGCACAAAAACAAGAGGCGCAGAGGTAAGAAGACACTCTCTTTCCTCTGTAAATGGCCCCATTAATTATAGCAGTAATATCATCAGATAGTAACAGCCTGTGAGGAAGGCCTTGTTTACAATGTGTTCTTAGAAATACTACTCTCATTTTTCACATCTGCTTGATACTGTTACTTTGCTTTGACTCCCCTTTTGAATAAAACAGCTTATTTTGTAACACTGTTTACTGCCATGTCTGTTTCTGTCTCACTACAGATCACTCCTCCTCCTCCTCCTCCTCCTCTTCCTCCAGCAGCTCAGAGGAGTCGCAGGACTCAGACAAAGGTAGCCTTCATAACTCCCCCTAACACATACACATGCTGAACGGTTTATGATGTACTCCCCAAGGTCTCTTGGGTCCTCTAAACTCCTCCAGACTTTTGGAGTAAAAATACCCAAACACTCCCTCATAGAACCAGACATCCATTAACCCTGGTGTCATAAACTGGCTGGAGGATCACACACGAGTCATAACTTTAAACATTTCATACAACTAAAAATGCCTAAAATATCAAAAAGAAATACAGATAACCAAACCCATACCGATGGCTGTCAAGGGAGAAAGCGAGCCTGATGATCTGACACCAGTTTGGCTCAATCAATCAGACCATGTGGATATCTTTCTCCCTGACGACTTGACTCCACCCCACAAGCTCCTGCCACAGGAACGCAGGGAGCCTGTAGACAGAGAGTTGTCACCCCCAGAGTTAATAGTTAGAACAACAACAGCAGGCCTGCTTTTACTCAACTCTTGCTGGCTTCCTCCACATATCTGTTGCAATTCCTCTCATCTTTCTTGATTTTTTTTTCTTCCCCTCCTGCTTTCTGTCTGCCCCTGTGAGCAATACGTAATGATGTACGTTTTTGCCCTCCGTGTCCAAGTTCTGTTTATACCAGGGTCTGGATGGATGGCTGGACGGGGGGGGAGAAAATGACCTTTCCATGTCCATAGGTCATGTCGTTGAGTTCAGCATCTTTTGGAATGCAAATCCTCCCACACTCCCCTCCTTTTCTCCTCTTGTCTTACATGAATCACTGCGCGCATATGGCTGACTACTCTGAACCTCTCCTATTAGGTGCTGAAGCTGGGGAGGAGCCAGAGAGCCAATCAGAAGCAGACCACTGGCGAGGGCCCGCACCTGTGGTGGAGGAAAAGTCAAGGTGAGCTTAACAGCTAATGTTCATATTAAATCACACCCAGTAAACTGCTGTAAGACCATTACAGGCTGTCTTTCCTGCTTAGCCTCCATAGGATACTGAATCCAAGCCACTAAACCTTTGACCTGCTCCTGTCATGCTGCTCCTGACACTTGAAGTTTAACAAAACAACATATGTCCTCTAAAATTGTGATTTAAAACCTTGTTATAGGTTCTGCTTTCATTATGTGTCCCATTGGATGGTGAGTACAGTGGCCAGTGTGGTATAATTCATCTTAGTCATCCCACAAGCAGAGCATAAATGCATGGGATTATAGGTTTTGGTTTCTGAACATACACAGAAATTAGGGATGTATATCTTGTCTCCATGGCGATTCAATTACAGTTATTTAGGAAACGATTTGATGCATCAGGAAGTCTTTAATTTTTAACCACGATTCGATTCGATTGTTTTGATCCACTAAATTAAACATTCTGGAAAGATCCAGAATGAGGAAAACCTCGGATGCAAATCCTTTGTTGTTCAAATAAATAAGTTCCAAAATGTATTAAGGTTCATGAATTTTCTAAAAAGTTCAGCGCTGTTGTTAATTTTTTTTTTTTTTTTTTTNTTTTTTTTTTTTTTTTTTACTTAACTGAACATGCACTATCACCTGGCACTCTCCCTCATACAATGATTACACAGAGTATGAAGTACATATTATGTATATTCAGTGAACCGCAGAATCCTATAAATTACAGTACTGTACATCATTTAAATGTATTCACATCGTTTCCTGAATAGTAATACAGACAAATAATTGGGAGTATGGCGTGTACATAAATGTGCAGAATGTCTCAGACTGAACACGTTTGGGAGTTTAGCTAAACTTCAGCATGAGGGGAATCCTACCTCATGTATTTCCCACCAAACAGTCTCCATCCAATAGCAGAGATTCTGGTATTTTCTAGCATGTTCTGTTCATGTCTTTAGAAAATGTCAGTTTCTGCTGCTAACGTCATAATTTATCACCACACTGCTCATCACTTCGTTTACATTGAAGGAGCTGCAGTGTGCAGATGCCGGAGCAACGTGGGGGTACCATTATGTTTTGAAGACAAAATGGGCTTAAAGGAGAATTATTTTTAATCTTTAATTTTGCACAAAAGAATCGATTATAATCGATTTTAACATGTCGGCACAGTCAGGCACACACAAGAGCACAGTGTCACATGTAGAAAACATTTAAGTGTGTTAACATGAGCTGACTGATGACAAAAACTAAAAAATTTTTATTATATCTGCTCAGGGAGGAGGAATTTGATGAGTACTTCGACGACATGTTCCTTTGACTCAGCTGACATCTGCTACATCCCTGCAGCTACATTTTCCCACTGCACTGACTGTGCAGATGTTCTGTTTATAGCTGTTAATGTATATTTTTCTGTGTAAGCTCCATTTCTGCTACAGAAATAAAGTTTTCAGTTTTGCTCTGCATTTCTCACTGTCTTACTTGAAAATGAACCTGAAATTTGCTTTTTAAAAAAAAAGTAAATTTGTGACAAAAGTATTTCTTAATGATCACATCTACTATGAGTTTCTTTCTACGTGAGAAAGCAATGTTACAACAGGCCATCATCAGCATGTTGGATATTCTGACCTTACAAAAAAACAACACGGATTAGCTGGAGAAGTTGTTCTGGTCAAGGACGGATTGCGGCTCTGTCTTGACTTCAGCTTGCACAGAAGGAAGGAAGCTGCGTGAGGTTGTTTGGGAGATTATAGACTTGGTTTAAATAAAGTCAATTACTTAGCTCCTGCTGTCTCCCCCATTTTAACTTTATTCTCCCTTTCTCAAGAGAAGTAATTGCTGTGTGATTCATGGTAATGCAAGCGAGCAGGTGGTAAGTAGAGTAAATGGGACCAACCAGTTGAATCTTGTTTTTAGTGGACATGTTGCCAGATATGATTAGGCCCCAGGTTGTACTTATGCATTTGTACTGACAACATCTGTTTTCTTGACATAATGTTTTTCTGTCAAGGCCGCTCCTACCTTTAAGGGGGCCCCAGTGCAGAATTAATTTACAGCCCCCACCCCAAATCCTAAGTCTTTTTCCTTTGAAAGGTGGCCCTTGAGTCACAACACCCACTCTGTTCTACAAGGTGAATTTCACGGATTACCAACTTGAATTTTCTCCATAAACAATGTATTACAGGGCATCTACATGTCGCTCTTTCTCATCTATTTATCTTTGTTTTGAAAATTATTCAATAACACCATGGTGTCTCCATGTATCTGAGCTGAGAATCTGCAGATATGACATGTTGCTGAACACTACAACCAGACATTGTATCAGGCAAGGAACAGCACCAATCCACATATCCTCTTTCTTCCATGGCTCATCCAGCTTTGGAGCCACTAAGATCACAGCACGATATGACTAAGAATGAGCACGGTCACAGCTAAGCTCAAGGTTTCTCAGGTTCATTCTCTGCCTCCGAGCTTTGTGTGGATCTAATTGTTACAGGTGTGCTGCAGTTCTGCCATGTGTCATAAGTGGGAATAAGAACGTATCACTTTACGTTTGATAAATACAATGTAGAAGAATGATTCTCTCTCTATGCAAGGCTATGGCTAACATTACAATCACTTATACCTCCATAAATTACTTTTTATTTTATTTTTTTATGCATTACATCTCATTTTATATATGATACATTTCTAATATCAGAGTGACAGTTGATGGGGTTAATAGCGAAAATTAATTTGTCCCACAAAAGTACCAGACTGAAGTGTACTGTAAGAATGGGCTCATCAAAACTTTTGTTTACATACATACAAACATGCGCTACAAGGCTTTTCTACTGTCTGCTAGCTTAATCGTAAAGGAGTCAAACTTGGTTTAAGTTTTTGCAGTTTAAACTCCATTGACAACGCACCTCCTCCTGACCTGTCCTCAAAGTACTTAGAAAGAAGTTTCCAGGTCGCCATCCTTCCAAAGCCATCCTGACAGGATTAGACACTTTGATTGATGTCCCATTGATTTGAGAAGACGTATTGCATAACAGGAAGTTCAGACTTGCAGTTTGTCATTAGGGGGCCATTACTAACACTTTCACTAAGTGCATGGTGTGCACTATTAATGTTGATTCCTGAACAGAACAAATTGAGTAAAATTCAGGTTTACCGTCATTTGATCACATGATTCTGTAGCTGGATGAGACTTGCAGCCACAAACATCAGACTTATCTGCTCACACAGATATGATCAAGCTTTGGTAGCCTGGTTTCCAAGTCTGGTTTCCATTCTCTGTAAGAAGAGTATTTCAAGTCTAAAGCCATGTGGATCTCCAAAAGTGGCTGACAATCAAATGAAATCCTATTAGATCTTGTTACAGGAGAGGTAGATCTATCTACTGTACTGTCTGACACCTGCATCCTTTGATGAATCAAAGACTGTTTTTACATTCTCCAAATCAATTTAAATGTTTACACAATTCACATTTTCCCATTGCTATATCATACACTATACTGTATACATGTGAAACCATGCACATCTTAAAGTTAGTACTAAATATTGTCCCAGACAACTTACAAGTGTTTATCAAAGGTCACTGGTGTTAGTAATCTGTTTTCTCCATCGAAGCTGGTCTAACTCTCCATCCACTAAATTCAAGTACAAAAGAGTTTCTCAGGCTAAGAATCCAAAAATATAGGAATATATATTTACTGCATATTAAAATAAATATACCCTCATGTCTCGTCAGTGCCTTTGGTGTAAGAGAACATCAGCCATTGTTGATTTGTCACTTGCTGCAATAGCAGGAAAGCAAGTGGCCTAAACTTCAAGTATTTCTTTTTTACAGTTTCCCTCTTTAACTATAATTCCATAACTCATTAAGTGTTACCTGCTACTTTAACTTCTAATCCAAAAAGATGCACCCCTCCCCCCTGGTCAGAATATGAATAAAGTTACTTATTGTCTCTGCATGCATGCCCCCCCCACCCCCTTTTTTTACTGACAGTAACAGCTACATAAGTGCATTGTGCAATCGACAGTATGACTTCACTGTGTGTTAGCTGACTGTCTCAGAACTATGTGTATAAACCCCATATGCAATAGTAGTACTTTATTTCATCTATTATGCTAATATCTGTACTCTCATTTCATTCAATTCATAAGCTTTAGAGCTTTGATTACAGATAAATGTTTTCAAGCATACTTTCAAACCACACATGCTTTTCCAACAAAAACTTTCTGATTCTTGATTGGGTTGTGTTAATATCCATTTAGCCAAGGTGCGATCTACCAAATAAGTCCACATTTCCATCAATTTGTAGTGGAACCATTGAGTCACCAATGGAAGTAACAACATAAGTGTTTCTTTTTTTTTTTTTTTNTTTTTTTTTTTTTTTTAGTAACAATGGAAGTTGATCAGTGAAAAGAAGCCAAGATGGCAGACTGCACTGTTTACCTGCAAGTTTGTATCATCTTATTAAAAATATTTGCTTGAATCCAGCAGAGTTACATGAGCCAACAAAAGCACACTTCAACTTCTCCATTGTTTTTCACTTTCGTGGAGGTAGAATAATACATTTATAATGCTATCACAGTTTCCTCTTCAGGTCCTGCTATTTTCTGGTTCCGGAAGGGAACCAACTTTTGTTTGGTTCAGCGTCATTTGGTCAAAATGCTCAGAACAGTTCCAAATTAGGTTCGCAAACCAGCATGGAACCCATTCCGCGTTGGTGGAAATGCCATATGGAAATGCCATAACTGTGAACACTGTCAGAAATATTGTGATTGTTATTCACGTATATACATAATGCAAAATTCTTCTATCCTATTCATCAGGAGGAGGATGTTTCAGATACATCACGCCTTATGGTGGAGCGGTTTCTGTTGCATTGACAGTCATGTTACTTACTTCTTCATGATGTTTCTGATTTTCCCTCCTGGGACATTGGTTATCTTGGTCTAATCCAGGTTGGATTGGATGAAAACATAGCAGACCAGACCTGACTACACAAGACTTAAACAGACTCGACTGAACCAGACCAAACTGGGCCAGGCCAGAAAGAGCAAGACTATGCTTATCTGGATCACGACCAGAACAGACTAAGCGAGTCCAGATCTGGCTAGACCAGTTCAGAAGTGCCTGGATTAGACCAGATGAGACTATCACAGCCTAGATGATACCTAACAGACCACAGCAGACCAGATGTACTATAAACTCCAGAGGAACTTAGCAGATGCAGCAGGTCTTTGACTTCCCATCACCTCCAGCTGGACAAAAACACATAGGAAAAGAAAGATTTGCTGATATGGTTTTGAAAAGCAGAATGACTCATGACTTGATTGTCTATCAGGCATTAATAACATGGATCCATCCCAGATTTTCACCTTTTCTGGCCTCCTCATCTTCCAGTTTCTTCTTCTCATCCTCATTGGCCTTCATCTTTGCGTTGTATACCTCGGCCTGCTCGTTCCAGTGTGCCCTGTTGTTGTTCAGACCGTCAAACATGGGCTGGATCTCCTTGTGAAACCTGGAAAACTCCTGACCAATGAAGAGAAAATGAATGTAAGATTTGCAGAGGTACAATAATACATTTATAACGCTGTCACAGTTTCCTCTTCAGGTCCTGCTATTTTCTGGTTCCGGAAGGGAACCAACTTTTTTTGGTTCAGCACCAAAAAACTGCACACAATGTGTGCGCACAGTGTGTGTGTACACATGGATTTGCATGTAGTTGGTGAGATGTCTATTTTTTTTTTTTTATCTATATATGCAAGAGTTCATGTGTGTGTGTGTGAGAGAGAGAGAGAGAGAGAGAGAGAGAACATGTGAGCACACATGTTATTGGTTATGTATCTGTGTGTGTTTTTGTCCAAATACCATCTCCAATCTCCAATGGCTAATGGCGAGCTGGCATTCCTGTTGAGACCAGCTGAGTTCCTCAGCATCAACTTCAGAGGTTCAAGCTGAACAACATTTGTTGTGTTTAATTGACTGGATCATTGGTAGCCCAAAGGATTCAGCTTCTTTGAACTACATATTAATTTTTGAATTTGATTGCATTATAAATCCTGCTGTGTTTGCACTATTAAACCATACAGCTGGATCTACACCTCTCTGACATTATCTCAATATTTAATGCAGAGGTATTGTTTTGGATTACATTAGACTCTACAGGTATTAATGATGCAGTATTTTGAAGGTTACTGAGGTATTAAAGAATCTAAGACCTCAAAAGCAACAAACCCTCAAACATACCCTCAGTCTCCTCATATACAATCTCCTCATGCTGGAAATCCACTTTAAACTATCAACAACCTTCATGTATTTTACTCTAATACCCTTATTAAGCACACATCTTTTCTGCTGTTCATTACCTTGTATACAAATGAGCATACAAAGTCAATGAAACCGCACTGCATCTTGGGTAGCTGTTCAGCACAATTTCTGTCCATCATAGGCTGAGAGAGAGAGGGAAAGAAAGAGAGATGAGATGAAAAAGGGGACATTTGGGGACGACTCTGCAATACAATCCTGAGAAACACAAAGTAGAAGAGAGAGAAGAAGCTTACAATTGGTTGCTGATCCAGAACTGTTCTCTCCAAATCTCCTTGTTCCCAAAATTCAGCAGCTACCATCAGAGCCACCTGAAGAAAAACACAGAGAAACCAAAACGGAGATTGAGCAGGTAAGTATCGCACACATGGAATTTGCTCCACAGTCTCACCTGTTGTATATATGAATATAAAACTTGTTTCTGAGCTTCTGTAAGCCTGTTAGGCTTCACTAGCAGTTGGATCTGGCCTGAGCGCATGTGTGTGTGTGTGTATGTGTGTGGTTCTTCTCTTGTGCAGCATTTTGATCAGTGATTGCTGTACTAAATATGCTTAATAAATACACTTGATATAAAGGTTAGATAAATCTTACATCTTATTAGTCAGTCTGGAGACAGAAAGGATACAAATGTTATTTCAAGCTGCATAATCTGATAAACAAAACTGAGTATAGGCAGCATAGGATCAATGAGTGCTTTGTGTCTGTTTAGCTTCTTATAAGCTTCACTTTCTAATTTGAAATCAGCACATGTGAAAGCTCTAAAGGCCACCCACCTTGCTCTGTACCTCCCAGGGTTTGGTGATGGCTGACAAGTCACAACCTGTCATCATCATGGCCCTGCAGGAAAGACAGGGAGGGAGACAGTCAGAGAGACAGATAAAAAGAGTGAGACAAAGGAAGAGCAGATAACACCTTGCAACTGATAGTGATGCTGTGCAAGAATTTTATGTTAAAAACATCTGATGTTTGATTATCAAAATGCTATGACATCCTTGACATACAGTATGTTATCCATCAGATACAGACATTACAATTTCCTTCCTGGTGGGGTTGTTGGAAACAAAGGAAATGGCATCCTTCTCATCTGTCATTGGCTCTGTGGCATTTACGATGTTTTGGAACATGGTTCTCTTTCTGCATGAGGATAAGCAGGCAGTTGATCAGATAAACAGATGTACAAATAGACAAACTGACTACATGAATCTAAAGAAAGACACAAGCAGTTAAGACAAGTAGGCATCTTCATCCACTAGCATTGTTACATGTCTGTTGTGGCTCAAATCAGCCTCCGGACAGAAGCATGTTAGTGGCTAAGAGTCAGAATGCACTCAGTGTTTCAGGAAACCCACTTGAAATAAAGTGCCAGATCAGTGGCGATGATGCAAACGTCAAACAAGTGCTGCACATTCTCAAACTGGCGCTTCTGGATGTTGCAGAAAATATTCAAGCTCTGGCAGAGACAATGAAGAGTGGTTAAAATGTGTCTGTGAGTGTGTCTGTTATTAACTGAGCTGAAGTACCACTGAAGTGTGTAAATTCATTTTTTGGCCTGTAATGGCTTGTACCTCATCAGCCATGAGTGTACTCCAAATGGTGCCTCTCCATGATGGAAGTGCTGTGAAGTCTGGCCAGAGGAGATGCACTCCTACAGCAAAAAAGGGGAGAAGTGAGAGAGGTTGAGAGATTCGTTTACACATGCTTACATACATGCAAGTTACACACATGTACACAGAATAAGGTTTAACTTGCTTTGTCTGGTAGAGGTTGTTGGTTCCTCTGTGGTCGATATCGTGGCAGAAAGCAGCAGCCACCATGGCAAAGGCATCCAGATCGGAATAGTACCTCCTTAGCTTCCCTGTCTGTTGGGGAAGAATGGGTTGTTATTCTTATGTAGGTAGGAAATTGTGTGTGTGTGTGTGTGTGTGTGTGTGTGTGTTTTTGGCTTTGTCTTGTGAGCAAGNGAAATTGTGTGTGTGTGTGTGTGTGTGTGTGTGTGTGTTTTTGGCTTTGTCTTGTGAGCAAGAAATTGTTACTTTAAAATACACCATATTTCGTTTACTCCAATCAGCCAAATATTGGATCCCCATCGACACATATTTTTAGGCTATCATATCACCCTTTGCTGTTGTGTGTGTTGTGTGTTGAGGAAGATGTTGTGTTTGGGTACCTGCAGCAGGCAGAACATGGTGTGGCCTACATTGAAGCCATGCCTCCAGTTGTGGTAGGTGATGCTGCGGTAACCCTTCCTCACCGTGTACATCCACCTCGTCAAAGTCTGAAAGGGGGAGGAGGGGCGACGGGTCCGGGATCATGTGAGAGAGAGACATGAGAGAGGAGGGGATGAGAATAGAGTGAAGAGGGGGGGAACAAAGGAGAAGTGAGAGGGATGAATATTTTATGATGTGGAGGGCCTTCAGGCTGTTTGGGCAACATCCCCAAGTATGACTATGACTCCCATAATATCCATGACTCATCTGTTGTGCCCAAGAAAAGTAGAGCTCACCTCTGTAGCTATGATGTCGTTCGAGAAAGAATCAAGTACCACATCTAATTCCCAAACATAATAGACCTAAGGCAATTTCTGTTTTTTCCTGTTTTCCATATACAGAGTTTTAAAAAGATTTTTTACTGCAATCTCCAGTAAACATTCACTTTTGGTAAAAGAAGCTGAAAAGGAAAAAATGGGCCAAATGCAAATGAAATGCTGATTATACTGCAGATCAGCTTAAATTGCTCAAAGTTAGATATTCATTTCGGATTTTTACTGGGATTTTTAAATTATTGATTTGTTAAAATCCCATTTTGCCCATTTTAATATTTAAAATGCTGATAAATTCATTGGTTTTTATTTGAAAAATAAAAGGAAAAAATTAGCTTTATGAGCTGTTAGGATCGTTAGGATGCCATTAACTTTCATACCACAGTCCTCTCCATGTCCAAATCCAACAATCAAGGCCTGCTGGAAGAGATGAAGACCCTGACACTGTAATATCAAATATCCTGAATGTCAGCTAACTTAAAGGTGTGATAATGCTCAAATTCCTCACTGCGAGGATTATCATGGAGTTTACACACAAACATAAGAAAATGTACTGTAGTGGCACGTCCATCACCTCGGACATTTGCCGAAAATAAGGAAGATCCTGAAAAACAGCCTCAGGAGAATCATCGATTGACCAAATAACTGACTGGTTGACTGGCTGAATGATTGACTCACCTCTGCTGGAACTTTAAACTTTTCAACAACTCCAAGCTCAAAGAATATGCGAATGCCGGCCTTGATGAGGTCGAACTCTGACACAGGGAAATCACTGAAGGAGAAGTGGTATAGATTTTCTCCATTGACGTTGTCAGCTTTTGGGCAGGTCGCTCTCTGCACAGAAACAAGAACAACACAGTCCGTGCGGGACTCAAATGCTTGTATTCCATTAGGGATAGAAAAAAAAAATTCAATAGTCCAAAAGCGCAAATGATGACTTAGAGAAATGTCATTTTTATTAAGTGATGGGTTCAAGATATGAAATGGAACCATACTTATTTTGAGTTCTGAGCACAGCTGCTCATAATCATCATATATGTCAGCCAAAAAAATTTTTTTGCCCTGAAGGATTTAGGGAAACATACCAGCAGTTTGTACATCTCTTTCTGGTCGCAGTCCTCAGGCTCGGCATCAAACTTCTCTTTGGTGTTCTGGTTATAAAAGAGACAAAAATATTGTAGAACAGCTTTTACATCCTAGACAGGAATCTGGTCTCACCCATTGCAGTGAAAAGCAGAGTCACAAAAGCCTTCTCAAGCAAAGCTTTCCCAAGTCTTTTGCCACAAGGGTTGACTGATAAGTTTTGAGCCTAGCCTTGAAAGATTAACATAATCTCCCTCAAATTTAATGCATGTCTTTCAACACTGGGGGAGGGATTTATCCCAGCTCCATAGAAGTCTTTTCCTTGGTTGTCCAAAAATCATCCACAGGTGATATAATATTTGTTGCAAACTTTTAAGTCTTTTTCATGTTTGAGAAGATGTTTAAAGCCTCAGTCATGACTGGCAGCCATGAATTTGCAGCTTTACAACACCCACAGACAGTTGGGGACCTCTGGATGGCGTTGATGTGCAAAATTACCTATGAAATTATATTACTACCATGAAAATATTACAGCTCACTTTATTGTGTCTCAAGCTCAGAAGTTATCAATTAGCTTGTATATTGTCACTTTATGATGGTTGCCAAGGAAACTGTTGTATTATTTCAAAATTAGTGGCCAAATAGATCATTGCAACTCTTTGTTAGACATCCTCACCAACCAACATAGTAAAATGACAAAGCAAACATTACTTTTAAGGGAACTTAATGGGTCACTGTTGTTTTGATCAAGTGACCAGTCAAGTTATCTTAAAAGTCATGTTTCCTTTGCCATTTTGCCATGTTGGTAGGTCAGGCAGGCATAACTGACCAGAATGGACTGCAGCTCGTTTGTGGTGCATTTGGTTTGGTACATCAGCATCTCCTGGGCGATGTCTTTCCTGTATTCCATACGATTCAGTTTGTCGTAGGTGTCGCAGTTTAGCACCGACCACCCCAGGAACTGTGTCAGGGCCTACAAAATCCGCAGTGAATGAATGAGTGAAAACACAGAATAACTTCACTTGAGACATGCAAATGCCATGTCCCACTTTACCACATAATGGTGGCAGGAAATAAAAAGGCATGCAGAATGAGACTCACCTCTGTGATCTGTTCATCATGTTCATCAAATGGTTTGCCATCTTTCCTGTTGAAGAAAGTGGCAACACCCACAACTTCTTCCTTCTTATTGACAATGGGCAGTGACAAGACATTTTTGATGACAAAACCCGTCTCGTCCACAGCCTCTTTCTGAAAGCAATTAAAAGTCAAATGTTTAACACATCCAATGATTTCTCAGCAAGGCTTCATTCTTCTTAATATATGCATCTAGAATATGTAATATAAAACATGAATCTCAAACTGGTTTCATTATCAGGCGAGAATGATTGAGGTTATTTGTACTGGACAACGTGTTGGAAAATGTATGTGACAAGGTAACTGTGTCCACTGTGTCCACTGTGTGTGTAAGTGCAGGGGGTAATATTCTGCATAACATGGCAGCCATGCACAGTGTGTTTAATAAAGTGTGTCTGTGCTGTATGTGGATAGAAACAAATGGACATTAAGTCTCTTTACCTGGAAAGTGAAATAGTCGTCTGCAGCCACGTTCATCATGTTGCAAATCTACAATGCATTAAAAAAAAAAAAAAAGTCAACCTCTTTGTATCCATTTTATTCATAACTGCTTTCTAATCAGCATGATTTATATCTGTTTGTTACCTGTCTGTCATGAATTATCATAGAATTATAGTTATTTTAGCATATTTACTTCTATTTTCCTTGGTAATTCTACAAGGCAGCATAAAAAAGCATCTCATTTTCAACTTTCCAGTTAAGAAAATTTCAGTGAGAAATCTTGACTTGATTTAATATAGTAAAGCTTTTTATCGAAAGTGTGTCTATGTCCTGTCACATAGACTCAAGTAGTAAAATACACAGTACAGATACTATTGCACCAAAATTGAGGACATATGTAGAAATACACAGACAACTGAAATGCTGCAGATTAAAAAAAAAGCCCTTTGATTCCCTGTCTAGTTACACAAAGGGCAAGAGAGATATATTCTATTGTCTACTGTGCGACAATGATGTGAAATTGTTAGAGACATCAATGACTGAATCAGAAATTATCAGTGTCTTTGTACCAATTTCAAATGTTATTGTCTTTCTACTTCTTTATTATTCCTTATTATGATTCTTTAACAGTTCAAATATTCCCAATGCTACAGGGATAACAAACTTACAAATCCATTCTCTGCAACGTAGGTGGGTAGTCCACTAACTAGGGCCCAGTGATCTGCAGGTGGATCACTGAAAAGAGTGAAATATACAAAAAAGAAACAACCAGAACAGAAAGATAGACTTATATGAGCTGGACAGAGCAAGCTATTTATGTATTTAAAACACCTAACAACCTCTACTCACGGTATGACTTTGATTTCTTCTTTGTCTTCTAGGAGGTAGTCAATAATCTTGTAAAAATTGACTTCCTAAGTAAAAAAGCAGAGACCTGTTAGCAATTACTGATAAAAGTATCACCCTCACAAGGCAATATAAAGTAAGAGAGAGAGAAAAGTATTTTAAGTGCCATAAAGTGTGACAGAAGATTGTTACCCTGCCATCTGGCGTTTTTGGTCCCTTATAGGGTTCCACGTCTCCCAGTTTCACTGGCCATTCATCATAGAATTCCTAGAGGAAAACAGCACAGAGAAATACTGCAGAAGCACAGAATACCACTCAATAGCAGGCACCAGAAGGAAGCAAACCAAAGCAAATGTAGACTTTAGTAACCTAAAGTTCACATCCAAAAGATCACCATTAAACAAATTTGGTGTATGAGAAAGACTCTTCCCACGTCAGTTGAATCACACGACTTCACAGAAAGCTACTTATGCATGTAGCCATTAATGCCACATCATTCATCCTGCCTGTGCGTTCTAACCTTCTCTTTGGTCATGTCCAGCAGGCCAACTGAGTATCGACTGCACTGCAGAAAGGTCCTCACAGTGTAGAGCGCTTTGTGGAACTGTCTCTCAATGTCTGTCAACTCTTCAAATACTTTACTGGCTGACCAGAGCAGCACCTACCCAAAGAACAAGGAGAGAATTCAGGGAGTTAATGGTGTTGCCTGAACTGATTGTGGAAAAAATGCCAAGAGATAACAGGGGAGTTCTCACCTGTCCCCTGTATACCCAAGCCAGACATATGCTCTTGCACAAAGACAGCACAGTTTACCTGACTCCTTCTGGACTCCACGTTGTACATGTAGGTTGTGTAGTGCTGCAGGGTGATGACTTGAGCAAAGTTCATGTACTTGTGGAAGAGCTAAAAACCAAAAACAATCACAATGGAGATGTTTTGTCAACACACAACAAAGGACGTAGCACATGTGGATCATTTAAATGCAATGAAAATGCAAACAATGCAATGTGACTAAAATACTCAAATCTACTGGAACAAAATGAAAAGATCTCAAAGATCTTATTGTCACAAGGCTTTCTCAGGTATGATGCATTGAGATCTGACTTTAAAACCTTTAAACGTCCAAGACCCTTGCTGTTAATAAGAAACCCTTTCAAAACCAGATTGGGCAAACTAAAAAATATTCCAATATAGTAACAAATAAGACTCTTTATAATACCTTATAGAGATATGAGCAGTATTAATCAGTTATTAATACAAATCTGCTTTTCATTCACACTCAATTCCTTTCTCAATAGAACTCTCCCTCAGTGTGACAAAAAAAATCAATTTCCTCCATTTCTAGCTTAAAAATCAGTGCTAAACTTTTTGGAAAATGCTTCAGAACAGCTCAAATAAGTTATTCATCTCCATTGGCTCCAACTGAAGAGCCCTAGTGGTGAGCTGTAGGGCTCTTCAGTTGGAAAAAATGTTGAACTAGTGAGAATTAATAACCTGTATTTAGTTGCAGATTTAAAATGAAAAATAAAGGCAGTTGATCAAGTTCCTGCAACATGAGGAAGACTAGCCTATATTTTAGTGGCTACGTCTTGTGTCAGTGGGTTCGTTCATTGTAATTCACTATGTTGTCATCTCAGAGGCTGAAATGTACATGCAGAAGTAGTGTTCTTACCGCTTCATCCTCTGCAGAGAAATTATCAGCCCCAACTTTGTTTAGTGCCATGACAACTCCAATGCACTCTTTGTCAACCACAAGAGGATACGTGAGCATGCATTTGGTTTTGTATCCAGTCTGCTTGTCCACAAAGTCACAGAATTTTGGATTCTGGATCATAAGAAAAAGAAAACTGTTCATATCAGGTCTGGTTAAGTCCAAAAAGGGATACAACACTGCTACATGATAATTAATAGTTAGAAATTTCACATCTAAGCAGATTTTTGTTTTTTCCTCAGCGCCAGTGGTCCTCTCCATCCTGTCAGTTCAAAACTCTGTTTCCAGACTATTCACTTATTTTTAGTGCTGATAAACTTATAAAGCAAAACTAGTACAGAAAATAAAGTAATACAAAAATCAGACATTGTTTTGACTGTAAACCTCTGGCAAAAAAAAAAAAAAAAAAAAAAAAAAAAAATGACATTATGACTTGTCACTGTTTATATAATAAGATATTGTCCATAATTTCCACCTTGAAATGGAAAGGTAGTCTAATTTTGAGGGGAAAAAAAATTCTAGAAAATTTAAATTTCAAAGTCCATGACCCTCTCTGAAAAAATATCAGAAAGTGCTGATTCTAGATGTTTTATACTTCCAGACTACTTTTTAGGGCATGACACAAATGTTCAGATTTTCAAGTCAAATTTTGTTGTCCTGTCTAGTCAAGGATTTTTATTTTTATTTATTTATTTTGGTGTAGCTTTTTAGGTGGCAAATGAAGCTAAATTCCATGAAAAGCCAAATTGTAAAAATGACTTTACACTCCAAATGGTTTTCTCTCTTTTTCATCTACAAGGCCGTATATTATTATTATTATTATTATTATTATTATTATTATTTTAAACTTTATTAAGGTTTTTTTTTGTTTTGTTTTTTTTTACTTTTTCTTACCTTTGACACATCTGGAACATTCTGAGGCTTTTTAGAATGTGCGGTGAAACCAACAACACCCATATCTGTAGGAAACACTATTTCTTTCTGCGGGTCGACCAGGTTTGCGTTGAATTTGGATGTTGGAGTCACATCAAAAAGGCAAGTGGCGAGCTCAGGTACTCCGTTCCTCGACCTACATAAATAATAACTGACCCTATCTGCCTGCGTTATGAGGCAAATTCTCTGTAACACCCGATGAAGGGCTTCTTCCATTTTTCCAGGTTTCTGCAGCTCCTGGATCAGCTCGAAAATGATGGCGGCTTCTTGGACTGAGTTAACATCCTTAAAGGAGGCGGCATCTTTGATGATGACAGGTGCGGAAAATGCCGCAGTCAGAGCTTCCGCGCGCAACTTCTTATCAAAGTATTCTTTGGCGAACTGCGGGTTGTTCTCCAGGTATTTTTCCACGCTATCCTTATCTGCCATTTTCACTGTTGTATATCTGTATTCCCGTCCTCTTTTAGAAAAACATCACCTGGAGTTAAAACAAGAGCGTGGAGCTGTGCCGTGGCCTGCAGAGTTTGTTTGATCAGTGGCCTCGGTGCGTGCGGAAGAACATTCTCCTCCACGGACCCTGAAGGCGTCAGTGTCCTCCAGAAGACAGGCAAGACAGAGTGGGACTTAGAAGTTGAAAGGATCAAAGTGGCCGCTAATTAATATGACGTCATGACATTAAAACCCTGCTCTAAGCGCCCTTAACCCGCAAATCCCAACGCTGATCATTTTATATCAGGCAATCCTCCCTATCTGGGGATAAAAGCAAGAAAGACAGGCTGCAGTCAAGTTAAATGCTAGATTTTATACATGGGCTATGAGGACAACGCAGAGATGAAAAATAAAGAGATTTGTGGTTTAAAAGCCCTCCAACAGGAGACAATAGGCTCAAACTGAAGAATCATTAATAGGAGAAACTATCCAAGGGTCTTTTCCAAGAGGCAAGTACTAAAACATTGCATAAGAAGCCAGAAAAGATGTTTTTACATCAGACCATGTTCCACATTCGACTGATCTTAACCTTATCCAGAAGACTCCAGCAACAGTTGTAGTATTAAGAACATTTATAGTGTTCAAATAAGTTTCAGCCATTTAGTTTGACTAAACCTGTTCCTTGGAACAGGATCATAGATGTAAAAGATGTGCCAGTCTACAAAATGATATTCTTTACCGTTATCACTATGGATTTATTAAAATATATAAGAAGTCTGAGGCATTTCTCATCTTAAGCTGATGATTCTTGTTTATTGTAGAGGCTCAGATGATGAGAATTGATCATACAGCATGTGACAGACAAGAGATTCTGACTAGACATGGGAAGACTGGCTACCTTTATTGTGATAGAAAAACAAATTAGGAAACAAAGTGTGTAAAGAGATAAGGTGTTTGTGTGTAAAAGGGCAACAGACAAACAATTTTATGCTGCTGCAATGTCAAAGAAGCAAAGAATCATCAGATGGGAACACAAAACAGAAAACTAATGTGTGTATTATCAGCTGACAGGGCAGAATATGAAATTCCATGATTGCTTCTCCCCAAAATTGCAGTCATACTTTGAAAGTTGAGAGTTACACAAGTAGTGCCTACGCTTTCTCTTGGTGTCTTGCTAAAGAGCACCTCAACGGTGACTGGATCTTGATGCTTTCCAAACCCTTTTCCTCATCCAGTCCTGCATTACTACCACTATATCAATTTTGTTGCTAAATAAACACCTAAAGTATCAGACAGGCTATGGCTGCAATCACAGCCATGGCCTGTAGTGCTCTGATTGTAGGTTCTAGGAACCACATTAATCAAATCACCATCATCATGGAGTACTGTGTAACTGGATTCAGACCAGTTACTTAAATTTGGACATCTAAAATAAAGCCCTAAGCATCAATGGCTGGCTATTTTTAACCAAACACACTGTCTGGTTAGCTGACTGGCACAGCAGCAGGACAAGCAGTGCCCTACTATTTTTTGCGGTAGGACTTAAGGCAAGATTATCAAAGAGAACTACAAAAGGTGCGTGTGTGTGTGTGAGGTATTGGGGAAATAAATTAGAGCAGCTTGACAGTAAGACAGACTGGGGGGAACTAAGTGTGTTGGTTACCAAATACTACAGAGATGTTCCTAATCGTCAGTATGAGCTATTGTGCTAATTTTATAGCATTCTTTAACCATTTTTTAAATTTTATTTAAATTTTAAGATGTCTTAACCAGGGACATTAGGCCAGGGACACTGAATTGCCTTATTTACAAGTTTTTTGTTGAAAAAATGGACAAATAAATTCACAAAAAAAAAAAAGAAAAAAGAATTAACTAGTTAATTTGAAGGTCCTGTTATGTTTTAAGGTGTAAACTTGAACACAATAACAAGAGTGTGAACTTCCTGCAAATAAGTTTGACAAATCAGAAGTGGCAAAGTAGCCAAATAAAAGTAAATCTCACAAGCACAAACCTCATTCAGTATTTGAATCACAATATGTCAAAAAAAAAAAAAAAAAAAAAATCACAATTCCACAAATCATTCACCTGATCTGAATATAGTCTGATTCATAAAGATTTGCACTATGTTTGGAATTCAGTTTTTCGTCTGTCTCCTGTCAGTTTATGAAAGAATTCAGCAGTTCCAGCACATGTAAGAAGGAGGGTTTTGGGTTATGTTGTAACCCAAAACTAAGTATTCATGATTCATGATTATTATGATGCCCCACTCTTACAGCCGCTTTCTGACTATTATTGTCACTGAGGATGAGTGATTGTGGTGTTTTCGATTGGCCATGTCTTGATTATGCAACCTACAGATGTTTAGCTGTGATGAGTTCTTTGATTAAACCAAGGCCTCAACGCAAAGAAACTGTCACAATTTTGATTGCATTGTGCAAATCTTCTGCAAGATAAGCAGGATTTAAAAAAAAAAAAAAAAAAAAACAGGCAGACACTACTAAATCAGTAATTAACTTTTTCTCTAGTGACACGTACATTTTCAATCAATTTAAATAAGATTTAATCTCCTAAAAACTGGATTTATAGTTTAACAGAACAGAGTTATAAAATAAAGATTAATGTCTTTCTGTTGATTTATGTCACTGGTTAATTAAAAGATAGGTTGGTTCTTCTAATAATAATCCCTCTTATATGTTTGAGTGCTTCCTCTGTCTCCTGCTCCCTCTCTTCCAAACAGACCCACAGAGACAAAATGTTCCATACTCAAAGATTCGAGTATACAACTTGCATATAATTTCATCATCACTGCCTGCTGTTTCAAACATTGGTAGTGGTGATTAGAAAAGATCTGCTCCCTTCTCTTTCACATTGATTATTTTCTGTAGAAAATGGACTTTGACACCCTCTCCACATTTATGCAAACACAGTAAAGCAGAATAGACTCTCTTCCAAGCATAATCAATGGTTGATGCAATAACATAGATGCTATCAGGAAACATACATTTTCTTGGGGTAAAACAAAAAGGGAAGAAACACAGATTGAGTTTGAACGTGGATGCTCTAGCCAGATGGTCCACTTTGCACTGCTTCTGGTTGCTTTCATAAAACCAAGAAAACTTCAGCAACTATAGGAACAAAAACACATTTTTGGGGGGATACTGGGTGGGGGGGATAGGTCAAATGTGCAGAACACACAAATCAATAGGACTGAGGCCTGCAGTTATGTCAGTGCTTGTGCAATGGGAGGCAAGGGAGCTGTGGGGAGAGCTGGGGAGTCTCAGGTCTTTTGAAGTCATTATGCAACAGCAGCCCAGCATATATAAGGCCAAAACCTGAGCGAAACCCAGAGGATCTCTGTGAGCTTGTTTGGTAACAAGGTACGTACTAACAACGGAACAGATTTTTTTTTTGTATGTACTTCTGATTAGTATTTTTCCTTATATTTTTCCTGACAACTTTTTATTTTATTTAAACTTTTTGATGGCTCTAAATAACATTTCATTGAGTTCATGGAACGCTATTGCAGTTATTCAATCATCTTGAGTGAAAATGAACTGGTAGTTTGCCTGTCCTCAGTTTCTCCATGTCTCATCTTCATTCTCTCATACTATCATCTATTCCTCCCAACTTCTTCTGTCTTTGACTTTATCTGTCCTCTCTTTGGCAGAATGCTGCTGTACGCTGTGGCCCTGTGTCTCCTGGCTTCGTGCTGGGCACAAGACTGTCGGGTAGACAACATCCAGGTCATGCCAAACTTTGACAGGACCAGGGTGAGTCTTTGGAGTTTCTGGTCAGAGATAAAGAACCATGTCACTCCTGTTTGCATAGACTGCACAAAATTTAAAATTTTAAAAAATCTCTTATGAATAAAAATATAGATGTACGCTACTTGTCATAGTATGCAGGGACCTGGTATGCCATAGCTAAGAAGGACCCAGTGGGTTTGTTCCTAATTGACAACATTGTGGCTGACTTCACTATCGATGAACGTGGCAACATGACGGCCACAGCTGAGGGTAGAGTCATCATTCTGAAGTAAGTTCTATTTTCCTAAAAACTTCCATTTTTACATTTTTTGCTGCATCCCATGCAGTTGAATTTGTGTAATTCACTGCATTACAAGGTTTTACGCTGTCTTTCCTTTATGCCACCTTCATTTTCCTGCAAATCTTTTGTAATATACTCCTTTCTTATTGACATCCAGCAACTGGGAACTGTGTGCTAACATGTTTGGTACCTTTGAGGACACCACTAACCCTTCCAAGTTCAAGATGAAGTACTGGGGAGCTGCATCCTACCTGCAGACTGGATGTACGTTAAGGATGTTAACATTTACACTGAATCTCACAGGACTTGAGTTCATGATTTGCATTGGTTAATTTCTAGAATTCAATCAATGGAGTCTCTCAACCACATTAAACGAGCTAGAATAGTATTAAAAGACAATCAGGATTAGCTACAACCAAACACGCTACAAGCAAAAACTAATGGAAGGTGCATGTAACTGATATTATCGTCAAACATATTACCGAATGGGTTGTTGCCCTTCAGGTTGTCAGTTGTTGATTTAATTTAATCATCAACCACAACATTTGGGGCACCGCGAACCTGAATCTGACAAATGAAGTGAATCGAATGTTTACAAGAAGAGGTCAAAATATCTTGACACAAAATATTGATGGGAACAGTGACATCTAATTTTTTGCCAAGTAATAGTTGTAAAGTTGTCTGTCATCTAGATGAGATGCAAATAGCTTGTGGGCTTACATGGACTCTGCTTAATATCACTATGACCCCAGACCAAATTTCTGGGCCATAAAAGAAAATTTTGCTGTCATTGTCCAGAACTGATCGCTAATTAATCATGTTGTACTCATTATTCTAGGAACAATAATCTGTCATAATCACAGGAAGAATTCTAAGTCGAATAAAATCTAATCTGCTTCCTATCTTCACCCTGCCTCCGCACCTAAACTTTCAGATGATGACCACTGGGTGATTGATACCGACTACGACAACTACGCCATTCACTACTCCTGCAGAGAAGTGGGCTATGATGGCACTTGCATCGACAGCTACTCCTTCATCTTCTCCCGTTATAAAGAAGGCCTGAGGCCGGAGGACCAGCGCATCGTCACCCAGAAGAAGCAGGAGCTTTGCTTGCTGGGCAAATACAGACGGGTCCCATACAGTGAAGATGCCCTCAAAAATCCATGTGCAAATCAGTGATTTATTGATCTATCCACTGAGTGAGTAACAGCATGATTATCAAAATATTGCAGCTATATCTACATATGCTATGCTTATATTGTTGTCTTGTTCCACTGCAGGCTTCTGCCAGGAGAGCTGATCTTTTTGCATTGCACCCACCCCTAGGACTGTGCCCCCCTCTGCTGGTCTTGGATTGAATCCCACTAGAGCTCTAAGCTATGTGCCACTGTTTGAGAAAGATTCCCGCTCCTTTAAAAAAAAAAAAAAAAAAAAACTGAAAAGGTGCACAGTTGAATATCATATTTTAATATCAACATTGTAAATGCAGAGGGGGTAATACAGGTCTGGGATCATTTTCCCAATATCCCTTTACTAAAGAGATTCTGGGCCTTGAAAGATTTTATTTACTCAGCACGTGTCACGTCATGACAACCTTTGTTAACGTTCCTGGTGTTATCTAGACATTATTCGTTTATTCATTTCAGGCCACTGTGACTAGTAACTGAAAATCCCTTTTAGATGAAATGAAGTTGAACACTCATCAGCAATGTAGTTTTGGAATATAACTACCATCCCCCCCCCACCACTGGCTCTGCCTTTATACTGTACTCAAAGCTTATATTGTTAATAAACCTTAATAATTTCATATTAGTTGTATTATATAGTCTTAGTTTGGTTTCTTGATCATGTTTTCTTGAGCCACTTTTGAAATAAAATATTCAAATTCTATTGACTTGTTCATTTAAAAAAACAAAACAAAACACATTTACCTCTATACATGGATTGGAAGCAGTATTTACCTTTGGATTCAGTCAGTTACAAATATGTTAATTAGGAATCCCAATAATTGGTCTGCAGATTTTTAAGACTATAGTTTAAGACTTCATAAAACAACTTACTTTTAATGCAATTCAAAGTAAGCATGTTATGGTTTCGGTGCCAATTTTTAAATAAATGGTGATTATTGCAATAATTTAAAATCACATGCCTACATTCATTTTGAATGTGTTATGGGGATTTAAATGCTTAAAACTGTGGCAGAAAAGTGATCTGGCAGCACAGATTGCTCGCCTGCCTGTCACTTCACTGATGAGCATTAAATTCATGAATGCTCAATTTATGGCAGTGATCTGCCCTGATGGACATTTGAGCTAATACAGCTGGATGATGCTAGGAATACGTCAACGATTCCTGCTTTACTGGATACTCCTGCTGGTTGGTTGTGGAGGATCTGTCAGAAAGAATGTGGTATTAGTAGGGGTGAAGAGCGAAACCTGCTCCAGGAATGTTTCTACTTCTGTATATTTTGACCATAAGGCACTGAAACGTCACCAGTGTGGTCTCGTCACAATACGTCTAATGATCATACCTGATGTTCCACTTGACATTTATCTTTATATTATCACATTAAATTAAATATTTGGTAATGATATATATCTAAATTTCTGCATTTTATCAGTTATATTATTGTGTACTCAGCACAAATGACACTTGACGTCTTTATTACACATTTTGTACAGTACATTGTAAAGCAAAAGAACATTTGTGCAATTGAGAATTAAACCAAAAATACTAAAAAAAAAAAAAAAAAAANAAAAAAAAAAAAAAAAAAAACTTAAAAAAATGGATTGTTACTTTTTTTCTCAAAAAATCATTAAAAGAAAGACATAACACCAATAACCTCACCAAGATGATAGTATAGGAGTTACCAAATAACGTGTCTGTCCTGCTCAAGTCTATTAGATTACATTGCTCAGACTGCAGGAATAAAGGCACCTTAACCCCTTTTCTCCCACCAAAAGGACCTTCACTAATCCCTCGCCTTAAACAGCTTAGTACAAGGAACTCGTGAAATCTTATTCCAGCCTTACAGAGGTGCGGGCTCGAAGAGTCAGAGTCGATGGAAGTGAGCCTTGCTCCAACATTAAGACACTAGGCAGACAAACAACCTCTACGGAAATCATGAGGAGACACGTCATGGGCAACTGTGGTCGCAAACACAAAAATGCAAAAGTCAAATATTGTTTCCCTTTTATCAATTCTATCACCTCAGTTATATCAATAGCTGACAGTGAGAGTAAACATATGAGGCAGGCCTGTAAACTTTGAACCAACTACAATAACACGCAATACCTGTCGTGAAACAAAACAAAAAAAAAAAAAAAAAAAAAAAAAAAAAACACCAAAAAATTCATCAAGTGCATAAATAAAACAAACACTGCATATAATTGCTGAAGGAAAACAAAAGCTTTCTCATTGCCACCCATTCAGCATCCCTTAACCAATCATCAAATGTAAGAATAAATACTTTGTCAAATACATAAAATATCAGTCAGAATTTATAAGAGGTTCATTAAAACACAAATTTAACTAATTTAGACCTTAAAGCATAAACACGCACACACACAAATTGAGGTTCTTTATCAATAGATGCTGAGATCCTTCCCTGTTATTTTAACATAAGATATTTTTAACTTTTCCTTGACTCTTAATCGAGTCTACAGCCAAAGAACCACCTGAATATTTCATGGAGTGAACACACACAGTAAAATATTACTGACCACAGGCAACTGCAGAGAGCAATAATAATAATTCTGTTTCTTTGTTTCTTTTCTATCACGCTTAAGAGCATACCAATGACTCATTTCTGCACGTGTTATTAATTTGTTTCAAGAATTCACTGTGTTGGCTGCAGTTTGGAGTTTAAGAATAAAGATTGCTTTGGTAACCATTTATGCAATTTTGCCAGGTGAAAAACTGGATCGTGTTTTGTGCCTGAAGACAGCTATGTAAAATACACAAGAATAAAAAAAAACAACAAAAAAACAAAAAAAACAAACTGAGGAATATGAATGCGCAACAACTTAAACATCCATTCAGTGCATTACAGTGATGACTACAATGTTGCTTGAGGGAAAAAGTAGGAGTCAGTTTTTGTTTATATTTTGGAGCATCACACATTTTCATTTTGTAGGACCTGCTTTGTTCCAAATTCAAGCACTTAACTTGAATTATATTTTCATTCCATTTTTACTGACTTGGAGTTCAGGCGAAGCAGTAGTCAATGTGAGCCAGCAGCTCTCTGTGGCGGCTGGTGGGGTAGGTGACCTGGCACTTTGGGCACTCCAAGAAACTTTCATCCATGAGGTTGGTGACCTTAGAGGGGGACACAGGGCCAGCAGGGTCTTCAATAGTTAGATGCTCAAACTCCAACTTATTATAGGAGCTGGGCTCTGAGAAACGGAAGTTTGGCTGTTTCTGAAATTCAAAAAGATGAAGTAATAAGATGGCAGAAAAATAAAATCAGCTAACATGCAGGCTGACGGTGCAAATGATGCAACGTATCTGATGCAACTTATCTGAATCCCTAGTGAATGTAAAAAAATGTTTGGCTTGTCCCATGTGGCAAACAGAACCTGTCTGGCCCTTCAGTCTTCTGAATTCAACTACTGGTCAAAGTCAGTCAGCTGACCAAACTACATTCTGCTCTCACTGTACTTTGGTGTGAAGGGATGAAGTTTTAATCAACACAACTTCATCTACTGACAAAAACATCATTACATTTGAAGCATATTATATACATTATCTAGAGATCTTTGATTACAAAAGAGAAAGGTTTTGTTTTGTTTCCCAAACTGCTGAGGAATTTTTAAAGGGAGCAATAGAAGCCATTTAATTGTTCATAACAGTATAAGGGCAACTGTACCTACTGATAAAACTTCCCAACACTGATTTCATTGAGTAACACTTACAGCAGCCTCCAGTTTAGCAATTTGATCACGGGCCTTACGCAGCTCCTTCAACACCTTATGCAGCTGGTGCTGCATATTCTGACGATCAATCTTTTCATTCTCAAAATCCCTGCCAGAGAGCTGGATCTAAGGAAAGATAAAAACAAGCTAATAAGAGCAAGATTTGAAAGTAAATGTGTCATCAGCAATTGACTTGCTCACAAGGCTGTTTTTGTTTTTTTTTTTGTTTTTTTTAATTAGGTCATGTGATTAAAAAAAAAATTAGTTTTCCCTGGTCCTAGTTTTGCTGAAGTTTTTCCACATATCAATCTGCTTAGTTGATGAAGGATTTTCAGCAAAACAAGGAGAAAATGTGACCTGTTGCTCAAGTGCCTGTATTCTCCTCTTGTCTTCATTTTGGCTCAGGAGAGACTTCTGCAGCAGATTCACCTGTGGAGGCCAAGTTATAAATAAAATACAGTATATACTCAACTAAAACCAACATTAATGGAAGATTCCTTTCCTACAGGAATACTGTGACATAAGGAGGGAATGTCACTGAATTTGACCAAATGACTCAATAAAAGTTAAATAGTGACTGAGTGACTATAACCCATGTGACTGTGACCTGCAGTAAGAGTTCAGCAGATCTCTTTTTCTCCTCCTCCAGTCTCTTGTCCATGTTCTCCAGTTCCACTTTTGCTCGTTCCTTTTGCTCTGATGACGTCTTCCTCTCTTCCACCGCATATCTAGATGCAACATTTATGTAAACATGGAACTATTTACTTACACAGAAAATTGAAAGCTTTAATAAACTTTTCCACTATTTTTTGTTATGAAGTGACAGATAAGGCCTACGGCAATTTTCTTTTATGAACCCAAAATTTAGAACACTAATTGACTGTTAATTTAAGGTGAAATTCACAGATAATGTACAGTTTGTCTTCTAATCACAGGCCTATGTCGTGTCTTTGCACCATTTAGGTGCAAATGTCTAAGGTGGTGAAGCCAAATGAACTGTGACACAGAGGTGATGTGAGAGCCAAGACTTGGACCTGTTGCTGACTCGCTCTGCCTGCAGCTGCTCCTTGGCCACCTCCAGCTCCCTGCTCTTCTCCTCATATTTCCTCTGCATGTAGGCTAGCTCCCTGCATCTGTCATCGGAGCTCCTTTGCAAAGCCACCATCTCCTGCTGAAGCCTGGCTACCTCTTTCTTCTGCGACTGCAGCTCAGCCTGGGCTTTAGATGTCTGTAGTCAAAGAGAAGAAAATCCAATTAATGCAAATTTCTGAGATGGTTACTTGCTGATTCTGAAGTCATTTCCCCAACATGGCTCTACAGATCAAATTGCAAAGATGTCTGAACTCAAGGACTGCAGGAGAAAAATAATGAGGTTAGCAAAGCTGCATTCAGAGCTGTGTTAATCCAAAAGTGAACTTTCACATAGTTTAAACATGTCACCGAGTAAAGAGAAACAACAAAGTTCTTAATGAGTCCTTGTAACATTGTCAAATATCATCTGGGAGCAGTCACAATACAATCATTTTAGCCAAAGTTTATCTTCAAAAGTACAAAATAAGGGTAAACACGAAAAAAAATGTGAAATTTTGGTCCTAAATTTCTAAGACTGCCAGAGTTTTATTACAGGCTGTCTTTGGTTGCAAAAGTGCTAAATTGGCAGCCACTGAAGGTGTTGTATTTGGGTTTTATTTTATCACCACAGATTTCATCACAATAGTTAACTTTCGTTTGCGACAGCCCGAAATTGCACCAGTCTAGAAAAATATGGAGATGGACAAATGAATAAATGAGCAATTAAATTCTGTATTTGCCTGTTCCTTCTCCACTTGGAGCTCCTGTTGGGCTTGGGTGACCTGATCTTTTTGGTTCTCCATGTCTTTTTGAATTCCCAACAGCAGCTGGTCATAGTGGTTCTTAAGGTGATCAGGACTCTGCTCTGGACCTGCCGAGGTTACTGCAGCTGAAGGACAGATGAATCATAAATATTAAGACATTTTGGTACTGAGCAGCACTATTAATCTTAAAATAATTGTGGAGTTGCCATTTAATTGTCAAATCCCCAACAGCATCCAACTACGCTTGGAACTACGCTTTAATTTGTTCAACCACGATTACAATGGCATACTTAAACATTCTCACCTTAACTTGAGACCTACACAGCCATGTTATTTTCAAGAAAAATAACATGGCTACGAATGGCCCTGACACAGGACATATATTGTTATCTGAGAGTGTGTGTTTTTTTTTTTTTTTTTTTTTTTAACAGCTTGGCAACAGTGTTTGTAATGCCATGATTATTGTCGGCCACCAACTTTTTTCTACCGCCATTAGTTTGTTGTTGTGACTAAACAAACTAATCTGAAACACACAGCACCATTTCATAATGAAGTCTAGATCAGCCTGCAATGCTATGATTGTGAGTCATTATAAGTGATGTAATGATGATGAAGTAATGTTGGAAGTAGCTGCTTCTGTTTGTCCTGCACTGCGTCTCACCATCTGAGCTGTTTCCTTGTTTTAGTTGCTGCTGAGCCTGCTGCTTTTCCAGCTCTCGAGTGTGAGCGAGGATGGACTGGACGTAGCTCTCTCTCTGCTGGTCGTACACCAACCACTGCTGGTTCTTCTCCAGAGCCTGGTGTTGAGAGAGATTACACAACCCCCCACATCACACACCATTTGGACATTAGAATCAACCAATCTGATAAAAAAAAACACATAACAATTCTGCTAAATATTAATAAAGGGGTATTTTTGCTTGTGTGACAAAGGGTAATTACTTCCACTCATCCATAAAAATCAATCAAATAAGGTTAGAAAATGTTTTTTTTTTTGTTTTTTTTTAAACAAGCAACGCTTCGTTTGCTCTTTTGTTTAAATATCAAATGAAAACACTTTATGGGCAACTATTTAGAGAAATAAATTAGTTTTTTTAAAATTGAATGTAATGGAATGACAAACTATAAATACATGGCAGGCAGCCTGCCTATATTCCAGCTGAATAATAAGCATTTATGAACATAAAATACAAACGAGCACATGCACAGTAAATCATTTACTGAACTCACATCTCGCAGTTGATCCTGTACTAGAGCCAAGTCCACAGGAGGTACCTGACTTGTCTGTTGAGGAAAAAACAAACTGTTTTATAGTCTGGCACGTATTTACAATTAATCTGTTTGTCATAAAATAAACAGATTTTTTACACTCACATTGGCCTTTGAAAGAAACAAAGAGAAATAAATATACCTAAAATATAAATTTTAGCAATGTGTATACCAAAACAGCTTACTGATGGCTTCAGAAATGTGAACGAGTTTCAGTCAAATTACAGATGTGGAAAAATAATCGTGAAAAATATGTCAAACTCACATAGCTAAATCATATTTGCAAAAGGGATTTACAACAAAATCAGCATGTTTCAGCTTTTAAAGGGATCTGGAAAAAACTCACTGCAACTGTGGTTGTGAAAGTGAAGTTCAGCGCACCTGCTCAACACCTCAAAGCTGCATTTACTGAAATTGCCACCGAAAATGAACAAACACCTCTGTGACACAAACAAGCTATAAGCTGTGAGCTTCCCAAATCTGCTATTTTACAGCAAGGAGACCATTCAGAAAGCATTTATATCCAAGGCCAGTGCTCAGACTGATACGCTGGTACAAGAAAGATAAAGATAAAACCAAACGCTTTGAGTTGGTCCCTAGTCCCTTCTAGACTTCATTCATTCATGTTTTCCAGTCACTCCACCAGCTAATGAACACAGGAAGCATTTGTAGTCCTGAAAATAACATGGTTGTGTCAGTTTCAAGACAAGGTGAGAATGTTTACGTATGCCATTGTAATCGTGGTTGAACAAATTAAAGCGTACTTCCAAGTTCAAGTCTAAAATGAGGCAAACTGACACTATGACCTCCCCAGTCACCAGCTGTAAACATCACCGACCTGCAAAGCGGTGTGCAAAGCAAAAGGCCTCCTGCTTCATCCAGAAACTGGAGGCTTGTTTGTGACAAATGGTCACAAAGAACATCTCAAGACACAGAGTTCACTACTCATTTGACATCACTCCAGGAAAGAGTAAAGTTGTTCTAAAAGTGAAGAATGGCCCTGACACAGGACATATATTGTTATCTGAGAGAGTTTTTTTTTTTTTTTTTTTNTTTTTTTTTTTTTTTTTTTTAAACAGCTTAGCAAAATCTCAGAGATTTCATGCTGAAAACAGGAGGTATGCCAGAGGTCTTAAATAACGCATAAACTGGCATGTGTAAATTATTTATATTTTTTAAATAATGTTATAAAAAACATAAATTTAAATATTTTTAAAATGCCAGATGTTGTGCAGAACACATGGTTTTCCAAACATTGCCTCTTCCAAGTACTTCACTGTGCAGAGGATATCCTTCTCTTAGTGGAACAAAATTATGGGAATTCTCCTAGTCAACATTCCTGAGGCCATTCCCTCGATATCCATTCCTAGACGACAGCAAGTCATCTCATAATTGTATCGCTCTGACCCTACGGTCTCCACGTCTGATCCCACCCAATGCCTAAGCCGTGGCAAACCTCTCAAAGCAGCGTCACAACAGCAGGCAACTAAATGATCATTTCCATGCTAAGGCTCCATGAGCTGTTTCACTTTACCAGGTATATCATGAGCTTGTCAACTTTTTCCAGATGGATTTAAACGCATGTCCCATAAGTAAACCCGCTAATAGCTTTTGTGAATCCAGGATAGAGGGAAAGGATGATGGGTCTGCAGGCCAGATTATTTCCAGTAAAGCTATTGGAGCTAAGCCAAGAGCATAAGGAGCTGTGAGCATTCCTGGAAAATTTATATAAAGATATAACTAAGAAAATCCACTTGCAAAGAAGTTAAAAGTCAGACATCATAGTTTTATAGCTACAAGTACTCTGAATTAAATCTTTTCTGATGTCTCTGTACATAGAGGCATCACTGAACTAGTTCCAATTATTACTAAAATATACTGTAACCATAGAGACTTAATTTTCAGTGTAACACACTGATACACTAATTACAGCAAAGAGCCTGGATTTTAGTGTCATAATTTAAGCATGTATATTAAATCAACTGATTTGAAATTTTACAGAAATACGAGAGGGTATTAAATACCATGGGAAAAATCCAGAAGTGGGTGTGAGAAAATCAGGTGGATTCTTGTATTCTGGTTTCTGTTCTTCTATAAAGCCAGGTCCTGACTATAAGTTATACATGCTACACACGCACGGCTTTACCGCCTAAGCCTCTCCAGAAGCGAAGATGAATCCTGATTACTGTTGTCTTACTGGAGCTCTGTAGTTATATCCTGCTGTGCTCAAAGAATCTAAGAGGTGGAATGATAATCAGTATTACTTGTTGATAAGAAACTAGAGCCAACAATTGTGAGGCAGCTGAGGTGGCAACAGATTCTCAATAGCGCCATTGTGGTAATGTGGTTGCACAGATGAGAGGTTTGGATGATAATAGAAAATAGAAAAAAAATAAAAGGAAGTGTCGTCAGTTTCAAAATTCAACACATTTGGTAAGCTAATCTCTTGTAAACTACTCTAATGGTTATGTTCTTGTGCAGGCATCTGTTGTATAAGAGGCACGGTTGAAAAAAAAACAAACAAAAAAAAAAAAANAAAAAAAAAAAAAACACACTAGTACTTTCACAGTGTATAATTCTGACCGATGTATGCGTCTTAACTTTCACACCTACAATCATTCAGGCTGCTAGATAAAAAATTATAGCAGCAGCTGAGGAAAACAGAGGTCACACACTTCCACCTACTGGATAAAAGGATTACTGCAGCTGCAGCTCCCAAGAATCCTCATTTCATCTCGTATAAATGGCCTCGGAAATGAAATATTAAGTTGACTCTCACTCTAAACCCACTGAAATGACCAAACAATGAAAACGTTTAGATGGAGTAAGTATTGGTGACATGCTGCTGTAACTATCTGCAGAGGAGGGTTTCCTGATCAGTGGTTATTATTGAGCAATTTTTTGTTATGTACTTTTGAAGGAAAAACAACACATTAAAATTTTAGTAACTGTATTAATTCAATTACTCATTAAAGGATATGTCTACTGTATCAGCAGTGATAAGAAAGTTGGGNGACACGACACGTACGCTGTCAGAGGCAGGAATATTAAGCAATTAACAATCTCGACTGACTTTTTTTCCTCCTAGGCAATAATATCAATCTGCTGATCTGTTTTTCATTTCTTCATTCTTCATCCTTTTGTTACTTACAGCATTAAAATAAACAATATGTGGTATCTTAGGGGTGCCGATTTTTTTTTTTTTTTTTACAAATCAATAAGCAAAGAAAGGTTGTTGAGTGAGTTCATGAAGTAGTCATGCCATAGTGCAATGAGCACTATCCATAAAAGTATCATGAAAGAACTTACACACAACTTTTTAAAAAGGAAATTACATCATGAGAGTACGAAATTACCAAAAGACAGTTGGTTATCTGCTAAACTCAGTCAACCCACCATCTCCACCTGCTTTTCCAGTGTCTGGCAACAGACAGAAACAGTGGCCAGTTTGTTTTTCAGGTTTTCTGTCTCCTGTGACAGGCTCTGGAATAACGCGTCTCTCTGCTCAGCCTCCTTCCCCCGCTGCTCCAGCTGGGCCTGCAATGATGCCACCACCTCAAACACACGACAAAATCAAATGAATGACAGTATCGCAGTGAGCACGAGCTTTCAGAGAAGCAGTCTGAGATAAAAGTTTGTAATATGATTCTTCTGAATAAGGGACAAGCTTCCCATATATTGTTACATGACTGGCACTATTGTAGTGTTGCTGTTCTGTTTTCACTGTGTGCTTGATGACAGTTGAGGAGGCGCCAAGCTTGATTAAATTGCTTCATACAATCGCTGAACCAATTCCCACCATGCTTTGCTTAGCCCAATGTCATCTTGATTAATCTGAATTAAACACAAATATTTTATGCAACAATAATGCAACAACCTCAGTCGTTTACAATACTGTCCTAAAAATAAACAACAAATCCTTTAGTACGAATACTGATATATGTACAGATCCAGTACAGTGAAATGATACTTTACATTTATTATGGTCAAGCGAACACAATACTGTCTAAACTCCACCATTAAATATTGCCTGAGCTGCTGTCAAAATGGCATAGAAGCTACTTTTTTCCCCCAGCTTTTTTTGGTATAAGCTCAGTGGAATTCTAGTATGATTTGGTTTTTTTCTTTGACAGTTGTCTGCTGCCAGTAATACATGCAGTATGTCACTGATACAATGCCAAAAAAAATCCTACAAATCTTCACAAATTCAAGTATACTCTCAAAGACAGAGCTGTGGGTATGTCTCTTCACCCTGAGAGGAAAACTGTGTTATCAGGTTCTCCAAATGTGTGCATCTTTACAGAGTTTCCTGGAGTGTATACATATATATATACCGATCTTCTGTAAATATGATTTTTAGGTGCATCTTCCTCTAGAGATGTGCCAAGTGTGTGTGTGCACACACCTCTCCTCCTCTAGCTGACAGCTGCTGCCTCAGGGTTTCCATCTCTTGCTCTTTAACCAGCAGCTGCTGATTGTTCCTTTCTCGCAGCGTCTCCAAAGACAGAATCCTCTGAAATCCAGAGAGGACATAGTGAACTTAACCCCCGAAATCTGTCATAGCACAGACAAAATTCACTTTGTTTACCTCTAGCAGCTTGGTTTTGTCTGAGTCAGGTGGTCTGGGGTGTCGTTTGGCCAAGTCATCAATCTTTCTCCTGAGGTGAGCGTTCTCTTTCCGGAGTCTCTCCAGCTCCGCCTCGGCCTTGGAGGCAGAGCTGCTGGATTTGAAACCCAGCTTGGTGATAATGGTCTCTTTGGCACCTTTTGATGTCATGGCTGCTTTATGGTGTTGAGACAGTAACCTGGTGTACTATAGGGAGATGTACAAGCATGAAATGGTATTTTGTTGTAGCATGATTCAAAACATCAACATATTTGAATGAGTGGTGAACCAGTTAGCCAGTCAATCAACAGAATATTAATCAACAACAATTTTATTTATTTTTCAGGTAAAAATACCAAACGTACATATTACAGCTTCTGCCTTGTGGGAATGAGCTACTTTTTTCATTTTTAAATCTATCTATCTATATAATAATTTGACCAATTCAGCTGAAAAAACAAATGAATAGAGTTGAAATGATTAGTTGAGTAATCATTTAGACAGCTGAAAATTGTCAACAACTTTACCAATTGAATAATCATTTTATTATGAAGAAGTAAATGTTCCAATTTTTTTTTTTTTTGTATGGGCTCATCGAATGTAAGGATTTAATGCGTTTCTCTGGTTCAAATCACTTGTTCATACGAAATAAGCAATTTCAACATGTTATTTTGAGGTCTGGGATCTTATGGGTATCTATCACTACTTTTTTAGTTGATATTTCAGACAAGATTTATCATAAAAAAAAAATAAAAAAAACAAGCAGGCGTCCTAATTCAATATTAAGGCAAGATTACTACAAAATCATCCCATTTGAAGATTATATATACCAACACTGACAGAGAACTCTAAGAATTAAAATCCAACAAATAACTGACTAAACTATACAACGGGTCTTATAGACCATTTTCAGTTTTACAGGTTTTTTTACTTCAATTATTTTCGCTACTGTCAAGATCTTTCGGTAATTTAAAATGAGTTGAAACATGCTAAACAGTCGTTTAAAATAATGAGGTCACGCTTTCATTTCACCACTATAAATTCCTCATTATCAGCCTTTCTCTGCTCAGTTTGTCACAAAATTATCGATTAGACATAGAAGTAGGAGTTTTTCCCCATAAATTTCAGCAACACAGAGCTGAATAAAGTAAGCTAGCACTGTCAGTTCAATACACTGGTAATTTTTTGCACCTGCCTTTGGTAGCTGACTAACGTTAAATTAATACATTTATAAACAATTTCCAATTTAAAAGAAGCTTTGTATTACACAAACATAATTCACACAGCTAAATATAAAAAATATAACACTCACACGAAGACAAGACAAAAACTTCGTAGTCAGTCTGCGACAAAAGCAACCGTTTTCTTCCGCAGCGGTTTCGTTTCCTGGAGTTTGAATTGCAGCGCGTTTGACGTCATTTCCGCAATATACGAAAGGATGGGTGTGTTACTTTCATAGGGGAAATTGACGGGAGGCACAGTGCGAAAATAGCTGCCGTTTTTTACAGTTTCCTGCAGGTTAATAAATAATTTTATTATTGGGTATATCTCCTGTATTCACTAAAACTTCCACGGTAAAATAATTGGAGTTTCCTTGTGCGTGTCCTGAACACCGGGCTGCCGGTAGTTGCCGGGCTGTCCCATGCCCCAAGAATGAAACGGACACTGGCTGGATCGCCCACACTTGTTTTGTGCCCACCACTACATGCGCCCCCCATCTCGGCTTCCCGATGTTGCTACACCATTTTATGTAAAATATTTTACAAGAAAACTATAGTAAATTGTATTTCCCCCAATTCTACATTACACCTAGACTTCTTATGGAGAATGTTTGAAACGGAAGTGCATATCTAAAGATATGTTAAAAAAAACAAAAAAAAAAACTTGTATTAATTAATCCCTGCAGGAATATCTGGGTCAGGAAACCACAATTCCATAAGAAACTGTCAGCATAAGTTAGTATGCTTCACAGTTGAAGTTGTTCCACAAGCAGGGGTGCACAGAATTTTTTTTTAAAGCTTCCCCTGCTGCAGTCTTCTGTGTCGGATAGAGGCATAGGCATCAACAACATTGCATTAACGCCCTCTATTTTATTTTAATTCTGCAATTAACTGTATGTCTTGCTTCAGTCTGAGGAAGGTGAGCTGCAAAATACCTCTTTATTTAGAGTGCAAGTGTACCTGTGTGTCGCTTATGTGCAGCCCTGACAGATAGCAATTGCCAAATGAGTGTTGGACACATGTCCTCTCCTGACAAGGTTAACTGTGGAAACTTATTTCAGAGATTGGATTTTTGTGTTTGACTGGTGATGCAAAATAATACTCAAAATAAAAAACAACAAAAAATTCTATTTTTGTGGATAAAATTTAATGAAATGGTCCCATGTTTTGTGTTTTGATTTTTGAAAGGAAGGTACACAGATGCAGTTGATAATCTTTAATATTGATGATATGCTATTTCTTAGTTTTCTCCAACCATACCATCTGTCTCTCCGAAATGAAGGCCAGGATGAGTGTGAGGTGAGCATGCAGACTCTATACAAGGGGCCCTAGGAAGCTGGTTGATTTGCAGTGCTGCCAGGCCCACAGCCTGGCCCCAGGCTTCCTAACCAGGACCAAGGAGGAGCTTGCCTTGTAGATTAATTGGCCACCCTGATGATCCATGTCAGCAGCAGACTACAAGCAACTCTACCTCTTTGCAGTGGACCTCATACTGCTCTGCATCACTGAATGACCTTGCTCTTATTGCCTGGAGCTGGGTTGCTGACCTGTGGGAGGCACACTGCTCTTCCAGCATGCCACTGTACCAGCAAAGCACAGATTTCCATGTTATGCCCCACAAAGAGGTACAATGTATGAGTCTGTTCATCTTGATTAGATCAGATGCAACTTTAATGAAATTTGGCTGCTCCAACTGCAAGTAAATGGTGTGACTTTTGCATGTTCTTTCTGTTTTCTCTGAATGCTGCAGTTTCCTCCCAGACTCTAATGACATTCAAGTCAGGTGTGCTGGAGATTCTATATTAAGTCTGGACACAAAGTCTGTCCAGGGTGTTTCTCAGCATCCAGTATGTGCTGGGATAAGTAGGTTCATGCCCCCTTGACCTTGAAAAAGATTGAACACAAAGAGAAAACAGGCATATTCAGACTCAAAATTTTAACAGATATTCAACGAACACTAATGAATGAACAAAACATGGAAATTCCAGCATTACTAAATGTACAAATCTGAAGAGGTGTGATATTTTTGAATATGTAATTATGATTCACAGGCATTATGCACTTTGAAATGACATATCAACTAGTGCTGACAATAGAAACACACAGACATACAGGGGTGTATCTACATCATATAGGCCAAGATACAGTACACTGGCTGCAGACATCACGGTGGAACTCAATAGCGTGGTAGAAAGTCAGTAGTACATAGATCTATTCAGATGTCTTTCTTCTTCATCTTTATCTTTGGGCTTTTATTCATTTACTAAATATATCAGTTAATTCATGAATTTACCGAATTACATGAATTTAGAGTGCTTTCTCACATGGATACTTGTGTCATACTGAGTGACTGTGGTCAGAACCTATTCTAAAGTACAGCTCAAGTATGTTTCCAAACAACAAAAACAGCAGAGGCCACTTTGCCCACCTCGGGGGGTTTGAGTAACCTAAAACAGGAGGTGTCTCCACTCTGTGTGTGTGTGTGTGTGTGTGTGTAAATAGCCTTCAGCGTTGAGTTTGGGGTGCTTTTCGTTCTGTTTCTAAGTTTTAGCAAAGAAATAGCAAAAAGTGTCTTTTTAACACTGAAAGTTATAGCCCTTTTAAAATGCTGCTCCTCTGTCTTATTCTTGCATGAGGACACATTTTTGATCCAAAAAACTGACAGTAACATAGTCAGCTAAGTTGAGGGCAGAGACCATAATGTTTGATTGCAGTTGAAATGCATATGATCATGTCTTGTTATGGTATTATTAGTATGGCAATTTGTATTTTGGCCATATGCATTGTTGCACATTGCATTCATCCTATGAATTTTTCAGCTGCATAACATCATTTTTATTTGCTTTGGTTAAAAAAAAAAAAACTTTGATAATGAACTCAATCAGGAACCAATTAACATTTTGTGAGAAAACTATTTGAGAATTCATTTTAGCATAAACATAATTTGCAGAGAAACATTTGTCCACCCTCCCATAAAAAACACATGCATCCACACTTCCTGAATTTCTTGGAATGCCCTTGTTAACTTCTTGGTCTTATTACAAATCTTTTTGGTCGAATGACCAAATTGTTTTTTCACCCTCCATAAAGCTAGTCATAGTCATGCATGTTATGACCTACACACGAACAGAAGAAAAAGAGCGAAAGCAGAAATGAGTGTGAATGTGATTCAGATCGTGAGTCTGCAATCAATTAAGGGCTTAATAGATATTCCCAGGGTCTCTGTATTTCAAGGAGAACAAAAACATATTTTCACAACCCTGAAAGCCTGATTAAACATTTCACCCAGTGACATTATGAAAAAGCTGAGGTGGTTATTTTTTATTGCCATAAAATAAACAGCCATTATTCTACAGTCTAATAATCATGTTTAATAGAATTACTTATTACAAAATGTAATTAATGAACAACCAAATCCTGCCAAGATCCAATCTCATGGTTGCCCCATGTTGTTCCATGATAAGACTAATAAATTGCCAGTGAAAAGCCCAGCACACACGCTGTTTGAGAGTTTGATATATTTTCTACAGCTGGGAAATGAATTAAAGTAAGTTATACTCTGTCCCTCTGTGTGTGTGTGTGTTTGTGCTTGCCATGGAGCAACCAAATCCAGGATCCTGGCACATTCATGTTCAAAATGTCTCAGTTAGGACTCAATTTAGGTCTGCATAGCCAGTAACCAGTGTAATGCATGAAACAAGTAAAATTTCAATTCCAAATTAGCATATGTTACCTGAAAGTCTATCACAGTAAATGTGTGTTTTGTTTTTTTTGTTTTTTTTTTTTTGTTTGTTTTTAAATTTTAGTCAAGCTATCAGTGTCTAGTTATTCATTTCCAATTATAGACTGTCTGGTATGTTTTCAGTAAATAGGAATATCATTACGCAATGTTAAAATTCTTATAGTATGGAGATGGAGGAATCACCCTACAAAAAAATATCAACAGGGAAATCAAATTTATCAATTAAAAATTGAAATTAAAAAAAAATTCATCAAATGGAGAAATTGTGATGTTGAGTGGTTTTTTTTTTAAAGTTAGAAATAACATGATATCAACCTATGAAGAAGTTTGTTTACCTTTTTATCTACATATTCATGAAGTATTTCTGGACATTTCAATAAGGCCAAAGCAACGATACCACCTCTGACAATTTGAATAGGCAAAAGTGTTTTATAACATTCAATATTTCTATGTTTGATTTAGCAGTCAGCCAGTCAGGATCCATCTCGGTGTTACCGCTTCACATCACTTCTCTAAAAAGTCTAATGAGTGGCAGCTTGAACCTGAATAGAAGCTGAGAGAGCATCTGCGATCACACTTGTTGTCAGCTGTCAGAAAACAGACGTTTACATTGGCACAATTGGCTCATCTTGTTACCAAGACTATATGTTTGACAGAAATGAAGGTTAATTGCCCACAAAATATGACAAAATAGACATAAAAAACAGACATAAAATAGAAAAGCATTTTGCTATAAATATATTGTCATAAAATTCTCAGTCACTGGCAATATTTGGATGAAAACGCTTACATCATATGAGTACTTTGGGGGGTATATAATGACTTGGCTAAAAGTCTTGCATTTTTTTTATTTATTAATACCAACAACAACAATAATTAGGAAACTTGCAAGTTGGGGTGATCAGTTACATCACATAAATTATTATAAATCTGTGAATCAGTTTTTTTTTCCAGTTTAACAAGAGTGGAAGATTCTTTCCGTAATAAAGAGTTGTCGACATCATTAGCGTAATAAATTAATATAATCTACCTCAGAATGTCATTTCTCTGAGCCTTTGAACTTTTCATAATCATTGAGGTCTCAAACCCCTTCAGCCATTCCTCTCTCACATTTAAACTCCTCAGTAAGAAGCCAGCCATGTTGATCATCCCTCTGGCCACAAAAGAACTCATGATAAAGTACCCAGGCATAATCTTAATGAGGGAGAGCAGCCTGAATCATAAGGTTTGCATGTAAGAGAGGCACAAACTAATACTGCATTAAAAGCAACAAGCAACTTTCTCTAATAATTACCCAAATCTGACATGCAAATGAGCTGTTGCAGTTCTGAGTCTCTCTAAGGCCTGGATTGTGCTCAAAATCCATTAGCTGGAAGAACAAGGAATGAGCTGAAGGATCATCATGAAAATCATTAAAAAAAAAAAAAAAAAAANTAAAAAAAAAAAAAAAAAAACTCCCACAGAAGTGTTTAATAGATCCAATCCGTCACATCTAGGCTGCTAAACCTGAAAACCATTAAGTTGTTGAACAATGAGCTTATTATTACAGCACATCTTAGCCTTTTCTCCAGACTAAAGTGATAAACTTGAAAATAGCTTGAAAATTATTCAATAGCTTTGCAGATTTTGCTTGAAAGTAACAGCAGTCAAATATTCCTCTGCATGAAACATGTTTAAAACATTATAGACTATGCTGATATGCTATGCTATGCTGTATGCTGATACGCTATGCTGTACACTGATATGCTATGCTGTTCACTATGCTGATACGCTATGCTGTTTGTACGCTGATATGCTATGCTGTACACTATGTTGATACGTTATGCTGTATGCTATGCTCATATGCTATGCTGTATGCTGATACGCCATGCTGTATGCTATGCTGATATGCTATGCTGATATGCTGATACTCTGTGCTGTATGCTATGTTGATAGGCTATGCTCAGGGCCGTCTCTTAATATCTTGGGGCCCTGTGCAACATCTTACACTGGGGCCCCCCCCCCAACTCAAACAAGATGATCCACTAACTATGGCCACGAGACCCTGGGGCATATTTCAATATAGCTGAATGAGAATGAATGACAAGGCATACTTAATTATTAATAAAGCTTTAATTTTATTTGTATTATCATTAAACAAGGTAAACTATGCAGATGAGGTCACACAATGTGAGCAGAACCTCAGACCTAGCTAGTACTTACAGAAGTGGAGAACTCCCACTGTGACAGCAACAAAAAATGCCACTTTCTCGTTATAAAGAGAAAATTATCCCATTATAACAAGATACGAAGTTATCTCATTTCAAGCAGATATAAAATTATCTCATTAAAACAAGAAACATTTCTCTTTAGCTATAACATGATGTAGGGTTGTTGTTAATGTCTGTTATAAGGAGATGAGCCATGGTAATGCCGCTGGGCCACGTGCCGCCTTCCTCCACAGCAGGTTAGCACTTTTTTTCTCTACAATTATGTTATCATGGAAGGAGAAATGTTTCTCATTTTTACAAGAAATTTTCATACATTGTTAATCTATAAAACATTTCTCGTTTTAACAGCATTATGTTTTATCTCATTACAATGACAAACATGTAATTAAAATGAGTTAATTTTGTATCTCTTTATAACGAGAGAACTCATTATAGCCTTATAGTGAGAAACATTTCTGGTTATAATATACTTTCAGTTCAAATGAGGAAAAAAAATCTGGTTATAATGATTTAATTTGCTCCTTATAAGTTAAAGTGGGTTTTTTTTTTTTGTTTGTTTGGTCACGGTGGCAGCTCTGCGCTGCCAAACTACCTAATTTGCAAATGACAAAACTTTTTTTTTCATTTTCAGTACTAAATGCAACACCAAAAACAAATGACCTTTTTAAGGAAAAGGGGTTAAATTAATGATGATAAGTTCTTACTGATATTATGGGCCAGTTTTTCCTCTTTGGCTTTTTTGGCCTTTCTTTTTTCGGATCGGAGGGATACAAATGCCTCATCCTTCCACATCGACAATCTGATTGATTCAACATCAATATTTGGCAGCCTGCCAAAGGTAGCTGCCAGCTAACGCCATTCTTCTCTCCACAAGGGGACCCCCGGTGACAGCCTAAACTGTCTTGCATTCATGGGGTGCACATCCATGCCTTCTTTCCTGTCATAGTGCTCACCTCCTCAAAAAATAAAAAAAATAAATAGAAACACTGTGTGGGGGCCCCCTGGTGGCTTGGGGGCCCTATGCAGCCACGCATACTGCCCAATGGGAACAAACGACTCTGGTTATGCTGATACACTGTTCTGTACGCCATGTTGATACGCTATGCTGTACACTATGCTGATTGCTATACTGTGAGCTATGCTGATGTGCTATGCTGTTGCATTATGCTGATCTGTTATGTTGATATGCTATGCTGTATTATATGCTGCACGCTATACTAATATACTATGCTGTACGCTATGTTGATACATTATACTGATATGCTATACTGATATGCTTTGGAACTCAAGTTTCTCTGCTTGAGAACTAAATGTTGATGCTGTATTCTTTCAGCTTTATGTGGGCTGGATTCCAAAGATGCATAATATATGAAGTTTTTATGGCTCAAACTTTAGGCATACTGTAAAAAACCAAGCATGGGACCACAGCAGAAATTATTAATTCTTCATCATAGAGGTTAGAGGATTTTGGCTGAAACTTTACATCACTTGGTTTTGTGCCTCCATCTAGATGTGTAATTTTGGAAGGCTGAATGGTGGGTGTGATTTAAAGCATAACCACCAAATTTAGTGACTAAGGACATATGGTCTGTGGGCTACAGATTTATGATGCATAAACAAGTGGTGGAAACAAATTCTATTAAAAAAAGTTCAAACAACTGTTCTTGGACAGAGCACACAAGTGCTTTAGCATTTGCATTATGACAAAACTATCAGTTTTGCATCAGAACATAACATATAGCTTAATAAATTATGCATGAGCTTGCAATAGGATAAAACATTTAGCTGTTGATAATAGTAGTGAGTATAAAATCACAAGGTTTAATCACCTTGCTGATCAAAAGTTTTAGTCGCCTTAAACCTAGAGTCATTTTTCACATTTCTAGTAAGCATTTTCCCACAAATAACACAAGGGATTATCAACAAACACCAAAATTTGGGCAGTTTTGCATTTAATTATATGAAAAGTAGACATTTTTGATAAATGAAATGATCACACATTTACCTGTTTTCTTTTTTAATTTACAGTCCTATGTCTAGCAAATGTATCAGAAACCTGTTCACAATGGCTGCAGACAAGGTCATCCTAATTCTTAATGACTTTCTCCCACATTCAAGACATGCCAAGTTCTAAAAGCTGCTTGAAAAGGTGAGTGGACCCTGTGGCACCATTTTGACTGTACGCTTCCTTCATTTAGTCAAGCTCCCATGCACCATTTAGCTGATGTACTACATGAATTGAAGCACTGAGCCTCACCGTACATGGACATAAGGTTATAAAATGTTAAGACCCTGTATTGTTTCTGCATCATTTGGTCTCATGCACTGACTGGATATTTCAGGTTTTCTAAACCTAGATTCTCTTAAGCCAAAATCTGGTGAGAGTTCAATGACAACACACCTGATATGAGTAAATATTGAGACATGAGAACACCAGCACATCTCCAAACATATTGAATAACTTGTCAAATCACACTTTTTGTACATATCTTCCTTTATAACTTCTCTCTCTGCATCTTTAATTTGAGCAGTACAACCCTCCTAATTTGTTTCTCTAATCTGGTTATGAGGAGTAAAAACTTGTGCAGCTTTAAAATTCTGTGGGTAAAATTTCTAATTATACTCTGCACAATGCTCAGCTTTATGAGGTATGACTGGCACATTTTGACAAGAAAAGTGAAACTCTGAAAAGGCAAAGAGAGGTAAGGAGCTATTACTTGACAGAAGACTTTTGAATTTTCTCATAGTGTTAAATCACAGCGTTAAATTGTGAAAAACTACACCATGTATGAGTGTTATTTCTGTTCCAACAAAAGGCAGTGCTAAATCCTGAGCAAGCTAAAGATATTTTCATCATTATGCTCCTTCAGTGGCATAATGTGACTTTTAGTAGTGTGACTTTTCCATTAAGTGATAAACATGAGATGCTGCAGGCAGCGAGCAATTCAGTGGTAGATACAAAAACTTTTTAAAAAACACCTGAAAATGACAAGAGATCGGTAGATTGTCTTTTGCAGGTTTGGAATATTAATTTGTTTCTATATCACAAAGCATTGTTGGGCTCATTCTCCTTAGGGTGGAAACAAGAGAGAGAAAAGGAGAATGAGAAGAAATCAGCAAAAATCACTGAGCTGAGAAGTGAGAGATCTTATTTTAATCTTGGACAAAAAAAAAATTGCTTCTCTTTAAAAAAAAATCAACCATTTGTCAAGTTTATTGCAACAACAGGAACACAAGGGTGTAGAGAAGAACTATGATCACTGGGGATCTCTCTCTCTCTCACACACACACACACAGAGTCAACTTAATGTTCATTGAGATACATCAAATGAAAAAACGACTTAAGTCTATAAATAAAGGACCATGCCTGTAATTTTTTCATGTTTGAGGCTAAAAAGTACTAACTGCATAAAGGTTACATCACTACCAACCATTTTCCAAAATGTACTACTGGAGCGGTACATTTTCAAATTGTTTTTCCGACTTTCCAGGCAGCCACTGGCTTCATTTCATTGCTGTACAGTATAAAAATTAACTTGTCGAGAATTGAAATACGATTGAGATGGGTAATCCATCAAAGCAAACCATGTCATTCTTGGTTTTTTTTATACTTAATTTAACAAATCCAACATGGAGCAACACAGAAAAAAAATGGATTTCTTCATCAGGGAATATAATCCCAGGTGAAAACGACTTTTACAGAGAAACTGCAATGATCTTCTACATTCATGCACAAGTGATAGCAGGTGAAACATTGAATTTTAAATTGGGTGTATCACCTAAACATTTGACTTTGAAAGATTGGGGGATTTGGTAAAATAACAAAAAATCTGGTTTTATGTTTTGGAAAATGGTTTGCAGTAACGTAACGGGTATGCTGGCTCAAATACGCAAAACCACTGGTATGGTCCTCAAACTTCAATTCATGTATTGCATATCTTACTTGTATATTCCTGTATTATTTTATTTCTGTTTTCTGTTATTTCATCTTTTAGGCTTTTACTGTGGGATTTCTAATATTGTTTTGTATTTTTTGTATACTTGCTCGGTGCAACTTTTAGTCATATGTTATCATTAGTGTGACAGCCCTGTGTTCCTGGCTGTCATATACAGTAAATGGGGCCTCACTGTACTTGTGTACTTCTGTACTGATTCTACTTGTGTACTTCTGCTGTACCACTTAGACTCTGACCTGGGCCTTTAGGTTGTTGTTCTTATTGCATATTTTTCCATGTTTTATTTATGTCACTGATCTTGCTGTCCACTAGGTGCCAACCAAGACCTATAGGGCCTTTCTGTCTTGTGTGATCCTTCCCAAGGCATCTTACTTTTTTTTTTTCTGTTTTAGAGATTATCCTTGCATGCTTGAGGCAGATGTATCACTTGAGGCTGACATGATCTGACTGTCTTTTTGCAAAGCTCTGTTTAAAAAAAAAAAAAAAAGTCCTATATAAATGTGGTTGTTTCATGATTAGTATTGCTTTTGTAAAGCACTTTTATTATCAGTTCAAAACTGTTGAGATTTGGGTGTCTTTAGGAATGACTGGACCATCATATCATTTAAAAAATATATACATTTTCCCCCCTTTTTTCTCGTCATTTTGGTATGCCCAATTCCCTGCACTCTAGAAATCCCTGTCAGTGCTAACTCCACTTTCTATTTGAGGAGAGGTGAAGTCAGTAACATGCACTCCCAACACATTAGTGGGAGTTCCACCGGGAGTGCGTGCCTAACGTGTGGGACATTCCCGCTACCACCCCTATTCCTGCCCTTCACCCCCCCATTCTACTGAGATGGCACCCATGACCAAGCTGGAGGAATTGCTACTGGGGGATCGAACCCCAGGGATCGAACACCAGGTCTCTGCTTTAGAGAGTGAGAACTTTACCTGCGGCATGATTAAAAAAGCACTGTGTGGAGCCAGAATGCTGTAAGCGGTACTTCTGACATTGAAAATATGTGAGCTGATTGTACCTTGGACCACGAGTTAGTAATTTATTGAATAATATCCTAAATGCAAGATTAGGATTTCCTATGAATAACAGTATAAGTAAGAATGAAGGGATACTCTTAATTTCTCAATTTTTGAATAAGAAGATTTCTCACATCACTGTGAGGAAGCCTCACAAATGTTCCATTGAAGTGGACCCCAGCAGTTCATCAGTATCTGGCACTGCATGTGAAAATGATAAATAATCTTATAGAGTAGCTCTATGAACAGAAACACAAATGTCCTCCAAAACCAATCAACGAAAAGTAGAACCTGCACAGTGAAATAAAATAATAGAATCAAACATGACCAGTCAATATAATTAGTGAAATCATTGATAAAATTACAAATCACTACTTGGGTGAATAATGTACAGAAAGTACTGATTAGACTGCAATGAATTATGAACACAGGGATAGTTTTTCTCCTCCTCAGACAAAACCAACTGCAATATCTTCCTCCCTGTCAGCCAACAAATTAATTTCTGCTTCCCTACCCTCAATTGCTGCTGTAAGACACTTCAGGACTTGATTATTTTGCCACAAAATATGTCTAGGAGAAGCTATACCTGACCATAATGCACAAGTAGGACTGTCACACTACCCATTTAATGAGACTGTGGGGGAGATGAAAAACATAGCATAGATTGCACCTACACTAAGTTGCTGGTTTAATAGAACACAGTCTCACATCGTCCAAAACAACAGCCCTGCTATAAGGTCTTCCTTTGTGACGTTTATAATGTGCAAAAAAGGACCAAGAACAAAGCTCTGGGGAGCTCCATATAGCATCACTGAATAAGATGATTTACTGACATCAAAACCAGCATAAAACATCCTATACTAAAGTTTATTCAGGACTGTCCCAAAGATGTCATCTCTCTAAAATAACTGACATTGAAAAATGTCTAAGAGGAATCTCTGTAGCACTACTAACTTTTAAGTACTCTCACATTTTGTATATTTCTATCTGTTTCTGGTGCAATGTGACATTTGTATTAAAATTAAAGAAACAGGGGTAAATTAACTATGAATCTCTGTTTGTGTTTTGGATGTAAATTAATAAAATGTTTTTTTCATATGTACTATGTGACAATATTTTTATTTGTCATGCAGCATGTTGCAGATTACTGCAGGACCAAACCAATGCTTTACGGTTGAAGCAGCAAATCATGTACTTATTCAATATTGGATTTTTAAAAATGTGTTCACAGCAATAATCTTGTCAAAGATGGAGTTTAACAGTTTAAAAACACCTAACAATCTCCCACATCGATCTTTGATAATTCCAGGGGGTCTTTTTAATTCAGTTCCTGACCTTTATGCTGAGCTGACAGCAGCATTATTTAACTAATATTTCTTGGCATATAGCCTTTCTTCTTGCAGGATGAGTGCACGCTGCAGCTAAATAATGTCTTCAGCCATTATTTCAGATCAGTAGCAGAGACGCATTATTTTGATTCCCACACATGGTCGTGTCTTTAAACAGTCGTCCAGCATCAGGTTATTAGCGACAGTGCTTTCAAATAAGGTTGGTTTAGCAAATAACACCCTTAGGCCCATTTCACAAGACAAGCGTTGAGCGTTGCCGCTGAGCTTGGCATCCAGTGCTCTGCTTGTACATGAGCAGAGTCCGAGCAGCAACACTCAACCAAGCGCTGACAGGAAGTGCTCATTGCTAATGACATGTAGACAGTTACCATAGGCAGTCTTTACACTTTGTGGTCCCAATCGGGTTTCTGGATCAAATCGGGTAGCGACATGGACATTGCAACAAAGAAGGCTCTGGCTCTTCTTCTCATTTGGAGAAGAAAAGCGAAAAAACAGTAATGTGAGTGCATGAAACCTTGTTGAGTCACCATAGAATTCAATCAATCAATTCAAACCTGGTATCCATATCTGGCTGCTGACATTTTGCCAAGCAAGTGCCTTTTTCCCCAGATCATGATACGATTTTAAATTTGTGTTGTACAACTCGGGAACTGCTCTACACAGGTTGAGCGTTTCCTCCATCGCTGTGGCACTTCTGTTTTCGTGGCATACAGCTGTTCTCTAATTGGTTGCACGTTGGCAAGGTCAGCATCGGAAAGGTCAAAGTTGAATTTGATTGAACTTTGAGCACTGCGTCAAAACGGGGAATCCAAGTGCCGCGCAGCGTGACATTAGGAGTCACCGCTCAGCTCCCAATACACAATAATGGAACACCCAGGTCAGTGCAACACTCAATGCTTATCATGTGAAACAGGCCTTAGTCTCAAAAAAGGACTCCTGCAGAATGATATAATGGACAATGTTGATGCCTTCATAAGACAGTATGAAGTTTTGTCTTATGACCTTGAGACTGAGAAACATATTATTACCTAGTTCCTTAATAACTTTATTTTAGAAAGCAGTTGTAATATTTTAGCATGATCCTAATGCTTTAGTCATTGGTACCCTGCCGGTAGCCACTGTTATGTGGCTACCGGCAGCCATATCAAAATATATACATGCAGCAGAGAACTGCAGATAGAAACAGATGCGTCAGCTCTTTTATATTGGAGATTCTCAGCACCAACTCCCTTCTCATCTTCTTCCATCATCCCTGCCTATTTCTGCCCTCCACTAGCAGGCATTTTCCCTGTCTGGAGGAGAAAAAAAAAAAAAAANAAAAAAAAAAAAAAAAATCTCTGCTGTGAATAATGACCAGAAAGAGAGAAATAAAGAGAAAAAGAAATGACAGAAAGAGGTGAAGAGGTGAGACAAGTGCCTGAGGGAAGCAGATGCATTTGACAATTAAACTGACCAGAGTTTAAGCAAGCAAGCTGCACCTGAATTATGACCTCACTGGAATAATTTCTATGTGCCCTGTTAAAAGAATACTTAGTGAACATTATGGAACACACGCCAATTAAAATGGTACAGCCATAAATTTTATTGATAAGCATCTGAAGGTGCAGTGCAGACATTTTCATCTGTCCTTCCACAGGTGACTTTGCTCATATGAGCCCCCAGCTGAGTTGACAGGAAGCAGACAATGTCATTAAAAACGCTGTACATCTGCCAAAGTGGCTAGACTGGAATGTTAAGTGTCCTGAGCTCTGCCACTTTATGTGACAAGGGCATTTCAACACCTGACATAGAAAAGCGACTTCAGCCTAAATAGAGACGCTGCATTACAGGACAAGCTGTGAGCTTTACCTCAGTGTTCTTCATTCGTCTTTTCAGCTTCTTAAGTACCCTCAGAGCCTTGCATTAGGCAGCAGACCAATATAGGAAGAGCAGCAGTAAAGCGTGAACCACAAAATTACATCTCATTTTAACCACATTGTGTTCTGGGATTATATAAATTAATCTTTAACACAGTCTTCCAAAAACACCATATATTTGATAATGTTGTACATATGATTTAAAGACAAATATTAACAATGTGACATTTATCACTAGTGTATTTCAAAAACACTGTTGAAACTCATCAACACTATGTATGCTACACTCTGCACTATGTGTCAGGGTTGAGGGTTAATATCTTTCACTTGTTGCTATGACAATCCGTGAGGCAGTTCCAGTACATCTAAAGTCAAACGTCTCATGTCAACAGATTTACAGAGAATTAATGTCAGTTTCTACAGTGCTGACATTTGGTTTCAGGATCTGAACTTGCAGAAAAAAAAAAAAAAAAAAAAAAAACACTTTCAAGCTTAGCACTAGAGGTACACTGATACAATTTTGTCTGAATTGATCTGAGGGCAAAGTACTTTTTAAGTGGATCTACCATTTGAGTGTTAGTCATATATTGTTACCACTAATATACAGTACCACATATAAATGTGTCAGTTATATTTATTCCTTCTTGAATTTTCATGAGTATTATTCTGCACTTTTAGCACTTTGATTGACAGTAAACAATCTTGACACCAACAATATTTTCCTCATAGCAGAAGATGTCAATAAAAGTATTATATCAGAAACAGACATTCTTTTGTCAAGGTTGACAAAGGTGAAAATGTCTCATCCTGCTAAATGGACTATGGTCAAAATCCATAATAATGTCTTAACCTAGCAAAGATGATTTCTCCGGTATATGTGCAGCAGTAACAGTGGGAGAAGAACTGTCAGGCTTCAGGCTCCGTTTTCTCCAGTATTACATGGAGAAAATGCTTCCACTCTCCAAAGCAGGGTGCTACGGTGACCCAAGTCACTGCCTATTTGCCCTCATTGGATGAGATGTCCCTCCAGACAAAATAAATGAATAATAAATATTAGTTGTTATTAATGCTGTTTTTGTTCTTGCTGCAGGTAATGTTATTGATGGTACTATAATTTTCTGAACAATTTAAAATTGTAAAACTGGAAATAAAACATCAGGTGACAGAGCAAAACACAGGGGCAGATGCCATAATCACAGGATGTGACACAACCCATATAATGTCTCTGAGCAGCCAGGCAGACTAACTTGAGTGTAAAGGAGAGATGTCTGCCAAGCGGCTTGTATTCTATCCCAGAAACATTTATCAGTATTAGAAGTAATCTTTTCTTTTACCAATAAAGCATTTTATGGGCTGGTAATAATTATGTTCCAATGTTTGAATTACACATATAACAAATATTCTGATTATGTATTAGAAATATGGTGCCCCTTAAGCATGACAATATACAGTATGTAGACAGTGCAACCACTGTCCTTTAAAAGAGAGAGAGAGACAGAGAGAGAGAGAGAGAGAGAGAGAGAGAGAGAGAGAGAGAGAGAAGGCAATGTTGATTTCAAACTTGACCCCAGAGGATGCACCTGCTATTTTCTTAATCCACCATGTCCTCTTATTGGCAAATCCCAAATACAAGCTGTGCATCTAAAACAAGGTCATTCTAACATTTTGTGGACTCTTCCATGTTAGCCATGCACCTGCAATTGAGCTAGCCATCCCCTCACCTGGCTCTTTACACCGCTGTGGGGAATAAGTCATTATGTGAAATCTGTGTGTAGGCCACGCACTGTGATCATTACCCTGCTGCGTCAACCAAGGGGTATATACAGTACATTACTATTATTTGAGATCTATTTCTGGTCATCCATTTTAATAAACAATTTCCAAACAATCTATGCCCAGCTAGCCACATGGTATAGCATAAATCCACTCCATCTTACAGTAAGGGTAGAAGCACAAAGCCCTTTTAATTGATCACCAAGCAATCTCATTCACTGCAGGGAAGGAATTGAGTTTCTTCTGGAAAACAGATACATGCAAAGCCCTTTTGTATTTGGTAATATCCTGCTCAGAGATATGCAAAGGCAGGATATAACTGTACACTGAATGCCATGCATGGCAAGACACCCACTCCTTCTGCTCTTGGACCGTTGGTTTACTGAGAACTTCCATCCATTTGTCCTCTATAGTTGCTAAGTTCATGAGGGGCATGGAGTGCACCCTGGACAAGTTGCTATAGTTGCTAACGCATAAAATCAGACAAATTAATACTCACATTCACACCTACAGGCACTTCAGAGTTACCAAGTCCCTTCTGGATTTGATCTTCTGGCAATGAGGGGACAGTCCTAACTACAAAGCCACATACTGCTGACTAAAGACTTTATGACTTAAACTGTGTAACAGCTGGACATGTGCCAAACACTCCTTCCTTTCCTCCCACCTTAACCTTAACCATCCAATATAATATCAATCAGTCCAAGCAATATAATAACTATTTGTTCTACTAATTTTACAGTGATTTAAAAAATACAAAATGCAAATCTGATAAGCATTATGTAAGTATTATATTGGTCTTACTTTTCTACTTACATATGTAGTTTTACCCACCTGCTGTGAAGGCTAGAGTTATGATTGTAGGAGTTGTAGGAGTATGTTTAAAATCTTTTACTATGTGTAATTATAGCTTAGAAAAGGCACCAGAGAAGATAAAAATCTCTTTAGCAATTCACGTGAAACTGAATTTTGCATGTACCACAAAAAAGAGTTTTACGTAAGCAATACAAAAAACAAACATTATGAAAACTTTGACCTTCAAAAGCTGAACTTGCTCATAATAACAGTATCAAACTACTACTTCATATTTGATTACTCATCGGTGAAAGGAAACATCAAACTACCAATTTCCATAGCCAGTTGGTATTTGAAGAACAGGTTGTGTCTTTTATTCAAAGAAAAAAGCAGAATCTAATTCCACAATTTACTCCATCACGTCTTCAAAGCTAAATAGGCTTAAGGTTGCAATTCTAAATCTTGTAAACCACAAATTAATTCTTAATCAATCAATTTATTTCAAAGTCTGAGCCTGTAGCCAGACCACGTCAAACACATTCGCTGTATCCACAACACAAAATGGGAGTCATACTGGAGATTATTTTGCTAGAACTGTCATGACCTATCAAAGATATCAACCATTAAAGGACCAAACTATCCATTTTGCATGTCTGAGGCTAATATATTCAATTTTCATACATGTAATGTTACTGATCTGTTACAATCAATTCCCAAAGCATACTACTGGAACAGTGAGTTAAAAAAAAAATTCTATCTTCCATACTGTCATTGGTTTCAGTTCATTCTAGTACACTATTAAAATCAAGTTGTTGATGCTTGAAACATTATTGGGATAGGTAATCCATTATCATGAACAACGCATATATTCAGGTTTTTTTTGAAGTTTCGTAATTTTAGCATTTAAGCGCAATAAAAGGCGCGGAGTGAATGTATGTCTCCACCCTGGGAATATAGTCCCAAAAGAAAACCTGCCTTTATCAAAAATTTTTAACAACCATGACTTCATAATTTTGCAAGTAGTGAAACATCGATTTTTTTTTTTTTTTTTTTTTTTTTNTGAAAGATTAAGAGATTTTGCAAAATATCAGGAAAGCTGAAATATGGTTTTATCCTTTCGGAAATGACTGTCAGTAACCTTACGTATATGAAAATTGAATGGGCTCAAATGTGCAAATTGGGTAGCATGGTCATTTAAACGTGCAGCTTACAAAATACCAATAAAACATTCCCATTAAAACATATCGTGATAGGTTTTTAAGTTGCAGCCCCAAATGCAGACATGCTTTAGGTGGCTTAAATGAAAAATATTGAGTGATTAAAGCTGTTGAGGGACTTCTGGGAGCAGAGGGAGGTCTGGCGAGTTTGAGGTTCCGATCGTTGCAGGGGATTGCTGAGCTGATTTGTGATCATAGGCAGGAGACCGGTGAGAGAGGAAAGCAGGAGACTGCAAGTGAAGAATGCAGTCAGGGATGCTTGGCAGGTACCAAGAAGGATAACAGGAAAAACTCACAGGGTACAAAATTCTTAGTCAGTCATAGAGACAAATGCAAGAGAATCTTGACAATCAGATAATCAGACAACGCAGAGCAGCAGTGACATACTGTAAGCAATCTTGGGACCATTCAGGAGCTGTGATGTAGACACCTCAGTCATAAGGGTGTTAGTGGAGTGCATGTGTGTGATGTGGTGTGACTTTTGCTGGTGTGTTGCTTCCTGTGTGCATCATTCATAGTGAGGGAAGGGACTTCATTGAGGAGAATGCTGGAGCTTGTGTTTCATTATGCATGGGTTATATCTGATATTGCCCTCAGTTCGTCCCCTGTTCCCTCTGCTGGACTGATTGATTTGCAGTGGCTTGTAAATCTGAAACAAAGAATAGCACAGGCAGTATAGGGTCCAGACTTGGCTCTGCACATTATGAGTTCTAATCCTCCTCTCCAATAACTCTGGAGATGCGGTATAATACATTTGAGTTTCACTTCTCTCCAAGCACTTATGTAATATCTTTGCATTTATGAGAAATCCGTTGCAGCATTGGTACCCCCTCTCATGGCTCCAGAGAATGCACTCTTGTGAAAATTAATGACACGTGATTTAAATTTTCCTTGCCGTCATGTTGTCTCATACAACAATGTAAGAGTTTTAGGAAGGCAGCAGGGCTTTCAAAGTCCTACGTTAGTGGTTAAAATTTCCATTTACAAGCTATCTTGAGTATCTAAGAAAACACTATGGGATATTGTTTTTCCTTGCAAAAAGCGCATTGGTATTTTTTTATCTTGCCAAAAGCTTTTCATTGAAGGTAAGTTTTCTATTTTGTAGGCAAACTGCATGCAGTAAGGGAGAGGCAGCTTGTCGGATGCAGGTAAAGTGCTAAATTTACCTGAAATCTTATTTGTCTATGCATTTATGATGTATGCAAACATACTTTCTAAATGGACTGTTTTCTGATCAGCAATCTTTGATCTAAGCTTACTAAAAAATGAAATGTCCAACAATCCCAATGAATTTATCATTTCACACAGGTTCACAAAAGTTACATCTCTTATTTTAAAAAGTAAGAGTTTTAGTGAAGCCGAGCTTGAAACTCAAAGACATGACCAGCACTTCAGTATTCTCCTTTCCTCTCTTTCAGGTGTCTCTTCCTTTCCCCCATAGTGCTTCGTTCCTCAGAAAACGATCCTGCCGTTCATTCTATTTTTGATGAGGCAACATCAGTCACTGATCCTTCTTAGGAAGACAGATCGAGAGCCCTCATCTGATAGAATTCTACAAAATATGAAGATACAAACATCATGTTGTCACACCCTGTAGGGCTCATTACGAGAGATGAAGACTGTTTGACCTATATTGAGCTACAGGAGTGTAATCAACCTGCAGGCAAATACACTCTCTTTCCACTCAGTCTATATTGTTCCAAAGTGCTTATAGGCTTATCTGAGCCTTCCTGCTGAGATCTTATACAGTTGAAAGTGTCGTGAGAAAGGCACAGCTCCATTCAAAAGTGTGTCTTATGTGTGTCTTATGTGATAATATCCCAATGCAATAATAATGTAACACTGTGAAAGAATTTGACTCTTTGGATTACTTTTACTGTGATGCTTAACTTTAACTGCAGTATTTCTATACAGTTTTTAACAAAACAGTCATATTTAATTGAGTATTAATCCAATAAGGATTTTAGCGTTTTTTCCACCTCTGGTATGTATGCATATATGCATATAATCAAATATGATATGGCATGTTTGAGACATGAGCATAATAAAAAGCTGCGTTCCCAGTAATCCCAGTAAACTTCCTCTGACGCATCTGTAAGTAACTTAGATAAAACAGTTTTTTACTATTGTGTTTGACAACGCCACATAGAATATTCTGTATCTGCCTGTACCAGTGTTTCACTGAAGCTCTTATACTCCTACAATAAAATAATTTTTTAAAAATCCAATGCATTTTTTTTTTATTGCAGTCGCCCCATACATAATTAATTCTGCCCTTTGTGGCTGATTTATTACATTTTTGCCTTTGCTGCACTATAAATGAGTAAGGACATGCAGAATAATTTATGTTACAGGGCTACAGTAAACTTTAAAATAATTCTGACACCTCTAATTATTAATCAAATCAAATTCACTGTGTAACTTTGATAATTTCTCCCTCAGTCTATTCATTTCCAAATGATGCATAAAATGCCTCCAGACTCTAATTCAGTCGGGAAATTTAATCATCCCTGTTGTAAAGTGGCATCAGGACACTAATATTAGGCTATAAACCTTTATTTTAAAAAAGTTCCTGTCTATGTGCACATCTGGGAACACTGGAAAAGCCGACTTGAGGAGGAAGCATCTCATTTCTGCTTCCTGCTTCCCTGATTTGCATGTTTTCTACAATAGTCACTTAAACTGGTCTAATGTGCCTGAAAATTCTTATCAGAATTTTGTCCACATAATGGAGTGCGTAGACAGAACATTAAGTTTAAATTAATAGATATCACTCTGCATTTATGCTTGGAATTACTTTCTGTCCCTTGCATCCTGGTCAAACCACAATACAAGATTAATCAAAGCAAAATGAGTCTCTGTAAAATAGGAGGAACAGTTCTTTCAAATATTACAAAAAAAACTACAGTGATGTGAAAATAAGGGCATAAAATGAGGAAATCTTCAAGCTCTGAATTACTGTCTAGGTACTGAGGAACACTAAATGTACTTCTGATCTATTGCAGAGGATTGTTTGTTTGAGGTTACCAAAACAGAGTCTTATGAAGGTTTCAAGGATATGATTCAATAAAGTCTTATGACATATTCAAACCTCTTTCTGGCTTCTCAAAATGTGTATCCAACTGTCTCAGATTATAATAAATTAAAAAATTTTAACTCAAGTACCAAAGTGATTGCTACAAACTTTAAGCTAAAGAGAGAGAGAGAGAGAAAGCTAGAATGCTGAAAAATTATTTCTCTCACATTGTCACAGTGTGTTTGCATTGACAGGCAGTTCATAGGGAACTTCCTGATTGTGACTGTACGCAGAGAGTAAAACAGAGTCTGAGGTCAGGACCACAATCTGTTTTGCAGGCTGACCTGGGAGTCCCAGAAGATTGGGGGGGGGGGGNGGGGGGGGGGGGGCGGCTTGTCTTGTTGTTGCCCCAGCAATCATGTCCAGCCTTAGGGGTATTTTATGTGATCTAGGAAATCCTTCTAAAAATATATGTAGCCTGCCAGTCAATCTCTCATGTCAGCAATTTAGCAGAGTTTAGAGGGTTGTTTTGCAAGAAAAGAAGATTTTCCACAAAGTCTTAGGATTTGAGTTGACAGTTTTCTGATTTACTATACTGAAGCTTTATTAGTGCATCTCATGTCGTTTTTTCCTGTATGTTTACAGAAAATCCTTATTGGCAAGCATATGTTACCCGCACTTAGTTATTATTTACTCTTAACCTTTAATACTGTGTGATTTGTTTAAATGAGAACACATGTACATGTACTGCCTCTCAGATCTTCACCTTGGGGCTTTTAGCACCATAATTAATAGTTTCTGGTAATTCATAAAAACTAGAGGAGCAAAAGCAAGAGCTCATGCTCATTATTCTGATTGAATAGCTTAAAGGTGTGCAATGGTTCCATCTAATACGTGCTAAATAAGCAAAAAAAAAAAAAAAAAAAAAAAGAAAATCTGAGAATCGATTCATGTCCTTGATATCCTTGCAGATCAAATGCATATTTTCTTGCATATAGGAACTATTCTGGAAAGGTTTCTCCAATTTGACATAAATGGCCTTTTTTATTTTCTGCTTTTTGTATCATTCTCAGTACTTTTTTGTATAACTGTAGGAGCTGATGGTCTCTGACCCACTTTGAACCTCTCTGGCCCACCAGCATAACGGTATTGTCATTATTATAATAATAGACAGAGCTCCTTTTACACAATTGTGGCAGGCAGCTGGCCCTATTTTTACATGATGGGTCAAAGATGACATGTAATTATATGCTATTAAACTTACAAAGTACTCAACAAAATACAAATTAAGTTGATCATTATTCAGTCCATCCATCCATCTCTTCTGTATAGCTACTTATTCTCTCCAAGGTCATGGGGGCTTTAGCTTATCCAGGGCTTTATCATCATTATTATTCTGTAAGAAAATTATCTTTGCACCTTTTAGAGTTTTTGACCTTTTACAGACATACTTTTGCAGTATAGAGAGGAGCCTGTATTCATTGGAATACTGTATTTATATTCATTTATTTATGTTGCATTACATTACACTTCTCCCTAATGTTATGTTCCATTTGCATTATAAAATATAATAACAAACGAGATGATGAGGTGAAGATAGAATTCTTTTATGTTTACGCAGAAACTGCTACCTTAACAATGTTTCCTCTGTTCTCCTGGCAACGGCAAGTAAAGTTAAGTCCAAAGTCAAGCAGTTCCTAAAGTAGGGAATTTAATAAACCATGAGCTGCTTGGTACTGTATATCGTTTGATACAGTATCTATGATGCTCTAGATCTACAGTATCTAAGGTCCAAACACAGTGGGCTGACTGCATCATGCTTGTCTTTATTAGTTGTACCTGAGCCATGTCTCAGCTGCTCATCACGCTAGTCTGTTGACAAAGATTGCTGGATATAGGATTAGAAATTATTTGCCTAATGGCTGCAGAAATATAATGAAAAACATCCATGTTGGGTCTTTAATCACATCCTTAAAATCAACCCAATTTACAATATGATCTGAGACACCAAGAAATAGCTAAATATCTTTGGCAAAAAATGAGAATGATATTTGGTTCCATAAAAGCTACAACTGAAGGCATTGCTAAACTTAATTTTAGGAAAGATGTAAACTTAAAGGATATGAAGAATGTTGAACCTTGCTTTCAATGCTCGAGGCCATTTGAAATGGCTCAATATCTGAGAAGCCAGCAGCTTTATGCACTATGACAAATATTCTGTATATGCTCATAAAATCCCTTCTCTCCTCCCACACTGGGCAGCACATGCAGTTCTGTTGGTACGCCCTTCCATTTTGATAAAATCTTTTTTTTTTTTTNTTTTTTTTTTTTTTGTGTGAGACGAGACATACGGAGGGCATGGCAGATGGCAAGTAAAACAAAATGATAAACTTTATTACTGCTCCCACATTAAACATTTATCAGAGCTACAGAGGCTAAACCAACTAACTACATTTTACTCTATTTTGGTGCTTAAATATTTAAGTTTCAAAGTTTTGTCACGTGCATCTTTATAAGAACAACAGTGAAATGCCTTTTCTGTAGGTTCCCAGACTGTGCTTCTTAAGTATAAAAAATATAACAAGACAAAATAAAAATAAGGATAAGGCAACAAGAGCAAAACTAAAGAATTAAAAATGTATATGTATGTAATCTATTTACAACCAAACAGCAGGAGAATGTATGTACATGAGTATCAATAAAAAAGTGCAAAATAGTGCTATACATAGTGCAAATGCAGCTACAGATGACTGTCAGTGTGTGTGTGTAGTGAGTGGGAGTATAAGTGCGAGAGAGAGAGAGAGAGAGAGAGAGAGAGAGAGAGAGAGAGAGAGATTGTGTGAGATGTAGTTAATAGCTGGGCAATGATTCAGAGGAAACAGATTCTATTTTAACTACTCCAACATATTATTTTAATGTTCTGTACTAACATTACACATCACATGGGCTGATGTCAAAGAGAGTGCGAGGTTTTATAATGCAAGAAAAAAAAAGTGTCAGTCAGCTCTAGCTGAAAAACAAAATGAATACCTTTTGTCATCCTAAAAGACCTTGAGTTCTTTTTGCAGTATAGCAGATACCCACAGAGGTCACGTTGTATTACACATACTGGCTTGGTGTCCTCATCTCTATGCCACCTGGTGGGGAGCCTCACACTCCTCTGTACCGCTAGCATATTAGTATTCCACCCACAGCAAGCAAAGGAGACCAATGTGTGTGAAACATTCCTCAGAAGCATAAAAGAGTCAACCCATATCAATCTAAGGGGCTGCAGGGCCCACCTGCAGCAATCCTTGCTCATTTCAGGTAAGGAGGACACTTGCTTTTCTTTTTTTTTATTCTTCAGTCTTGTCCTCTTTTGTATTTTACAGCCCCATTTTCCTATATTATTCACAAACGAGCCCAAAATTCAAAAACTTTGTGGGATAAGAGGTGTTATTCCTGTATTGGCACTGATATAAAACCCAGATTCCTTAGAAGGACCATACCAGCAATCACGCATGTTTGAGCCCAATATATAACCCGCAGTGTTACATGACTGACAACCAATTTCCAAAACATACAACCGTGTTTTAGCTTTTTTAGTTTTCAAATCCCCTAATCTTTCAAAATCAAATGTTGAGGTGTTACACCTTAAAGTTCGATGTTTTGCCTTCTAACTCTTGTACACTATTGTAGAAGGGATGGTCATTTTAATTTCTCAGTAAAAGCTATCTTCTCCTGGGAATAAATTCCCTGGCATGGGTTAAATAAGTTGCTTTCACAAAAAAAAAAAAAAAAAAAAAAAAAAAACCCTAATAGACACATTGTTGCTGTATCATGTAACTGAAGTGTGTTTGAAGTCTCTACAAGTTGATCTTAATAGCATACTGGAATGAACTGAAACCAATGGGAGTCTGGAAGGGAGGAACAAAATATTCTGAAATTTACCGTTAAAGTAGTATATTTTCAGAAATGGTTGTCAGCTGTCACGTGTAAGCGGATTGCATAGGTTCTTTCATGTCTAAGTCCAAACAATGTGAACAAAAGGTTTGTGTGCTTTTGCAGCATAATAACATCGCAGTCATCCACTTTTTCATTGTCTAAACCTTGGCTGCAGCTGATTCATTTTCTGGGTTTCAATTATAGTAACAGCTCCAGTTCAAAGGTTCACTTGGCCACTGCAGCTTCAGATGTGTCTTCCCTGGTCCCTTCACTCAGTACTTTCAGGAGGAGGCCCCGAGTCATCAAACACTGACCTGAGTGGCAGCAGTTCTTTCAACTGGCACATTAATAGGTGTTTTCAGCACTCTGTGTGAAATCTTATCAGACTGGTCCATTACTTTTGAAATGACTGGCTTCTCAGTCATTATTAAATCTGAGTATATTAATGTGCTGAGTAGGATGAAATGTGTTATACTTACATCCATTTTCATATTTTTATTAAAGGAAATTTTTTTCAAGAAATCAGTTACCCATTGGTAGGAGCAATAAATCAAAGGTTAAATGTGTGTCCATGTTCTCATTGAGCAGAGTATTTCTCTACTCTGTTACATACTTAGTTACACCCCTTACTGAACACAATGCAGATGTGAGTTGCACAGCCTCCTGCTTTCCCTCAGGATAAAGAGGAACTGGCTTAACTGGAACTCAGTGAGGACTTATGGCAGAAATGCTGGGTTGTCACCTCATCTAGCAGGAATCTGCAGCAGTCACTGTGAACTGACAGCGGTTGAAGTCACCTGCTGTTCTTGCAGAGGTTACAACTCACAAGAATGCTGATTTGAAGGAAAGTTACTTTAAATCAACAGACTACAGGGGCTCGAAAGGTACTGTATTGCTCTAGGACTGCATCTAGGGCCCATGGATGGACCAAATTGCCTTATTTGAAGTGTTAACCTGCCTCCAACTGTTAATACAGAAATTGAGGATGTCATTAGCTTGCCATGCGGTGAACACCCCTTAAGTGTTAGAGAAAGCAAACCCAGTGGAGGATTCTCTGTCCTTCTGACAGGGATCTTAATACAGGCTCTAACAGACCCACAGTTATGCCAATATATAAAAGCACATCACTTTCATTGACCAGGCCCAAACTCCGGTCCCAGGAAATGGACAATTTGCTGACTCCTTGGAAACAAAGCGCTTGACTTCCACCCTTTGAAAGTTGCACTACATCCCCTTGACCACTCAATGAAGAATTCTTCCCTTCCCTGAGTTTGGGCCTCCTCTGGACATAAGCTTGCTGCTGAATTCATCAGCCCCAACACACAAATTGTCCTGAGTGAACAGAAGAGGGGCAAGACTGCTATCACCATTTGGTTGCCAGCTGTCACCTTCTGTCAAAGACATGGTGAAGTCTCAGCCTTACAGAGAAATGCTAAAGTAAAACATGTACAGCTCTGAACTCTGGAGTATTTATATGTAGGTGACGAGGAGGTCTATGAATAGAAAGAGGGACCTGCCATGACCTGGTTTCCTATGCCTTTCTTTTTTTGATCTCACCTCTTTTGCCAATTTTTGCTTTTGGCACTTTGAACAGTCAGGGACCATGCTTCACCCCCAAAAAAAGGCAGCAGGCATTAGAAAACAATCCGTGGACAAATGTGGGTTATCTCTGGAAAGCAGTGCACAGTAATCACGCCCATCCTATAATGGTGTAGAAACATCACAGCCCACACATTCACGTCCTGGTCACACATCCCTTCTCTCACCTTAGGAGGTGACAATACCTGGGCAACAAGGGAGAATCTTGAAGGACTACCACACTAAGTCAAGTGTCATGTGACTACGAAAGTAACCAAAGGTATCTGGAGGATACTTTTCAGTAGCCTAGCTAGCACAGTTACTTTTATTTAGCTCAAACTTTAAAAGCCCCGGTATACTTCATATGAAGTAGAACTTTCATGGCACAAAGACATCTCACATAGCTCAGACAGTGATTCAGGCCTTTTCTGTTCTTTATAAAGGGATCCCAAGGCAACCTTTGTCTTTTCTACCTCTGATAAGTCCCCTTGTGATAATTTCTCCAAATATCACATGGCTGGTTGTGCATTGAGGAGTCAACAGGCCGAGAGTGACTTTTGGTTTGGTTCAATCAACTTCCTGTGCCACTGAAGAAATATGTCTACACTCTGCATTTTGCGACTTATCAAATAAAAGCTTCCATCTTCCCTCCGACTCTGATAAGAAAATATACAATTGTCTTTGTCTATTTTGCCTTAAAAACATAAATCACTAAATAAACTACGGTCAAGTCGTCTGTCCATCAATTTCATAAAAAGTTGCATAAAAAGAATTCCAGTTCTTCAGGACTATATTGTGCATCTGTAGAGGTGTTCATGACTCCACTTGACATTACTATTATTTGACTTTTTTTTTTTTTTTTTTNTTTTTTTTTTTTTTTTTTTGAGGAAGTTCTCAATTTTGGTGCGTTGTTGGTATTACTCTATCCTCTAACTGTATTATTGTTTTACTGTTGTGTACTGGTTTCCATAGAGATACTTTTTTTTCATGTAACACCAGCGTCCTCTTTTTGGGCTTGCAGACTGTTAACTTTCGTAATGCATGCGTAGAATGCGCTTCCTACAGTCTGCTGCACGTTACCTTAAATGGTAGGTTGACTTGCAACAAGCTCTGCAAAAATAATTAAATGTCATTCTTTTATTTGTTACTGGGCTTGTTACATGTAATATGTTAAATTGTTAATATAATATGATAATTTATTTTTGTTTTAAGTTTACCTAACTTGAGCAAAGGTTAATTTGTTATATATTACAACGTTAACAACTACATTTGCTTTGGTTTGACTAAAGGTGTAATTGGACAAAATTACTTACTTCTTTTATTTCAGATAGTTTGTGAAGCTTGATGCCAGATGAATGAGAGGCTTGTAATTACTTTGTTTCAACCAGGTACTTATTGTAGGCTGTCATTTTGATATGCTTCCTACAGTCTGCTGTAGCCTACATTATCAGCGATATTTTGTGAAGCTTGATGCCAGATGAATGAATCATGAGAGGCTTGTAATTACTTTGTTTCCACCAGAATTAAACAACTGATCACAAGCTGTGTCATCAGAGTGAATCATTAACACAAGTATGAAAGCCGCTACACATTGTGTTCTAGGACAGGAGTTCTTAACCTTTTGCAACTCAAGGGCCACTTCAGATTGTCACAAGATTTCCAAGGACCACATTCGCAAATAAATGCATTACATAGCACCGTGTGTTTCCACTGTCAACTGCAATAAACAAATATATTCTGCTCACACTCAGTGAGATACTTTGCTGCTAACAAGCTCTGAAGCTTTGATGGATTTATTTTATTAATTTTTCAGGACTTCACCACAGTCACACATTGTGATTTTGGCTCAGCATCACTACCTGCCACAGGGAATCCAAAATATTTCAAATTTCTTTACCACACATATTGATGCGTTTGCTGTTGTAGAATTATCTCCATCATATTTTCTAGTCAAACTTGTTTATTGCATGCAATTGTAAACTGCTAACAGTGGTAAAATCCATTCATCTCTACCTAATCTCAAACTGTTTAATGTTAATGTTAATTACTGTTACTATTAATGTTTGTGATCACAGGATGGCAAATCACGTTTGAAACAAATTATTTCAGGTGTGGTTATTTCAAAATGTAACTGCTCATTAAAATCTCGCTTAATTAGTTTTAATTTATTAGTAGTAACAAATTAAATTTAAACGTAGTTTTGTTAACATCTGGAGTCTCCCGTTGCAGTACTGTTGACTTTTCCCTTCCTATCAGCGCTCACGGTATGTACTCTCAAGCTGTGAGAAGTGCCGTAACAATGGAGCTTTCCAACAATATCTACATTATCTCTGTGGACCAAGGAAAAGCTGATATATTACAAATGTAAACTTTGTGTGAGACTAATTTAAATTTATACATTTTCTGCCTAATCTTGCTGCTCTGCGATACAGGTATTAAAACGAAAACGAACCAGGAAAAGGGGACTTGACTCTCGAGTGACAGGTCTTTCGACCTATCAGAGAGCTGCTTTTTTAAAATCCCTCCCATTCCAGCCAATCACATACATGAATTCCTCACTCACTGTCACACCAACAGCTGCAGCTGAGAGGAGCAATAGAGTTACTGAGGGATAATTTCGATATTCTGAACAGTGACATTTATTTAAGATGATAAAACAGATCAAAACAAAAACTACAAAAACGCTCAAAAATCCCTAAAGCCTTAGTTAATTGCCATTTTATAAACTTGTTTCACAAGACCACTTGGTGGCCCACTAAGTGGCGCTCTGAGGCCCACCAGTGGGCCATGGACCACTGGTTAAGAATAGCTGTTCTAGGACATGTTCACTGACCTGATCTTAGTTTTGTCCTAAAATTGGAAACCATAAAAAGCAAAGTGCAAGAAATAAACTTACACAAAACTATAACATTCACAAAAAGGATCATAACAGATATTTACAACAGAACTAGAGCTTATCTTAACAGTGCTACTAGGCATGTTGGGAGGATCAAAGCAATTCATATACCGCCGCTACAATAAGGATAGCAACGTCTCTGTCTTTTCTTAGCACGTGCACACACACTCATTACTGAATCTGCAGACTGAATTAGTCTCAAAATCTTTCGAAACACACAAGATTAACCCTCCTTAAGTGAGACAATATGGCATCCTTTAACCCAAAAGTCGCATCTGTCAAGCACAGGCATCAGTAAATTGTTTGGGATTCATCAACAATTAACCAAACCAGCAGCAGTTACAGCACATTAAAACGCTCTTACCTTTATGCAGAATCAACGTGGACTCACTGATGGAAAACGTGAAGATCTTGGTCTTATAAAGTCATTCTGTCTCTTTTGCACTTGGTCCTTTGCATTGTGTGGCAAACAACAAAGTTTGCGATTCTAATTTCCCGACGTTTGTAGTCATCCTTGGTGCCTTCTTCCTCACTACTTCGGCGTGGCAAACGACTCCATGCTGGGCACACAGCGGAACTTGTGCTTTTTGTTTGCTGCATGATCTTTTTGATAACCAAGTTGCGCCCTGATGGTCACGGTGTTGCAATACTAACTTACTTGTGGGATGGAGTTGATACACATTTTTAGCTCAGAGGCTGTCTCACACTTCTTATGATAAAGCTTTTTATACTTCCCCCACTTTAGTATTTTCTGAGTCCGGACACAACGAGGAAGCTTCTACGAGAAAACGTGTAGCTAGTTAGCCAACGGCTGATTTAGCCTAATGCTGCATTTGACGGAACTCGGATTTTTCCGACTTCCTTCTTGGAAATATGCATTGGAACGGCATTTGAAGTCGGAGCTCCGACTGGAAAACTCGGACCAAAATTAGCTACCCCGACTTCATGATTATGACGTCACTCAACGTGGCAGCGCCCGTGGAAGCGAGCTTTATGAATGGAAATGATCAGCTAACAGGCGAATAAAGTATTTTTTTCTTACGTGACATTGAAATAAAAAGGTCAAAATATATCGCCAAGTTAACTATCTAGAGTGTATAATAACTGTTTGCCATTGATACATGAGTGCAAACAATTTCGGAATATTATTATCTGCACAAATGTTTAACACCACACTGTGATTAATATCATTGTAAAACAACACAACCAAACAGTCTTGTAATCTAACTTTACTTTAGTTAGTATTTATTGGCTAAGTTTATTTAATCTTACAGTATTTTTTGGTGTTCGGTTTGAGGTCCAAACTTCCGACTGGGAAAAATCCGACTTCTGAGGTAGCTCGAACGCTGCATAAGCGTTGACAAGAACAAGTTCAAGGGTTAATAGGCCAGCCCACATCCCCGATGACAATCAAAACCTCACCAATGAAATGGGTGAGAGGACACCATGAAGGTTATTTTGAATTTTGTGCCTTTATTTATTTTTTTAAATTTTTTTTAATCATAAAATGACAGTTTGTTTGGTAATATTGTTTTCACATTGTTTTCCAAAACTGCCAAATGTTGACAAAAGCAGCCCAAATTTCATCTACCTGCCCAATGCAATTTCCTCCCGCCCAACCAGAAACCCACCCAATCTGGCAACACGGTCAACACAGGTGTTTTAATAGGTAATTCTTAGGGCGTGGCTAAGCAAGCAAGTATGTTTTAAAGAGGTACCCATGTACAATCCATGATAGAGAAATTTCTGATTATTCAGCTATAATTACCGTTAAACAATGAAATGGTCACCAATCCACTAATCCTAATCTGTCAATATATTAACGTTTGTGAAACTAGTTTCACAAAGCAAAGAAGTATAACTATGGTAAGCATCATTCCTGTAGGGACACAGTTTTAAGATTCTAAATTATAAGACAGAGATGAAGTTTCTCCAACTGAGAGGGAGAGATTACATGCAGTTTCTTCACTATTCCTTGCATAGTTTTAGTCATTCTGAGCTAATGAGGAACTACGAGGCAGGAAAGGCTTCAAAGTCTGTCAAATGCTGTAAACTGAAAATAAATGAGCCACAGAACTTGATAACTGATGAGTATGCAGGAAGGAAAGGCTGATGAAGTAAATGAGTAATATTGAACTGATAATTACTTTTTATCCAAGTATGAAATGAACAGAATTCTTCATTACAGCTTGATAACATGATGTTTTACGTCTGCTACTGCAGTATTTGAATAATGGCCAAAGTGTGTGAAATTGCTGGGAACATGTAAAAATAATGTGTGCTGATCTGTCCCATACAAGCCACCTATTATATTTACATTAGCCCAAATGATCTTATTGCTACGCAGGCTATCAAAGCAAAATTAATTGTTGATTATTTAATGTATAATTATGCACAAGAGTCTGGAATCTTTAATTTCTATTTTTTTTTTTTTTTTTTTTCGTAAATGTTGGCAATCATTAAATTGATGGTTGTGAAGCTTATATTGCGTCTCAAAGCCCAAATGGCAGTTTTACAGATGAAAGGAGAAGAGATTTTATTGAGCTTTGGGATCCACTGTTATACAGTATATTGACCAATATGTAAAGAAATAATGATATCGTAACTTAATTGATGGCCATGATCAAATCAAGACATGGATTTCCTGGCCTAATTTAAAATAAACCATATCTAATGATGATAATAAAATGTGAATTAATACACTTTAGATAAAGATTTTACGTCACAAGAAACAAACTCAGCCAACATTATAGAACAGAAGGAGCAGCATTAGTTTTTCTTTTGAGAGAACTGAACAAAAATTTGCAATATTTTAATGCATTTTAGAGACCTTCCTCTGCTTGTCTTACGTTTAGTTAGATTTTATTTTATTTATTTATTTATTTAATGTTGAGCCGCTCGCTATAAACTTGAGGACACTTAATTAATGCACTGCAGGTTTTTCCATAATCACATTTCATCTTCAGCCGATGCAGATGTACAGTGTGAAGTCAAGTAACCTACAAGCATCTGATAGTCTTACAAAATGTGTGGTGAGTTTAGTCATTAGGAGCTGTATATATTTAAAATCTTAATCATTTTCTATTTACAGTATTGTAATCTTATTTGCAGAAGTCTTGGCCAAGATTCCCCTTGGGGATTTATAAAGCTCATTTTAATCTTAATTTAAAAAAAAAAAAAAAAAANAAAAAAAAAAAAAAAAAAAATATATATATATATATATATATATATACATCTGATAGACTCAAGATGCTTCTGTTCTGCATGTACTGATGAAGAAATAAATTAATACCCATCTGTACAACTTACCTCGTGTGGCTAGCTGTAACTGCGATAACAGCTGGTCCTAATGGAACAAAAATGTAAATGTAAATAAAGCATAAATAAAAAAGTCATATTAGACGTGGATGTTTCTGTGCTTCATTTACATCCACAAACCTCACTGCCAGAGCTGTTATCCAAAACAGCAAACAGTTTGCTCCTGTGTTTGTGTTCTATATACAGGAAGTGAATCTTGGGAATCGTTAGTGCATTGTGGTGCTGCACTCAAACTCTTTAATCATTCAGAGTGTCTGAAACATCCTTTTCTCCACAGTATTATGTTGCATCACTGAACCTGAAACTATTATCCTCTGCTTGTTTTGTACGATCGTTTTGAGCTGCTTGTAGAACTGCGTAAGAACATGAAAATGAAAGAGATTTCAGGGAAATAACAGCTCCCTTCTTTTGCAACTTTAATCTTTACCCTGATTACTTCCAGTGGACACCCCTAATGTGCACACACACACACACACACACACACACACACACACACACCTAAAGACCCATTACCTAAAATAATCTTTAAGCAGTGTGTAAGTGGTTGAGGCCAAAATATTTGGCTCATGTAATTGGTGTGGCAGCAGCATTTATGACTGAGATATGGACAGTAAGTAAACAGATATTACTGTAATTAAATTCACATGAAAAAGAAAGAAATGTGTGCTACAGTGTCTGTTGCCATGGAGAACAGAACGCCAAAACTCAAATGAAATGTATAGGCAACTTGTGTGAACCCAATCAAACAAAATCTGCTGCAAACATGACAATCTGACCAAGAAACAACTCCAACCACTGTTACCTTAGGCTTTATTTTGTCACAACTGTATGTCAAATATATATACGTCTATATGACATATATTATATGACATATATAATTTCATTTCTTTACAATAGAGAAACAACATAGAGATGACACACTATTTTGGTTTCTATGTAGAAGCTCCTTTTAAATAGTGGCATTTTTTTTTTCAATACACTTTTTAAATCAAGCTCCCACTGAAATCAAGAATTGTTTTCCTTACTGAGTCACATTTATTCACAATTTGTGTTTGTCTCTTTTCTTCTATCATATGATGTCTTTGTGATATCAATATTTTTTTCCTCTGGAGTTCAGTCTGTTCATTCAAAATTATGGCCATCTGTTATTGGTCCGTATAGTCACACAGATGGTCCTTCCTGCTAACCATCCAGTGGGACCAATAAAGGTATACAGTTATTGGAAACTGTCTTTGAAGCTTTACAGAGTTAATCCAATCAGCTTGCAGAAGGTTTGGCACAAGCATTTCCAGTTTCTCTGCTGGATCCCTTGGTAGCCAAGGAGCTGTTTGCACCTCCATACACAAGGGATCCCTGACCGTGGCGATGTCTCTGGGGTCCTCTTTGGACCACTGTCTTCAAACCTCTGCCTCCACCGCATGTGTGGGGAAATCTGGGAGAACACTGGATATTTTTTCCTTCAGACTCCTGCACAGTCATGGCCTCAGATGTGTTTGCATCATCAGAAAAGAGCTCGCTATGAGACCCAGATATTCTCAGGGGGCTGGAAAGACTTTTGTATTTTGACTCCTGTGTTAGTTCCACTGAAATTTCAAAGGGCACTTTTGTTGAACTTGGATTCTTCTCTGATTCCAATGAAGAAGGGTTAGTGGTGGGAGGAGTAACACTTGGTGGGACACAGGGTGGACTGCTGATGGCCAATATGGATTTTCCAGCCAATATGGGGTGCCATTTGAGAAGTCCTTCTTTGTCCCGCTCACTTGCATCCACATGCCTGCCCTCTTGGTCTGACGCTTGGAGAGATGGGATGATGGGCACAGAACAAGTGCGCAGAGAGGGTGGAAGAAAGGTTGTTCCTTTATCCAGCCGGGTACAGGGGACCTCGGTCCATCCCTTCCTGGTTGCAAAGTGAGAGAGCGAAGTCCTGCTGAGTAGGACACCAAGTCTCCCACTGGCTGAGTCACACCTATAGGGAGAAGAAAGAATAGAAATGGTGGCATGAGAATGTGAAAGCAAGTCAATTATTTTGTGACCTTTTGTCCTAGACACTCATTTTCTATGAGGACTGAATAAGAGAGTAGCATGTGGAGATGAAGCTCTTATTCCCTTCAAATTGTGCTTTATGATTCATATACTGCTCATACACCAATCCCCTACAAAAGCTAGCAACAACAAAATATCATTTATATCCTGTACATTCATAATCTTTGTGTAATTATTTATAATCCTCAGCATGAGCAGCCTGCATTGAAGCTGTATGAATCATTAAATGAAAAATCCCTTTTTTTCATGACTGCCTTATCAGAGATTTATGGCTTTAGTGTTAAAGCTGTTTGATTTCCCTGGTCTGTGTGAGCATTTGGAAAAAAAAAACAACAATTTTGTCTGGGTGGTTTGTGCACGTGCGCTAATTTTGGCCTCCAAACTTTGTCTGACAAGTTGAAAACCCACATGATGTGACTTGGCATGTGTGGATGTGACAATGCATTTGACAATCAAGTGTCTCAAAGTGCTAACAAGCTCACACACCTGATGTACAACATGAAAATAATACATCAGAGCAGGAAATCCTATCCAGACTCAATTGGGGGAGTTAGTAAAATAATGCAACAAATTTGCACAACAGTTAATGTTGTTACCGAAAAGTCAGTTCACATTCAGAATCACCCTGGCACAGCTTTAGGCAACAGTCAGTGTTACTGTCTGTCTCCAGAGACTGTTTGCAGCATAACCAAGTTGAGATAATTGAATTACCTTCCCACTCCTCCCTCAGTATTAGAGGGGGAACACAAGCTGGAGGTAAATCCTGCAGATCAAAACATATCTAAAAATAACCTCCACAGCAAGTTTGCCTTCAAACCTTTCCTTATCTGTTATGGGTAAATATATGTTTTCGCACTGGATAATGAAACCAACAATAATCACTGGGGATTTGCCATCACAAAATGGAAAACAAGGAAGGGTATTCTCATGCATGTCTTCTTTTCTTCTCTCTTGAGTCATCCACTTTTCTATACCACCAATCTGTCTCTGTCTCCATCTTTGCTTGCCTGCATTCTCATCATCTTTGAACAATCTCTATTCCTTCCTCACTTTATCTCTCTGTTCCTCTCACTTTCCTATCCCCCTCCCGTTTTCTCATTTTCAGAGACGAGAGGGTGTATCCATGGCAACAAGGGAGTGGTGGGGGCTGGGGGAGGAGGGGCACTGGAGCTTGGTGGTGTATGGATAGTAAGTCTAGAAATAGGTCATTTTAACCCAATGAAGGCCAGCACAAGCCATTTTAGACTGATGGATCTGCAGAGGGACTATCACAAATAAGGCCCAAATTCCTCTTAAACAGTTAAAACAAAAAAAGCTGTGTTAGATTAAATTTCTTACAATACAAGATTTTCTCTCAGAATTTTCAAAAAAGGAATTCTCATTAGCTTCTTCACTAGTTTCCTTGTTTGTCAGTCTCGTGTGTGAATGAGAAGGATTGTTGTACTCCTGGAGGATCTCTCTCTCTGCATTTGAAAGAACTGCTGAGGTGAAAAGAGTTCTGTTTAAAAATGTAAATTATGGAAATAGGTCACATAAAGAGTTTGGCAGCTTGCAGTGTATCTTACAAGTCTCTGTAAGAGTCAATCAGGTTGGCATGACAGAAACATTGTTGGACTTTTAAGTACGTAGAAGACACAAGGGACAGCACTACTTTAATGACAGACGGTTCTGATAACAGTGTCATCGCTCAAGCTGCACAGTAACAGCAAATGAATCCTTTTCTGAGTCATATGCCACATAGTACAGACTTAAAGACTTAAACATGCACTCTTCTACATTTGTAAATAAAACTTGTAATACTTAAGGCTTTCAGTGTTACTTATATAATGGAAATGCCAGTGGAACTCCTTTCTGATACTAAGCTTTATTCAGCTTAAAACGAGTCACGCAATGAGTGTGAGATACACACAGCGGTGGTGGAAAAAAAAATATTCAAAGCTTTGGCTTAAGTAACAATTCGACTTTGAAAAAATACTGTATTACATGTAAAAGTAGTGCACTGAAAATGTTACTTCAGTAAAAATACAAAAGTATGAACAGCAAAATGTACTTAAAGGAGCACAGTCGTGATTCTGCATGTTTGAGCCCAGTAAATACTGCCCGCATACACATTATGTTACTGACAACCATTTTCCAAAACATAAAAGTGTATTTTAGTTTTCATGTCATTTTGCAAAGTCTCCCAATTGTACAAACTCAAATTTTCAAGTGATAAAATTCAATGTTTGCTTGCTAACACTTGCTAAGAGGCACTGCCATTTTAATTGACTGGTAAAAGCAATCTTCTCCTGGGACTGTATTCCCTGTGGAGATATACATTTTCTTCTATGTAGCTCCATATTGGACCAGTTAAATTTAGTTACTTCAACAAAAAAATTAATAGACTTCTCCTTCACTGTGATGGATTACTTCTCTCAATCAAGTCAAGTCTCTACAAGTTGATTTTTATAGCGTAGCAGTATGTTTTGGAAAATGGTTGGCAGTAATGTAACATGTATACAGGTTGTATATATTGGTCTCAAACATGCAAAATCACTGGCGTGCTCCTTTAAGTATACAGGTCAAGCTATTTGTATAAATCAATATCAAATACAAAGTCTCAAAGGGTGTAAATATTAAAAGTAAAAGTACTTGACGAGTACTTGCATATGTGAAGAATAGTTCCAGGGTGTTAAATTACTGACACTGAATGTTGATTTCAGTGTGTTAATTTATTGATAAGTTATGGTGTAAGCAGTTTTTAAAAAAATTAAATCTGGTCTTTGCGGTGCTAAGTCATTAACTACTTTATATACTGCTGGGTGACAATGCATCATATTTGACAAGATTATCATACATTTAATATATAAAATCTGAATATATAAAGTAGTAGCCTTTAGAAAAATGTAGCAAAAGGTACAATATTTCTATCTGAAATATAGCATGGTATAAAAGTATCTAAAAATGGATATAGTCATGTAGTAAAGTAAAGAGTAAACTACCAAATTAGTCTTCTCAGCATTTTCCTGCTGTGGTTTAAGCCATTATGCAACAATCTATACAGCTTATTTATGCAAATACAAGTTTTATCCATTTACCAAGTTTTGACTGCAGTAGTGAACTAATATCAAATAATGAGCATGAGTACTCATCTGCTTCCTCCTCGAGAAGTTTGGACAGACATTCATCTTTGAAAAATGACTTTTTTGAAGACATGCCAGGAAAGGATCACTGCAATGTATTTTTAAATTGCATAAGTTATTCTAAGCATGCAGATAGCCAACTGGTGAGTACCAGCTCTGCCAAAAGTCCTTCCTGCCTTTAATGCTTCCTGAAACAGCACCAGTAGCTGTACTTCAGTCATGATAGCCATGAAAATAGGGCAACTGCACTGTCCTTACTTGACATCAGGATGAGCATGGTGAGCATCTGAAATGTAAACCTAACTGAAATTAATCCCTTACAATTTGTAGGGTTGTTCTGGAATGCTGCAATCCATTAATGCCTCTTCAGTCAATTTGTACATGACACAAAATGTAATTATTTCTTTGACATGTGGACCATGAAGCTTTTACATAATGATTTGGTTTAGCCAGGATCAAAACATTCCAGACATACTGGTATCCATGACAACCCATGTATCATCTGTTAATTAGCTTTCTCATATTTCTAACATGATAAAACCATGCAGATAAAACGGCAGTTCACGGGAGGATTACACACACACTTATACCATCTCATATCTAGGACTTCCACCAGAACCGCGGCACTGATGCAGGTTTATTAGAGCAGTTGGGATCAAGTGGGTTCCTCAAATTAATTGTGACAGTTTCAGTTGAAAGAAGGAGCAGCAGATTTCATTTATTTCTCCAGACCATATTTCATAAGCTCATTCCAGGATTTCCGCTGAGGGAATTTCAGTCACAAACCACATTCTCCGACAATTATACTTCTGCCACTCCACTGTAATCCCAGTTATCTCAGCATTTTACTAGTCCAAACAACCTTGACTCCCCTGGAATTCTGTAAGTTAAAGTAAAACTCTGGAGAATTTAAGGATATGACAGCAAGACTAACCCTGCAATTTCACCTCAATGTGCACGAGGCAAACAAACTGAGATTTTCCTGTTTGGGGATAAACCTAATGCAGCAAATGTTTAACCTTCTTATGGGCTCCATATCAATTGATTCATCTTCTTGTAAGTGCTTGTAGACATGGCCGGCAACTCTGGACCCATCACTGAGATTTGTTGATATTTTGTGTTTCCCTCTGGAAACAGGTGGAGTCCTGAAGTTAGTCATCTCCCTCCGTTGTTGGGCAGGACTGAGTGATAGAGAACTGCTCCTGCAACAACAATGGAAACATAATTATCACCAACAGCATGTAATATTTTACAAAAGCCTTATAAATTCAACATATATGTTTCAATAACAAAAAAAAAAAAAAAAAAAAAAAAAAAAAATCCTGCTGACGTTAATTACTGAAGCATTCAAGTCATTACACTGATGTGTCTTAATATCATGAAAATTTTGTATTTACATTCATTTTTTTGTGGTCCCACAACACATGTAAAAATGAAATATAGACCCAAATAATCAGCATTTTATGTGAACATGATTTCTGCTCTTTGGCTCCAAAACTAATCAGTTGCTTCCATTGTTATCAGGCGAAAATCTTTTTACAGCAGCACTGTCTATAAATCAGCACTTAAACATGGCAACTACGCATTAGTAAATGCATGTGGNGTGACGACGGGACTGTTTGATCCTTTTTGTTTGCAAGGAGGAATCAAATTGTGTAAATTATAATTATTAAGATTTTGGTCCAGAAATATATGTAGATTACAGTTAATAGATTACATTAAGATACTCCTTTAAAATACACACACACACAAATCAAATCAAATCAAATTCTGCAAATATTACACGTGTGAAGTATAATAATAAAAACAATGACTGACTGTAGGTATAAGCACACACTGGAAATTATCACTATATTTAGACATGGAAGGTGTTTTTATTCCAACATCTTTTGTTGGCAAGCAGCTATAAAATGTATGCTGCATGATGTGACTGAGAACAGGTAGAAAGGAACCAAGCTAGACCCCTAATTCCCTATGAATTCAAATAGGGAGGATGGTGTTTGGTGTTTAATTTTTGCTCAGCATGGTGTTTAACTTTTGCTCACTCGTGTATATTAAGTATTATGCAATGTTATAATGTAAATTTATACACACAAAATTTTGAAATTTGGTTTAAGTAGGCTGTAGGCTATGTGGTTTTGTTTTTCATGACCTCTACAGTTACAGTAATTTATATGTTTTCTAGGCTCTTGATGGGTACACACAAGCGAGACCATTTCCCCCATACTAGCCTCCCTTCGTTGGCTTTCAGGTTGCTACAGGATTGATTTTAAGGTTTTGTTGTTTGTTTTTAAATCAGTAATTGGGTTAGTGCCATCCTCCCACTAAGAGCTTTTACATCTCCACACTCCCTACAGGTCACTCAGGTCCTCCGACCAGATGCTTTTGGTCGTTCCGAAGTCCAGATTAAAGCTTGGGGGGACTGTGCCGTCACGGTAGCTGCTCCCTCCACATTAGGACTGTACCAATCTTGGCTAAAAAAAAACAAAAAGCAATTTTTTCTCCTTGCCTTTTAAACCAGATTGAGATTTGTTTTTATTCTATTTCATCTCCATGTTTTTATGATTTTCTCCTTTATTGTGTTTTATTTCTTTGTTTGTTTTATTTGTTTTTATTGTTGTGCAGCACTTTGGTCACCTTCTGTTGTTTTAAATGTGCTTATAAATAAATTGATTTGACTTGACTAGATTCTTTATAGAGTTTTAGCAAAATCCAACATAACATAACCCTATCCAGTGATAAAGCCTGTGACTCATTGGTAACATTTTGAGGCAATACTGATGGGCCATGCAGAGAGTAGTTTTTATGATTGGTCATAGTACGGTCCAGTTTCACAGGTCAACAGCTGAAAGCATCTCAGCATCATCCATCACACCCTTGTTTTCTCCTGTCCCCCTCACTCTAAAAGCAAACTGAACAGATGATTGACTGTCAGTTGTCATCCATGAAGCACGGGCATGACACTACTGTGAATGCACTATAGTGAATAAAAGGTCAGGAAGTGTTGCCATCAACCCTGCAGCCATAAGTCGCAACTTTATGAAAAACTTTCCAATCTGACACAGCGTAGAAACACAAAAACTTAATATATACAATGCTAAAAATGGTTAAGAGAAATTGAACAGGACTGAACTAAAAATTTTTTTTACTAAATGGAATCAAATCAAATTAAATTAGAAAAAAAAAACTATGCCAGTTTCACTAAAGTTATCGGACTGAAACAGACATCCATAGACTTTACCTTCCTGAAAAATTCTGAGTGAATAAAAAAACCATGTGAGAACGCTGCTCTTCTCATTGGTCAGAGACGACTGGGGATGGTTCCATGTTATATACACAGAATTGGTATATATTTTTCTAATTGTAGCCATCATTTGGCCCATTTACTAAACAAAACAATACCAGCAGAATACGGAGACTCAAAATATGAATATTTCTTCACATTATTACCTCCGCCAAGGAGGTTGTGTGATGTGTTGCTGGTCTGTTTGTTAGCAAGATATCTCAAAAAGATATGGACAGATTGGGTCAAATTTGGGGAGCAGATTATATAATGTCAAAAGGAAAATGTTATTAAAATTTGGAGATGATCCCAATCATATCCTGGAAAAAGGGGGTTTTGTTGGACTTGACAGAGGCATGTGCTCTCTGAGTGCCCTCTTGTGCAAAGAAGGAAGGAAATGCTGCCTTCAACACGTTAATCTGAAGACCTGTTTGGTAAACTCAATATGCTACATCCTATTTCATAACAGCCATTTGATTTTCAGTTTACTTTGTGTTAAGCACTCACATCTTTCTCTGGTACAGGATCAATCAACAGATCAACGCTATGAATGAAGTGCTAGAGTTCTCGTGACCAGACATAGACCACTTCATCAAAAGAGTCTTGCTGCAGATGCTTTAGTCTTCACCCAAGTGTAATTGCTGTGTTCAGACCTGCCCAACTGACTCAGACAAAGTACAAAAGTGTAAGAGTCCACATAGGTGTGAATACACCTTCAGCAAACACCCTCAGCTCAAGTGAAGGTCGACCTTTGGCAGCCAGCAAATCACTGCAGTCATTTACTAACCAAAAGTGCAACTTCTTCTAGAATGTATTGATACATGTCATAATCACTGTGTACCTGTAACAACATCACCAAAGCAAAACAGAGTTAAACAGCACAGCTGAATATATCAGTCTATACCCTTCATTCCTGTTTTGTCCCAGGAATTCTGCTAAAAATGGCAGCTTTTCATGATATATTGCTAGAAGTGCTGTGACTGCTGTAACCACAAAGCTAACCCCAAACAGAACAAGTACTTGTAAATTCCTTACCACAATTTCAATTAAATTCCCAACATTTGAGGTATAACACTAACACAGAGTAAATTCAGTTAATTGAACTTTTAACTTAAAACCCAGTACACATTTAAACATGTTGCACAATTTAGCAGACATCCCACTTTATAGTCATTTTCATTCTATTATTATTATTTTATATTTTTTTCTAGACACATGGTTACTACCATTTCTTCTTTTTTTTTTTTTATCACAAATGCTTTCTAACTATCATAGAGAAGGTCTGTTTAGTTTGTAGTCCCTATATACTGCCACATTGCAGAACTATTACATTTCTCAGTTGGCTGCCTCTTATTTCTGAATCAAGGCCGAACAGAATTTGTGAAATAGGGCTTGAACAAGTACGGCAATGTCACATTTTCACCTGAAGCGTTTCCCTTTAGACAATGCTTTGCAGAGAACCGGAGGGGCTGATGTTGAAGTGCCTGGTGCCACAGTGCCATCCTTAACTGAGGAGCCATGAAAATTGGAGCCCTGTAAAAGTGAAGAAGAGTAGCGTGTAAGTGACACAGAAATTACTGCACATCGTAAAATCTGACTCCAGAATGCAAATGCACAATAGACAATAGTAGCTAACATCACGAGTAGCTTTGTTATTCTGTACAGTTTGAAAAAAACAAGGGTATGAACAAGATTCCCTCAGTGTTTCATACATGTGCTAAGCCTCTGGTCTCCTGTCAGATTGAAAATGTCCCCTCACAGTTATTAGTTGGTCAAAGTGTCTTTAATAACACTTTACTTTGAAACTGTAGATTAGCAGAGGACAGTTTATGAATAACTCCACAGTGGCCCTCACAGCACTCCTGCTGCACTCAGGAATTAATCCCACACAAGATTACATTAATGGTCTTCTGAAGAATTCCCCTCCCTCAGCCCGCTCCTTTTTCTTATCAAAATTAACACCATTATCTTAAAGCAGAGCCCAGAGAGAGCGACTGTGAATACCCCTAAAACCTCCTGCGATGTACTAAGTCACAAGATAACGCTGTTATTCCAGTTACAGCGGCTCCTGTTCTGCCCTCTCTCTCTGCCTGATTGTACATCATTAAGGCAACTGAAAGTGACTTAGAGCTGGTTCAGGGTTCTCATGCCTGATAAGTCTCTTTCTTTCTGATACATGCCTGACTCCCAGAGGGAGCTGTTACTGCTGTTCTCAGGTTGTGCAAGAAAATAGGATCATTTTGGCCACCCTCTTATATACCCTGTGGGAAGAGAACAGCTCACTTTCTGGAACAATTGCAGCAGCAAACTTTCTCTGAGAAAGCTGAAGGATGATATCTGTGTCAGCGGATAAAATAAATAGCTTGTGGCAGACAATGGCAGACCTGCATGGCGTAACCCGTTTCACTTGTTCTCTCCTATCTCCTTTTTTGTCTCCTTTTATGCCACTTGTAAAAAGACTCGGATAAACACGGCGTAACAGGGATTAATTTCAAAGGGAGAGAAATGGAAAACAAAATATCATGACAAAATAACAGAAAAATCGAACACTATACTTGCTATCAAGCACATAACGAGGAGTTATTTAAACCTTTGCACTAAAAACAGAAGTAATCCTCCTTGGATTGCTATTAAATTGCAGGTTCTGAGTTGTGCATAGTGCGATATTGGATCATTCTTCAAGGACAGCATGGATCAGCAGCACCAGCCACCAGAGGAGGGAATTTACAGCTCAAATGGTGGGGGTGTGCTCAGATGAGTGTTCCATTATTGTGTATTGGGAGCTGAGCAGTGACTCCCAACCTTGAGCGATGTGTGCCACTCAGATTCTCCCCTCTGCCTCTGTGCTCAAAGTTCAACCACATTCAGCTTTGACCCATCTGCTGGTGACCTTCCCAATGTGCAACCAATGACAGAATAGTTGCACGTGGCCTAAGCCGAAGCGACACAACAATAAAGGAGAAGTGCATAACTTATGTAGAGCAATTTCCCGAGACAACTTTAAAATGGTTCCATGATCTCAGCAGTCAACCAGGGCTACCAGGTTTGTAAACTGGTATATAATCATTGGTCGTATCCGATGTGTCTTGATAGTCAGTATAATATATGGTTCCACCTGATATCAAAATGCAAAGTAACATTATCACAGAATTTGTAACTGTTGACAACATCTTTAGTAATTTTTAATTTATACTGGCTTGTACCTAGTCGTAATCATGAAGATAACTACAGATACTGCTGCATCAGCTCATCTGCTCGATAGCTAGAACTCTTCCTGAACAAATGGTTAATATTCTTCCTCCATTCTCTCTTCAGATTGGCACTACTACTAAATTTCTACTGGCACTGTGCTTTCTCTTTGTAAAAATTGCCATGATTACTACTTCAAAACACATATTTTCATCCATAGCGTTAATCCAGTGGACCTATTACAAAACTATTACAAAACCTGTGCATTCACTTGTTTATTTGAGCCCTTTTAATTGTGTTTTAATTCCACAAAAACTGCATTAACAAAAGCAATTGATGTTCTGCCTAAAACTGAGCTGGGAGATTAGCTAGCCAACAGAATGATTACCTGAGTACCAATCTGTTGATTACCCAAATGCTGCTGACAATATTTGGACCATTAACATTTATTCGGTTCTACCTATGCCAGCTCCCAATTCATGAAACCTCAAGGTGCGTTTGTCAAAATAAATTACTTCACATGCTTGCAACACTGTATTTATCAAATCCCACTGTACCACCTATACTTGTATGCCCTTATCACAAACCGTGTGGCTTCTGAATTATCCCAGCAATAAAACAATAAATAGAACAGGCAGCAGAGCTTTTGCATAGCACAGTCCCTTTTTTTGGAACAGCTTTCTTTCAAGAGGCAAATTTTACCCAAATCTTTAAAAAAATATTCACTTTCACTCTCATATATGGTCACCCTTTCCCTGGTTCAGTCTCATCTTAAGGCTCCAGTATACTTCCAAAGACGTAAGATGAAAAAATTAATGGCTGATGAGCATGTCTTCAAACACCTCACGCAGTTTAGTCTTTAATAACCATCTTTTGTCTTTCTGCTTCTGACCTCCCCATGGCCGTAAGTGGTTGGAGTAGTGGTAAGAAGCCAGTGGGCAGAGCTTGACCAGAGATACAAACAGCTACAGTATGTGGTGTTTAGACCAATTACAACCAGGAAGAGTATCAATACAAAAGTACAAAACTATGCCTTAGGGCAGTACAGAAAGAATACTGAAAGAGCCTGAATCACTACATCTTGAGCCTTGCAAGATATTTTCTATTTTTGCCCTGAAAACTTCTACTTCATATGAAGTATACAGAGGCCTTGTCTCACTAGTCTGTGTTCCTTCATATTGGTGCATGTCTGTGAAACAGACAGGGAGTAAGGAGCTATTGTGACTGTGGGTTCCATCCTAGCTCTTTTTATTTGAGACATACAGTACTGTTTTACTGTCAAGGAGGTGACAATTCTCTACAGAGGTTTGAAGCTCAACCTCTGCAGAGAACTGATGCTCAACTTTTAGTGTGTTTAATTTATTGCCAATTTGTCATTGACATTTAATTGAGCATTAAATTAATTGAGCATTAAATGTCAACTCTAATTTTGGTTTCCTTTCCCTTAACATTGTCTTAATAAAATTCAAACTCACACAAACTGTATGTTGGCAGGTCTGTAAATTTATAGTAAATGTATATGCAGAAATGTTACCAGATGTGCAAATGTGCATTATAATGTATTTGCAGTCACAGATCAGATTGTCACATGGAATGTATATACACAGAAATATGTACAAATGAATTGCACGCAGATTTTTGTCTCCATATGCCAGGGCAGGTGTACATAGCAGCAAAGAGCACAAAAATAACAATTCAGAGCTGTAAAGTACAGACAGTAGCATAAAGATAGTGCAGGAACCCAGGTGCCCAATTCAGTTTTGAGACTGTACAGCTGCTCAGATTTCAACCTTTTATTTGGTTGAGACTTACGGTACAACACCGTGGCACAAATCATTGTGTAGCAATGTCAGCACGTACAGTGTTTGCATTTCTACTGTAATAATGCTTTGGTTCAGGGAGCTGACCTACTCTTTGAAAGGTTTACAGCAGCCTACAGTGGTGAATCAGCTCATCGCAAAGATGGTGCCAAAGACATTGACCCAAATGGATTTCAGTTTGTTCATCCTCCCCTTTGCTACTGCCGCCATAAAGACAGCCTTATATTTCTTATTCTCTGCTCATCCCCCACTGTATTGCTATGAAAAACATATATAAAAGAACACTATGCCAGCTACTACAGGCTGAAGAAGCTGTTTTATAAACCAAATGACTGGAGTCTCTGTTCTTTCCTTGTAGAGCATTTCTTTGTCTAACTTGTTCTTGAACCTGACTGAACCACCCACATGTCCTCTCCTGTATGGTGGCTTGCTGAGGGAGTGGGTGAGCAGATGCAGCGGCCTATGGTTTTTCTATCATTTCAGTTGAAATACAGCTTTAGTTTGTTACTCTTGGTCCCTTCAGCTCATCCCTCCTGGTGGCATAAAAGGCAGTGACCTTCCACATCCCACTTTTAGCTTTCTTCACAGTTATTTTTACAGCTTGTGTTCCTTCCTGTGTTGTTGTGTTCTGATCTTCTTTTATTTTTTGGTGTTTCCTTTTTCTTGGCCTTCTCTTTGTGATGCCTATGGAAACACTTGACATACAAACATTCACAAAACGTTTCCTATATGGGTGGGTGTTGTTCAATATGGGAAAACCATCCATATTTGGTTGTCTTTCTTGCCCATTGTGACACAGAATTTTTCAAATTTGACCAAACTTTCAACACTGTCCAATTGTCTGGATTTTGGAAAGTCTGTGATTAGAATTAGGCTGCAAATCTCTCACCTGTAGGGATTCATCAGTCTTATCAATGCCATCTACAGTACATCCTCCACCTGTTCTGGTACAGTATGAATGCCTGTGTTGGTGGCCTGCCACCACTTGCAGTGATTTGTAATGTATTTAAATTTGACATTTCTGATATCTCTGATTCTGATATCTCTCTCTCTCTTCTCTGCGTAATTAGGAGTTTGCTTTGTGACTCATAGCATTTTCCAAATTACATTTCTTCTTGTACAGTGTCTCTCCAGCTTGGTTAATGAATAATTAAACTTAAGTAAAACATACTTTAGCTTTTTTACATGCCTAAGTGGGTTGAGGCTCCATGTTGAACATATTTTATCATCCAGATTTCCCTTTTATTCTCTGCTCTAAAAGCAAAAACTGCATTAGCTGAATCATATATTTGATACCAAATATGAATGACCATATGAAGAAGCCATTTAGGATAATTGCAGCTGTGTTTTTACAGTGAATTCATTGTAATTTCTAATCTGCTCTGTGTCACAGGAATCTGTCACTGTGAACATGACAAGCAGATTTTTCCAATACAAAACGCGATACATTTATTCTCTACCATCTTTTTCAGCCTATGTCAGATACAGGAATGTGCTGAGATATGAATGTTGCAGCCAGTTGAGAGACGAGTTAGGCATTCGTCATCCTATAAAGTGTTTTTTTGTAAAGATGCGCTGTATAAATAAAGATGAAGATGAGATGTGACTGCTGATAAATCAATAATCAGTACCTTTTGGAGCTGAAGGCTGTATTGAGGCCTGGGAGCAGATTTGGACATGAGTCCAGAGGCACTGACACTACAGTCCCTTAGGCTCCGGCTGTCAAAGTGTGCCCGTAGTTTTTCCCTATGTCTCCTGAGAGAGAGAGAGAGAGAGACAGACAGACAAACAGACAGACAGACAGAAACAGAGGCATGCAATATTAAAGTTAAATGCAGAAATAATCAAGGACAATATTTGAAGGATAAAGTGTAATTAACAATGGATTATATCATTTCCATGATACACTACCAGGCTGACTAATGGTCAGAACCAAAAGGGGGAAAAAATCAACAACGAGGAGATGATTGCAATGATTTACTGTAAATGCTCATTATAAAATAATAAAAATATCATGCTTTTGTTTCACCTGTCTTGTATCAGCAATCAGCAATGGACATGTGATGATTTTTCATTTGCATTTAAAGTAAAACTGAAATGTACAGTACTAAGCCCTGCAAAAGGTCAAAATAACACAATAAGCAGTGGCCAATTCACGGTCTACATTTTTGTGTTTTTTGGGGGGGAGCTGTAACGAGAAGTCTGACAGCAAAGAAAAACACTGAAAACGGCTACAAGAATAGCAATAAAAAAAAAAAGATGTCTTTTACAAGTGAAAATTTAATCAAGGAAATGCTCCATGAAATGTCCATTATGGGTCCCTGTGATAGTATTCTGGAAAAAGTAAGCAAGAAAGACCATGTTCCTGAAATACCTGCAGAGACACCAGAGTCAGACACCTGGATTTTTACTTTACTGAGGGAAACTATAAAGGCAATGATGCTCCACTGTAGAATCCTGCTTTTAGCAATGCTAGACATATGGAGTGTTGGATTAAGCTTTGACTGGATTAAAAATACTATGTTCCTAAAATAAATGGGAGAATGTATTCTGAACAAAGGGCACTGAAAAAAAAAGTGGTGGGAATTTGACTTAGCTGGGTAGAAATGTTGCTGGCAGGTAAGATGTTATGATTGCGAACATAGATGCTTTACAACCTCGATAAACATAGGAGTACAGCTTGAATACATTGAGTTCCTGCACGCTGTCCATGGTGCTGAACATCAATCTCCAAAACTTTCAGATTTCTGCATCATGTGTCTAAATGTGGCTTTTCTCTGTGTTTTGGCAATGATGAAGGGCATCAATGTCCAGACTGTCGCAAATATTGACAAGAACGTACGTGAGAGCAGGGCATATATGCCATTGTTGTGTGTAACCAACTAACCATGTCTTTAAACAGCGTGTGGAAACTTTATCTCAGATGAAGCATTTGAGATATAGGCATAGATTAAAGAGGTCTTCAGCTTCTCCCTTGTTTGTGGAAGGAGCTTAGACATACTTGAGGCTGTTTCTTTCACGGTGTTACAGGGGAAAATTGCTAAAAACGTCTCCAAGCATTTTCAGCTGGAGCGCCAGTCAGGCTCCGTCAAAGTGCAATGGAAGGAGAAGAGATTTTAGTTACTGTTTGTACATAGTTGGCTGCCTTAACAACCATTTTCTCTCTGAGAGCTGCTGTTTTCACGGCATGTTGCTCAAATCTGTTGCTAATTTCATGCTATTTATTTTTTCAGAGCAATACTCTCAGACAGCTATTTGACAGCAGCCCCCCCAGCATGCTTGCTTACTTCTCACTGACACGCTTACTAACTTTAAAGAACAGTATTTAATAGTGAAAATTGAATATGAAAACCCTGTTCATGTTTTAATTAAGTCTTGCTCATGGGTTAACTAGTTAATTTAGTGCCACAACACAATAAAAATTGCTTAATAAAGTCCATTTCATAGCCGAGGCGATTTGGAATTGGATAATCAGTAACTGATGTTTGATATTTAGCAAGAATCACTATTACAGTGATTTGTACTCCTTCTGGCATGTCCAATTTAATTACTAATTTTCATACCCTGCATAATCAAACAGACATTGATTTTAATTTCTTTGGTCTTTAAAGAAGTAGCTTTCTCACTGATTTGTATAATCTTTAATGACTATCAGGAATCCAGCTCCACTAATGTTTGATCGTTTTTGTATGAATACAAATTTGTATTATCAGTAATTGATGAGCAGATTTAAGTTTTAGTAAGAGAAATAATCTGAGCTATACTATCAAACAATATTTGGATCTGGATCTGTGTATTAATTTTAACAGCGAGTCTTTGCAGGATTTCATGGTCATTCTGACCTATTACTTCTCTTCTACATTCCTTTCTGTTTCTCTTCAGTAGGGTAGTAGTAGTAGTAGTAGTAGTAATTGCCTTTGGCAGTCTTCTTTTGTGCTGCCTGATACCCTCTTATCCGCTCATACATACATACACATACATTTAAACTTTTAATATTTTGGAGGCTGCTCTTGTTTTATCTGTATTTGTGAATTCTTTTGTGTGAAGCACTTTGTGACAAACCTGCCTGCTGGAATCACTTTATAAATAAATATTTCAATAATATCTGTCCCAAATGCATCCTACACAATTTAGAGTTGATGCCTTGCTAAAACATTCTGTAGCTGACTCGCACTTAGAAATTCATTGGGCTCTGTGCCATGATAGTAAAGTGCTTTTTCTGCATGGCCAGGGGCATACTCTACTAATGTGGCGCTGGCTAGCATCACTCACTTATTGCGGCGGTAGAGAGCCATACACGCCACTCCAAGAAGACAGATCCCTGAGGCGATACTGAAGATGGACAGCACCTGCCTCTGATAGGTGTCACTGCTCTCTGTGGAGGAAGAGGAGAGAATATAGCTCAGGTCATTGAATTTTCACTCTCACACAATGGATATGGGACTGATGTGGGTGTGAATGAAGAGGGCGGAAGAAATGTAGCATTAAATCAACATACTAAAATGTGGATAGACACACACAAACACACACACTCCACAGTCTCCATTAGCATAAAGGGACTGATGCTTCTGTCAGTAAATGTCAATGTTTGAGCACAGAATAGGGACATGACAGACACAGGCAGGCCTCAGTGACATGTGCTGACTGAAGTGTGATAATAATTTCATTCAGACAAACCCAGCAGGCAATGCCAATGACTGTCTGCATTGCAGGGGCTGCACTGTGTATCTGTGTGTGCGCATGAGCGTATGCATATGTGCATTAAATATATGTGCATCAGCATTCAAAGACTGCTGAAAACAGGGAATTAGGAGCAAATGAACACTTCCAGAGCTTTTTGTCAGACTTGCAAATCAGCAGCAGAAGCATAAGGTCACAAGCAATAGGGGCAATAAACTTCTAATCCTGGCAGATGTCAGATATATTACATACCACAGTGCATAGTTGTATGTAATATAGCTAAACATATTAATTGAACATATCAGCTAAACTACTTTTATTCCAAACAAAGCAGACATTTAAAGAAAAAAAAAAAAATTGTGCAGTTCTTTTTAGTGACGGAAAACATAACTGTCCACCAAAGGCACTGCTATTTTATCATTCAGCTCTAAAATTAACCTGCATACTTAAATTGAACAATGCCCTTCTTGAAATTATGCATGATGTTGTGTAATTTAAGCAAAACGTATGAATTATTAAGAAATATTAAAAATTTATATTTTGTGATTTGATAATTCATACATGAAAGGGTGACATAAAGACAATTTAACAAGACAGTAGATCTCACTTATTACCAAGACAGAAAAGCTCTAAGCTCATTGGCTACAGGACAAGAACAGTTCAAGACTGGTTTGAAACCAATGAAATTTCTCTGTCTCACTGTCATTTATGACCTTTAAAAACCTCTCTGACATTACTCAAACCCTATGTCTGATCTCACAACCTGACAACTGCAGCAAAAGTGTAGAGAACATCATTACAACCTGTTGATGACTTCTGGACACTTGTCTGTGGCTTTTGAAGCCATCAAAAGAGAAGTGTGAAGTCTTTTTCAGCCTGGTCAGATCTGTCATTGCAGCAGCTATAGTGAGGACAGGATGGTTGTCCTGAGAACAGAACAGTCTGCACACACCATCGTTTCATTTTCTTCTGCATTAAATCAGTGCTGCATCAACACATTTAAGGGTTACGACACTGGAACTGAGTTTGGACCGCAGCAGTAAACTTTTTTTAATATTAGAATGCTTCTGGGAAAGATAAAGATAACATCTGAACACATCCTGGAGTTACAGTGTGTGTATATAAGGTCCAAACTGCCCACTCAGCTCCTAAGGAAAGGAGGCAGGGTGACTTTGCATCAAAATACAGGCAGTTTGAAGAAAAGCTGTAGTGGTGGCCAGCTGAGACACACTGTTACACATCTACCTCCAAATTAGAAATTGGTAAGTGGATGACTTCACTTGTAAAACAAATACTATATCAAACATATGCAAATTATTTTGTTTATGTAGTATGGCAAATAATAGTTTGAAATTATGATCAGTGCTACACTTGGTTGTTTTGCTGGCATGGTGCAGTGTTTAAAAAAAAACAAAACAAAATAAAACTGACCTTCAACAGGTCATTTTCAGTCCATTTTTTTTTTTTTTTTTNTTTTTTTTTTTTTTTTTGTTTGTTTTTTGTTTTAGAACTTTCTACATCTACACTTTCATTAAAATACTTCTAAATGGTGGAACTGATCAGAAAGACTTTATTCCTTGTTATCAGCAGCAGATTTAACAGTATATGTCAGAGTGTTTGGGTGTTCTTTGTGCAGGGACCTCAAGTTGCACTTTTGTCTTTTCTACCTTTGACCACAATTGATTCAAATATCACATGGCTGGTTACATTGCCATTGAGGGGCCAGCAGTTTTGCTTTGTTTTGCCTCATTTGCTACTCTCTGATGTTGGAGCAACAAACTGCTAGCTTACCAATACTATCACTGTTAGCACTGACAACACATTAATCCTTTTGAGGGTTTGGCTATTGAGCTTGTCTGTGGATATCTACAGATCTACAGAAACCTCCAGGAAGTTAATGATCCAGCCCTATGCAAAACCACATATTCTCAATATGTTCTCAAAAACTAACAGGTGACTCATGACCATTTTGCCCCCCNCCCCCCCAGCAAAGAGTGGCATAAAAAGAACTCAATTTCCAGGATTATAATGCACGTGTTCACCAGTTCTGTTCTTTCATCAGTTTGGAAGTTTACTGGGCCTTAAAGTTATGTATCACTTGTGTATTTACCCTCAGTAGAAATCATTTCCTGACAGTTGCATTTTTAAAATCCATGGTAAATCAGTGCTTATGTGGCTTATGTGTGTAATACACCTGAGACAAGCCTACGCCTACATGGCACTGATAGATGGCCCTTTTCTCTACATGCCTATTATGCAGTCTTGAAATCAGACACAAAACCATGCAACCATGTAACACATGAACCAGTTGTCAGCAGTCTCAGCTACACAGGCTACAACATGTCATTCATGAGGACACCGCCCTCACAAGACCATCCCAGTGGGATCAGATCATCCAGCCTGAAATAGAAACTCACTAGCTTCAGCTATACATACATACAATTCAAGAAAACCAAAAGACAAGATTAAATTTAGAGGACTCACACTGTAGCATCATATCCAGCTTTGCTGTGCTCTGACTGGCTGACAGATCCATATTGGACTTATATAACAACAATTCAAAAATTCATTCTAAAGCAGAAGAGAAACAAAATAGGCAGTAAATAAACCTGCATGTGCTCACCATGGCATCAAAAAACATATCTATATTTCTGCCTGTTAAACTATCAATTGATCAATCCTATTCTCATTTTCTCCAATGCATCCACCCTCCTGCAGTTGCATCTGAACTAATTTACTTCCCAGATTAAAATCACTGAACTGAGGCGTGTTGTGTGGGGGTTCTGTATTTTTATTTTTTATTTTTTAAGTTGTCATCACTTTCTTCTTATTTCCTGGAGCAAGTGTGTGACATGAAGACAATAGATGCAGCCATTTAATAGAAAACCTCGCAGCTTGTAATGTCGGCTTGCATGTATGCACAAAAGGGAACCAGAAAGTGAAGGGAAGATGGGAATATCTATCTATCGGTCGGTCGATCTATCTATCTATCTATCTATCTATCTATCTATCTATCTATCTATCTATCTATGACTGTATGTACAAAGTAAGCTGGTATATTTCATCTTCACAAGGAATCATGTTTTTAAGGAAGAGGGCCTAATTTTGTCTCCCAAGACTTGTTAATTACCAAGAAGGGGGAGGGTAAAAAATGGTAATTTTACTGAAATGCAACAGAGGTTGAAATTGTATTTTTATTTTAATTGCAATCTTCCACTTGTTGATTTTTGTGCATTTTTATATGTGTAAAAAGCTTTTAGCAAACCCCAATTAAATGTATATCATGAAGACAGGTTTGTTTTGTACGATTGGATTCCACTTAAAAAATATTGAGTGAGAACATATTGTACATTACTGTCAAAGTATCATAAAGCATTGAGAATACCTAAGCACAATGGACATGTGTTAGCCAGACAGCTCTGTCTTCATTACGTCATTCCTCTCTTAACAGTGCTGTTCTTCATGCAGACAGAATACACCTAATTCACCACCACAGTGTTTCCATGGCGACTGGCCCACATTCATTTTCCAAGGTGTGTAGCCTTGTTGTGCTGAACTATGTCTTTTGTATGTAGTATTTCACAGGTGTGAAAACAACATAAAAGACGATGCACTCCACACAGAGCGAAAAGTTGTCTTACCCATGAATTCAATCCCAAGTTCATCCGCTGCTCCATTCAAGGCCAGATAGCATGAGAAAAGGGAGGGAGGAGAGGGAGGGAGAGATTTATGCATTAAAACATGATGCATCTCTGTCTTACTCAAAATTCACCTTAAGGAGAAACACATGCTGGAAATGGACCATAAATTTGCTTTGACGGCTTCTTCTGACATGGCTCTCCCTTGTGCACCAGGTAACAAGCCAGTCAGCCTCAGGTACTTGCTTTTCTGTGATACACTGTGGATTCACATACTACGCAGTAGCACTGAATGAAAAAATGGACTACAACAAAGATATTGGACTTGAGAGGAACACAAGAAGGATCACGAAGATAAAAGTTGAAAGTCATACAGCTTTACATAACTGACTTTTTTTTTTTTTTCCACCAGGTCTTTTATATCGATTGGAGCCTGAGGCATTGCAGTAATTGTTCTCTTCTGTCTCCAAGCACCGAGTTTCCAAATATTCACAAGCCAGTCCTAAAGCTGTAACACACTGACACACATGCTTGCTGCTNCTCTCTCTCTCTCTCTCTCACACACACACACACACACACACACACACACACACACACAGAAATACACTTTGTTTTTCTTCATGCAGTTAAGTCTTGCCCCACTCCCAATGCTGGGGAAACAGATGAAAAGGAGCACTCGTGTTCTTTCCATCCGGACATCCCCTTTTTTCATGCCACTGTAATGTAATCTCATTTAAATTAAAATGAAACCCTCACTCGTAATTGCTTTTCTGACAGAGGTGGTCTGAGTTTTAAATAGAATGCGGCTTGCAAAGCCCCTGACAGATTATGTGGTGGGTACTCTCAAAACACTGGTTAGCAGAGAAGAAACATCTGTTCCCAGATGCAAGTTGATTGGAGGAGCAAATCTGTCAGAGCTGTTGCTTTAGAAGTTTAAGGAAATGTAGAACTGGACTGACATCCAGATAGGCATATGAATGGATTATTATAGTTAGAGGACTATCTATATATCAGGACTATTAAGGGCATCAATTTAAAGTAAAGACAGTGTTTTTAAAGTGAATGATCAGATTTAAAATATACTAAGTAATCTTCTAACACTTGCAATCTGATCTGTCAGACCACATAGCAGGGATGTGGTCTTGCTCAAATTATAATCATTCTCTAATCATTCAACCAGCCAGATGTAAATTCAATCTGTACACAATGTCATATTTTGGATTAAGCATCTTGATACAGAGGTTTCATTTTAAAGCAAGATATAAAAGGGGTCACAGGAAAAGTTACAGAGATAGATTAGACTCACACAATATTAAAACTATTTAAGACAAGACATTTATTAAAGCCATGGTTGTCACTTACTGTATTTATTTTAAGACTGTGTCATTTGTGACAGAATATGCCCCTTTATTTCTAATGAAGCAAGACAATTTTCACCATGAGAATGATAGTAGGAGCACAAATTCATTCATTGTTTGCATATCCTGTCATTTTGCTATTTATATGTGATTTATTCATGCAGAGAAAAGACAAAAACTGCCCAAAGCAACCTGAAAACCCTCATTTCATCTATCAGATAACTGATAAATTAATTATGTTCATAATTAAACAGGAAGCAGGCATCATGAATGATTTTACTGTACACAATCTAAATTTATCATTCCTAAATTTATTTAATCCTTGAGGATTATTTTAAAACTTTTAGCAATCATTGCTGATGTGCAGTCAATCTCAAAGCAGTTCAGGAACCTGTGATTATGCAGCTAAGAGCCAATCAATTCTTACTATGAGGAATCTGACTGCACTATTAAGACATGGTTGGCACTCATGTAACTAAGCACTTACTGTCACCATGACATAAACACTTAGCAAGGCCAAAGAAATGAATGCAGCTTCTTATTGATGTTGCCTGATCTGTATTATCCATTCAAGACTTTGCCGTGATCGCCCATGGCAATGGCTGACACTTTTCCACTCTAAATCGCCTTTGACTGTCATAGCCAGCACAGAACATTACAGCACCGATACGCATCCCTTCCTCTGGCATTGCCTTGCATGGAGACATTCACCAATCATAATATGTGCAGGCTCCCAATCCTTTGCAGTGGCATCTCAAAGCTCCCTAGGGAATCATTGATGCAGTCTTGTGGGAGCCTTGAGCAAGCATCGAGAATACCCAGCATTATGTCAGATTCTTATGGCCTGATTAAGAGGTAGAAATCTGGCAGGTGGGAGAGACAATGGCAGGAGTGAATCAAATCCTTAATCCCTCCTTCACTTGAGTGAGCAGGGAACTGGGAATTCCTATGAGTGTGTGTATGTGTGTTACTGAACCCAGTATCTGTCACAGCTAGTTTCCCAAGGCCTAATACCTATGGGAAATAAATAGCTTAAATTAGAGGCTGGCTCTCTTTCTCTTCATAAACCATCAGCTAAAACCAGGAGGCTCACCTCCCTTGCCTCCCCTCATCACTTTCATAATCCCAAAAGTGCAAGTGGCCCGACTGGAAACCATTAATCCCACCATCACCAGTAGCTCATTTTTCCTCCTTTATCAGGTTCAGACCAAATCACAACCTTGCTTCACTCCCTCGCTTCTAATTAAAGACACTGCCACTTCCCCACTGTGCACAGACGTGAGAGCCCAGCACCCTTTCTGCACCCCATTTCCAAAGCTGCGTCCACAAAGGTGTCACAGGAAAACCTGTCAGGGAGTCACTTTTGCTTTTCTCTCTAGGCTTTTCAAGATGTGTGTGACAATTTCTGCTTCTTATTCTTTTTCTGTAAAAATGTGTGTATGAAGGATGTGTTACTGTGTGCAAGCCTGTACGGATTTCTCTCTTGAATGGTTGCTTTGTCTCCAGTTGATACTAAGACAAAAGATAGCGCATGATGGATGATTTGTGATTGTAAAGTGCACAGAGATGGATTCTAGGAAAAGGACAGCTTGCATAGCACACAAAACTTTTTTTGTAGCCTAGGGTGTAAATTATCTGCCAGGTAAGTGACAATGGAGGAATAAACTCTATGTGCAAAAACTGTCACAAACTTTCTATTATAACACAAAAAACACACAATGAACTCCTATGCTGGTTTAGAGTGTGTGCTATGATGTGATTTGGCTTTTGAACACAGAATAATCCTCAAAACCTTCTGTGATCTGAATAAATTTGAGATTAGTCTGTAGCAACAGAGATCAAAGGCTTTAAATATCTTCCAGAACACAGCCCTTTGACTGCCTTTTGACTGAGACTGCACTGAAGTTCAATCTCAGTATTTGGTTACATTATTTGGATAATAGCATCTGATGGGACTTGCATTTACACTTTGCATCAACATGTGTTGATGTAAGACCACTTAATGTGATTGGCAGATAGCAGACTGATTACAACGTGTTCTGAGAACATTCACACCTTGCATTAATATCTGTTTTTCAAAATCCGGATAGTACGTCTGGATACTTAATACAGGGTGTATATGGGTTCTTATGGCGGTGTGTGTGTGTGTGTGTGTGTGTGGATCTGGTATTAGTGTTGATGAAAAACAACTTGCATGCAGCTGGTCAAGTTGAGGATGAGGGTGATTTGCTTACACAAAATTGTTAGTGATGATTTTCAAATATTCAAGAATATTTTTTTTTTTAATAAGATTTATAGATAAATATTTCACAGATCACATACACTGTACTTATATGGTACCCTTTAGCCATTCATTTGCTTTCTAAGCTAACCTTTTGTGTATGTAGTCTATTATGCAGTATTAACATAAGTTAACATTTGCATGAGCAACCATTATATTTTGAGGGTATGACTCTCATGATAGCAAAATATACAAAACATATCATCATGTGAAACAGTATTTTCATTACCAGAAACTGTTTATTTTAAACTGGGTTTGGTAGGGTGTGCCATATTGATATTTTACTATAACAAGATATCATCTTCATTTAGTACAATATTTTCAGTGGATATTTTCATTTTCATTAAATCATAATTCTGTGGTCTAAACTGGCATTAATGATCACAAAAAGAAAAAATCCTGATCTGGATAACGTCCTTGGATGCAGATTACATTTTAATGCAAGGTGTAAAGAAGGCCATGTGCTGCTGAACCTGGGAGTGGGTACTCATGAGTTTATACGATCTGGCAATATTTCATTTTGTTGTTCTTGGAATCCAAAACAAGGATCTGAATGAAACTGTAATGTTTATATATATATATATATATATATATATATAAAAAAAAAATCATGTTTACTGTAACACTGATGTAAAGTACACTGAACATACTGCCCAGGCCTGTTGTACTTTACTAGCTCTATTTATTTAACATACATTATACAACTTGTCAACTCTAACTCTGATACATGTTGGGTAATTAAGGAGAAGAGATAGTGGGGAGTTGGGAATGTGAGCGGGCACATGCCAGCAATTTATTTTCCCACCAGAGAGAGAGAGAGAGAGAGAGAGAGAGAGAGAGAGAGAGAGAGAGCGTGACCTGCAATTATGATCCAGTACTCAGCACACTGTTTACTGTGTAGAGCTGACTATACCAATGAAAGATGGTGGGGATGAGGCCAATAAAATACAAAACTTGGATACACTCAGATATAAAGGCTGGAAAATAAGGTAAGCTCTTCAGAAGTTGTGCTAAATATGTGTGAAATATATGTGATAACAATGGCAGCAGAAGCGGGGAGGGGGTCACATGGATTTAGTCATTTCAGACATGTTTCTGTGTTTGGCCTTCAAAATAACAGTGCAAATGCTTTAAAGACTCTGGAGTCATGTTGTCATGAACAATAGGACATGTAAGACTTCCTGTTCCATGAGTTACACAAAAATAAAGGAAATAAAGAGATTATATACCCATAATAAAAAACTGGTAAATGTATTCATGCTATACTGTATATGGGATTTTATCTTTCCACGACAGCTCTAGTGAGGCTGCACATTTGATATTTGTTCATACAGTATGCTGCAGTGAGAATAGTGATTAATGTATACAGTGGGGGGAGTATATTCTGGGCTGACAGTAAAATAATTATTTTCCCACAGAATATTTTTTTAACCACAAAAGCACTAAAAGCCCATTCAGGTACGTTAAAAATAATCTATATAAGTCCAGATAATACATAAAAAAACAAACAAACAAACAAACAAACAAAAAAAAACGAAAAACCTCTTCCTCATATTTCACCTTGTAAGATTCATCATAAATTTTTAATTGAAGAAAACATAAATGTAAATAGGATAAAATTTGGTTATTTATTTCATTTTTTCATTTTATCTCAGACACACATGGAAAAAAAAAGTTGTCTGGCTATAGAACATAAAATTAATCCCATTGTGGAAACTGGGACCTATGATGGAGCATAGTGACACTCACTTGTGACCCCATTAATGGACTCTTACTGGGCCTGGTGGCATCAAACAGAAGGCAATGGAGTTAAGTTTTCCTCTGACTCTTGGTATAAAGGAGCCAAATTCTTTCTCCATAAAACAATGTGATTTTGTGAAGCTGTAGTCTCATGGGAACAGGCTTCAGGCCTCCAATTTCTCTTCCTTGTACCTTTGACTTTTGCTTTATTTATTTATTTTTTTAAACTACGCCACTGAGGTGTCATGGGACCTCAAAGACTCCAGGGGAATTGTTTTTCATGGGCAGTCAGGCAATCAAGGCTTTTATCTCCATAAGCCAGACTGAAGCAAAGCAACATTAAAGACCATAATAAAGAATATTGGAGGTTTTATGCTTTTGGTTTTATGCTAATAACATACCTGCATGGTAATAATTTAAAATGTCGACAGATGGTATGAAGCCCATCATCAAATGCAGTCTCACAATAAAGGCAATTGCATGGTGTGTAATATTTAAATTATTCACAAATATAGTGTTTATTTTTTTCTGTTGATATCTCAGATCTGATGCAGCTAGCCAATCAGAATATAGCAAGATTTTCAGGAGGGGGCCTTAAAGAGACAGCATCGTAAATGGCCTGTTTTCACTAAAATGGGCTGTTTTCACCCAGTGTGCAGAGTGGTGCTGCAACAAGAGAAAGTGGATTAATGCATCTTTGTCTTGCAAAGATTCTGAAATAAACCCCAAAATTAAAATAAAAACATGAAAATCTATATAATTCCCCTTTAAGTGAAGAAGCAAAATGGAACTTATATGATCTTAAGACACATACAGTTAAGATTATGTAATGGTGGCGTTTGTGGAAGTGTGAAAGTGGAATTATCTATTTTGTTTGGAATCAAATAATGTTACAAGGAAATTATAACATAATCTTTTAGACTATACAGCTTTTTTTTTATCTGTAGTCATTTTATATCAGAAAAATCTCATTTATTTTAGTGAGTCAAGTATAAAGTAGGCTCCATTTCAAGTATCGATTTAGCAATTGACCTCAACATTTTTTACATCAGTGTACAAGTAGCAGAAAACAGCCTGATCAAATTGTCTTCAGAATCAAAATGTTTTACCCTAAGCTTAGACATTGTTAAAATGTCACTAAATGTCCATGCCAGGAGAATTTTCTCTTCTCTGGAAAATAGTTCTTACACAGTTCTCTATAGGTTAAGCTGAAGCTGTTCTGTTTATCTACACTGATACAGTGAGTGTTGTACTCAGTGGCTTATAACACACATACAATAGTTCTAATAGATTTGTAGATCCATACACCAGGATGAAAGACAGGAAACAGAACATACTTGGGTCTGATAAGATTGCATCTGTCTTGGGTACAAACTGGTCACAGCGCAGTCCATGGTAGCCCTCCTTACACCTGAGAGAGAAACAAGAAGAAAGAAGGAGAGAGAGAGAGAGAGAGAGAGAGAGAGAGCAGATTTGAGATTTGAAATAAGACAAACCAAGCAAAAAGTATGTCAATTGAGCGTGAACTATCAGCTAAAGAGACCTTCAGATAAGGCGAAAGTGGAAAGCAGAGGATAAGAAACCTAGATGGAGAATGGACAGGAAAAAGCTGAGTGCTCACTGAGGACTGAGGTGCTGGAGGAAGATATACAGAAATTGTCAAGAGGGCGGAGCAAGAAGAAGGAAGAGGAAAATAGTTGGGCAGACTGAAACAGCGCCTGCAGCCTCACTGATAGTACATGACTGACAGGAATGCCAGGTCCCATTGGAGGAAATGGGTTTGGAGAGGACTTGGCGTTTTGCACAGATCTAGGGTGGAAAGGAAGCTGCCATAGCTGGACCACTTATATAAACAAACTCCTGGCACAGTCTAGTAGTTTCTGCACAGATTTGCCTTCATAATTAAATAAATAGCACTGCACTGCTGATGCCTGCAGATCCCACAGCAACTGTCATATATATCTGCAAGGATGATCACATTTGAGGTCTGGTCACTTGCGCATTGCAATATTTTAGCATTTTGTAAGATTTAGATATATTTTAATGAGGCTGATGACCATTTTATGACTCATGACTATTTTACAGTATGTTGTCTCTCCTAAGCTGGTCACAAGTGACAGTTATGTCAGAATTGTCTAATTTTCCCTCTTCCATTATTTGATGAAATATCATAGTTTGATCAGGAGCGATTTACACACGGTAACATTACCTGCCTAGCACTTTTTGAGCCAGGAGTAAACATTTAGAGCCAATATCACGTCTGAGTGACTGTAAGAACAATCAGAGAAAACCTCATGTGTGCACATGTGCTGTACTGAAACTGAGGAATTTACAGTAAGTTTGAAAAGTTACTCCCTCATAGAATGAAAGTACATAGTGTGCACATGGGAGAAGTTGGGTTATTAAAAGAAAATCTAATTCTAAACTAAAAGAAAACTACAATTAATTCAAACAGTTATTTCTTAATGAACCAAAGAAATTAGCCACACTAAGAGAATTTTGCATTGATTTCAGCTCTTTTGAATTTGATACTCTGGAGAAATTTCCAGAAGTATCTGAATATCACCGGGGCCACTTCAGGTCCCACTGGTGATACACAAACCACACTTTCAGAACCAGCTGGGAGGCAAGCTAATCAGCTGGTTCTTTATAGAAAATGATATCAATATAAACATACAGCACTGAGTGTACAACATAACAAATTGTGTTGATTGTGGGATCAAAGTGAAATAAAATGTTCAATATCATTATTTTGCATCTATAATTAAATCACTCTGTCCACTTTGTGCTAATTCTGAAGCAGTCCTCTTGCATGTTTCCTCTTACACATGTCCTCTTAATGACATTAGCAAAAATATATGAAATATATTGTCTGGAAGGCATAATCATAAAATAACTCAGGTGTACTCTGCTTTCACTACATATTAAGACCATTTGATGTTATTGTTACAAAGTGTTTCCATACATTAATGCATGAGGATAAGGACGCTGATGAGAAACAGTGAGGAAAAGCACTTGATAGAGTAAAATAAATTCATGTTGATATCATAACATTTACATAACATTTAACAGAAAGGAATATTCTATGTTAACATATTTTGTTACATCAGGTGGTAATTAATGCATTTTTGTAAGGACAGCCTGGGCTGCCAAAAGAAACGCAGCATGAAACTAGCATATTAATTTGCTAATGAATTGATAATGGACTATGATACCATATATTTCAAGAATCCCATTATATTGCTGAGCAGAAATAACAACAAAAAATTTAAATTCTGCAAGGGTTGCTTTGTATTACACAACAGTTATGTTAAAAATATTGCAAGCTACTTATAAAACCATTTTCCTTCTGTTTATCCATTAATTTAAGCAACAATAGTGGATTTTAGGAGCATTATTAAGGAAAATTGCCTGTGCTGTAAGTATTTCACTTGAGGATAACAAATTAGCTGAATTGAGACTGAAGATTCAGAAACATGTTTATCTCAGCTATTTGTCCAAGTTTGTTATTTTGATTTTCTTAACTGCAAAATAAATGGAAAGTGAATGTGGCTATAATTCTTGCTGAAGATTTTTAAGCGTATACTATATAAAAGCATACATAAAACAAAATTCCAAGTTGGGGAGTTTGACCTTAGACCAGCAATCATGTCCAGCTAAAAATGGTCATTTCGTGTTACGTGGCACTAACTGCAGGTTTAATCTCATTAATCTTTAACTGATGTGAGAAAATACTCCAAAAATACTTGAGCCCTGCACTCTTTATGTCAACTCACATGCAAAAGTAACAGACACTTTCACACATATGCAGGTACATATACACAAAAAGTACAGTTTCGTAATCTTTCATACTGTAGCAGTACCCAGGAAGGTCTACAGATCACTCTAGGGCTGTATGATGTTTACATAATCGTATAATATAATATATTAGACTGACAACACCTATATTGACAATATCGCAATGGGAATTTGAGAATGATTAGAAATGCTCCTAGAAGACAGTTTTACGGGAGAAAATTTGGGAGATGATCATTAGTAATCTGGATATGATTACCAAAAAGCATAACATTCAAAGTTCAGTCAAAAAAATTTAAGAAAATTCTATTGTAATGCTGTCTTGAAAACCAGAAAATGATATGAGATTATTCAGATTAAATTGAAATATTGCCCAATTCTAGCCTATTTTGTGTCTGGATTGGCTTAATGAATCACGTTCATTATACAGTATATAATATAATCATTTCTATGCTGAATATCTTCTCTTGGCTTTCCATGGTCACACTTCGCAATGCACTCAGTTTGCCTCTAATAAAAAAAATAAGTGATTATTTAAATGAACTGAAATGTAAATGTTGAACAAAATATGAAATGGAATATCTGAAGTTATCATAAATCACCATGGAGACGGCCCATTAAATCTGACTAAATATTTTAATATGCAAAAAAAAAAAAAAAAAAAAAAAAAAAAAAAAAAAAAAAAAAAAAGTGTCATGAGATGCTTGAAACCCCAGTCCAAATGACTAATGCAAAGACATTACATTAATTATCAAATAATAAGTTCTCTTGTATGGGAGAAATTGAGGCAAGCCCCAGTGGAAGAACAGAGAGAATCAGAGGAGAACTGATATGGCTACAATGTATATAGTAGCTGTGACATGGACCAGATAAGTTCTGGGCAGCCTGGGTCTTCCAGGAAATGAACTTTCAGTGTCCCTTCCCTGGGATCTCTGATACAAATATTTTGATTGGTATAAAACACCATCCTACACATTTGATGCAATATCAATATCAATATGATGTAATATCAACATCTCAATCTAAGTCAAACATCCAATGGTGTGCAACAAAATTTAGGAAGGAACTCAAGGCAACCAGTTAGATTTCCAGGGTAAACAGTGCCTCCCTCTTGGCTCTGCCCTTCATCAGACTGTCTTTCCCTTGCAACGCCTTGTTAGTATTCTGAAACACCAACCTGAGGGCAAAGCGTCTGTCTGGCTATCTGTTTACGTCTGGGCTCGTTTTCTGTTTGTCTGTGTCTCCATCGCTCCACTCCCACTGTCGCTGTAGCACTGTGAAACAAGCTCAGCCATCCTTCAATGAGATGCAAACAATGCTTTGGAAATGTATTTGCGTGGATATGCACTTGAATGCCTGAATGCATCATAAACAATTCAAGATAATCACACGCTTGGAGTATGTGTCTTTGTGTGTCAGATGAAGGAACCGTGAGAAAAAGAGCTTGTATTTACAGAGTGTAACTGTATGTTGATAGCTTTCAAAAGTGAAAATATATGACGCCAGATGTGTATTTATATCTTGCAACCACTGTATGTGTGTGAACTGCAGCTTTAGTGTCTGACATGTTTTCCCTCACTGTGCTGTGGTGTCTGTGACTATCCAGCTGGCTTTCAACACATGTTCCAGTCATTACGAAAACATACCTCTGAGTCTGCAGGATGATGAAGGGGTGGGAGCGCTGCTTCATAACTAATCACCATCCTTCTAGTTAATTAGTGTGAAGAAAATGGAAGAGGGTTTATGAGTGCAAGGGGAGGGAAAAAGGTTCAAGGAGGAGAGAGGGGAAGGGAAAGTAATCAAACTTTTCCTTTACACTCAGATGCTCCTGCATACCAGCACATGTGCTATAGAATAACTCCATATAGCTTACGTGGAGTTATTCCATAGCTTATACTTATATGGAATGCATATACTTATACTCCATATAAGCTACATCTTATGTGGAGTTATTCTACAACACATAGAATAGGCAGATTGTAGACTTGTCTGGACGGTTAGGTATAGTAGGAGTGGAAAATAACTAAGTATATTTAATTTAACCTAGTACAGTTTTGAGATACTTTGTGCATTACTCAACTACATCTCTTTTACATTACTACACTACTCTTTCTCAGGTAGAATATCAAATATTCAAATATTGAAAATCTAGGGCTTTTATTACCTCCCTCAAGGAGGTTATGTGATCATCGACATTTGTCTGTCTGTTTATCAGCAGGATTTCTCAAAAAGTTATGGATGGATTTTGGATATTGGATAGAAAGAAGTGATTAAATTGTTAGCCAATTCTTATGAGGTTAGCAGAGGTCCTTTAAGAAAAAGGGGTGTGTGCTTCCCAATCACAATCTGGAGACTGAAGCAGGAAAGTTAAAATGATAAAATCAATGCTAATGGCCTGGTTTCAATGAAATTTAGCATGGCGGCTTATTTTTATTTACAAGTTGTTTTTTTTTTTATTGGGGATTTTGTTGGCCTTGGCAGAGGTATGCACTATCTGATCCTAATATAATTGCATTTTTCCATTGTGCATTACTATTTGGAATGGTGGATTGACCTCTCCAGATGGGGAATGAGTTGCTGACCTAAGAGGAGTTCAAGTAAACCAAAAGAATGAGCTCGCGAATACAAGAGGCTGAGATAAGTTTCCTCTGCAGGGTGTTGGGACTCACCCTTAGGGATAGGGTGAGGAATTTGGACATCAGGAGTAGAACTGCTGCTCCTTCACATTAAAAGGAGTTAGCTGAGATGGTGTGGGCATCCAACCAGGATGCGTTGTAGAATCTTTTCTGGAGAGGAATTCCAGGTAAATCCAACTGGGAGACAGATCCAGGATTTGCTGGAGGGATTATTTATTCAATTTTGCCCTGGAAATGTCTTGGAATCCCTAATAGGGATGTCACTAGGGAGAGGGACATCTGGGCAACTTTACTTAGCATGCTGCCTTCATGACCCTGAAGCGGATAACTGGTGGAAAACAGATGGATGGATGGAACTCAATATTAATTCCATTGTCATTCTCAGTAATTCCCATTTGCAGTAGTTTACTGTAAGTAAAAATTTCATGGAATTTACTGCCTTGACTAATTTTGACTTGTCACTTAATTATTGATAAACACTTAAAGTCATACATATAGTATGTCATTGATAGTTTAAAGAAGAAAAATGATCTGTTGTGACCGAATGCAAGTACACTGGAAATTCTGGGGCAGCTTATTGTAACCCCTAAATGATTTAAAGTACCACATTTTCATAATGGAGATGAATAAACAAGCTCACTAGATCAGAGAGTTCAGAACTGAAAAACATTATGATCAGATGACATTATGATCAGATGACAAAAATAAAGCAATAATTATGAGAAAATTTTGCATTTCTGCATTGCAAATCAACCAGATCCTGTAAGATTAAAAAGAAGACATTAAATAGGTTGCCAAAACTGGGCACATGATTTAATTAATCCGCAGCGATTAGCCTGTTATGAGAAAGCATCTACAAGTCATTTCAGCTTTTGGTATTTGTAAGACAACTATTCTGGGACATTTTCTTTTAATTACCTGAGTTCTTGAGAATAACTTTGTCTAGGTTCACTATCAAAGAGGATTGTTCTTCGGCAACAGTGATCCAAGCTTATCACACTGAACCAAGTCTTTTCACTTGCTGTCACCTCTGCTGTGGCATACTAACTGATAGAGATGATATTGTTAAATATTACTGAATTGAGTGTTACCCCTAATTTGCATGGCTTGACCTACAAGTCATGCATAATAAAATCAGGATTTGCATAGAGGCAACACAGATGCAATTTGACATTCTGTTAGTTGCACTGAAATATTGAATGAATTATTTAAATGATATTCACAGTGTGGGCCCAGTGAATATTGCAGCATTTCAGCTTGGTCATTTTCAATATATGGCACCTACTGCAATCCACAATATCTACCTATTTTATAAGGTGTATGAATAGCGCACAGAAGTAGGTGGAAGGTAAATTTGGCTTCTACTGCCACCTAAGTTATTATTATTATTATTATTATTATTATTTATTTTTATTTTTTTTTTTTACCACTGGGAAGATTAAAATTGCTTAAATCCATTTCTTTTAGAAGTAAAATATAATTTCAGCAGTCTAACTTCATTCTAATAAGAAATACACCCATAATATCACTAAATCACATATATGCATGCACACACAGCCATCTCTGCTTCCGTCAAGTCAAATCAGTGGTTGACGGTTCTCTTATTGTTATTGATGAGGCTATGAGGAAATAGTTGGCTGTGAGCTGGCTGCAATCTGCCTAGATTATTCTTTGGTTAAAAAAAAGACAATACAAGGCCAAAATGCCTCCGATAAAGATAGTCCTCTGCATTTATCCCATAAGCCATACAATCCCTATCTTTCTTTTGCAGCGGTGCAGCTGGGATGGTAGGGTGGACATGATTTATACCTTCAGTGAAATTGATGGATGTCTATTGCTGTGTGTGTGAGCTGTTTACATGCAAGAGTGATATGCAGGTGCCAGAATGGATTATGTATTCAAAACTGTTCCCAAAACAGGGTAAAGAAAGGGAAATTAAGGACTGAGCCTATTGAGAGACTTTGTTTTCTCTTTCAGTAATGCAAATATGTAGTTATACAGTAATCATAATGAGATCATACTAATAATAAGTAGCTAGCAACATAATATTTATGAGTAAAGAATTCATTACTTTGTGGACAAAAGTCTGGGTGCTAATGAGGCTATTTCTTTTGAAGACTGAAAAAGTGCATCATCACAGCAGCACGGCAACACAGCTAGTCTTAGATATTAGCAATGCCAAACCTAGCCTTAATTACACCTCTTTCTAAGGGTTCTGACTAACAAGCCTCTTAATTGTAATAGCAAAGACATGGTGGACAGAACAATCAATTGTAAGCAAAGGTAATATAAGCTCATTCTTTTAAAATTTCATACTGCATATGTATTTCATCTCTGGAACACTGCCATTTTCTTGTGCTGCATCCTGCTGTTATTGCTCCTGCGACGTCTCACTTTCTCATTACATTTTCATCAGTTTAGAAAGCAAATACGACTTCTGCTGTGTTTATCAAGATGAACACAGACTTAGACAGTCATACTATTGCAAGTCATCGGAATAACTAGCAAACTCAAACATTTCAAGAGGAACATGGCACACAGCACAAGATGTTCTAGTCTGGTGTGTGCTCCATGTATACTCCAAGAAATCATTAAGCTCTTGGAGGATGAAGATGTCCCAGCTTGTTTGCCTTGCACATCAGCAGGGCTAAATGTGAAACTGGTAGCTGGCACTATATCATGCAGGAGCGCACACATCACGATGGTGCTCCCAAGCTGCGAGTCTGTAACAGGTGCTGTTTCAAAGGAGCAGAGATAACAGAGGGGAGAGAAAAGGGTGATGGGAAACAGCCGCAGTAAGAGAGGGGGTGCTGCTGAAGGGGATGCATTCCTCTTCACCTTCAGAGATTTCTTTCGGCTCTTTTGTTCTCTGTGTCCATATGTACACGTGCGTGTGTTCATGTATGCTTTATTACAAAAAATACAGAAGGGCTTGAAAATTCTATTCCGTTTTGAAGAGGATAATGCTTTATGCTATGCTCTTTTAGAATAAAGCTGGATCTTACTAGTAAGCCATACTGGTTAAATAGTCAAGTTTCACTGTGCTCCCTACTTTTTAAAAATAATATAGACGTGAATATACACTGGATTTCCAAGACGTTGGGCACATTTAGCCTTATATGAATACAAAACAAATGAACAAAAAAGAACAGATCATGAGGTTTGCTGTTTGCTAGTCATGTTTATTCTGTCTTTTGTATTCTTATCTATAAATCTACATGCTGGTTAAATCTAACACTGCACATGGGGGTGACAACATAATCATACGTCGGCTTTGTTGATGATGGAAAGAATCAACCCAGTGAAATCCATGTACATTTTCAGCTATTACTGTATTTATAGCTATGATGTGCAGCATTAGTTATTCTATGAATGACAAATGTCTCTGCATTGGTCCCTATTTAAATAAACATTTAAATAAATAAATAAATTTCACACATTATAATTCTGCTAATGACATAAGTCACGCCACATGGCCATGATTCATTTCTGCACATGCTCCTATAAGTATAACTGGCATGTGAATTATCATCATCTGTCTTGGACTGTATAAAAAATCAACTGTATTATGTTTTGAACAGTGTTCGTAAAGGAAATGAAGGCCCAGGGCTGAAGGGTGGAAGCAGTTTCTGTCTTTTTAATTTACAGTTGTCACACATTATTGAGCATGTAGGGGGGGGTGCTATTTGAGATAAATATAAGTAGACATGACAGCATGAGATACCTACAGTATAAATAACATTAACAAATTTCATTGTTTAGTAGTTCCATCAGGGAAGAACACATCAAACTGAATGAAGGTGGATCCAACAGTTGCAGCCTGGATTGAAATTTGGGGGGAATCTGAAACGTGGGGAATACTCTGGGCTCGTAAACTCAAGTAAAAGGCAAATGTATCTCTGAAACTAATGTAATCTGCTGTGACTTCAGAAATGCCTCTAATAAAAGCAAATTTTGCAATGGCTCTATGACATCTTAATTTTTGATAAAATTGACTTTAAGTGTTCTTGGTGTTTTGCAGTTGGATTTCTGTTGATAATAAAGGCACCTGAATATTTCAATTGAAATCATCTTGTCTATTACCAAGATAGACCAGATGAAACTTGTGTGAGCCATCAAATCACCATCACAGACATTTCTGTGACTGCATTATTCACTGAACTTCAACGATGGCTGCAGGCTCCTGCCAGAGTGCCCCAGCACAGCCTGTTGGCAGCTGCCACGATGATGCCTGACATTAAGAATTTAACAGCAATGTTTGAATTGCACCTTGAAAGGACATCAGTTGATTATTAAAAAGTAATAAAGAAAGCTACCAGAGCCTCTGCTTGTCATTGACGTGTTAAAAGCTTATCCACTTTGATATCGTTTATAAGCCTCTTTAGAATTGGTGCCAATAGAAAAGCAATTCAGCTCAACCTTGTTGTTTGGAACCCAGACAACAGAACATACTCATTACCTGTGAGTGTATGAGTGTGTACGTGCATATGTTCCACTTTTACTTGTTAACACCCTGTTTGAGTCAAGTTAGCAAAAGTGGCAAGAAGTGAAGTGGATAAACACTAGCCCACAGGACGAGTTGGTTTTACATACATATTTCATTTGGTAATGTATGTAAAGATGCATGTAACATCATCATCAGACACATACAGTTGAGCTCTTTTGTTGTTGACTTCATAATCCTCTCAGTTTTGCATTTCATAGCCATGTATGTCATTTGCATATATATTAGAAAGGAAAACATATCTACATTTAATGTAACGTCAATAACACAATATGCTGTTGATGTTATTATCTGTATTTACTGGGCTGAAACATGCAGAATTGCTGGTATTGTCCTTTAAACTAACGCAGTATTACCGAACGTAAACCATTGAACATGACGCAACCCAGAATATCATTCCCAGTCCTGTTACAATATTTAAAGTCATAACCTTCCTCTGCAAATTACAAAATACTTATTAAAATGATAATTAAAGGACCATACCATCCATTTTGCATGTTTGAGCCCTAATATTATTCAATTTTCATACACGTAACATTACTGACAATCATTTCCCAAAGCAAACGACTGAAACAGTGAGTTAAAAAATTTTTCCTACTTTCCAAACCGCCACTGGTTTCAGTTCATTCTGCTATTAAAATCAACTTGTTGATACTTGAAACATTCTTGGGATAGGTAATCCATCAACAACATGTGTCTTCAGGTTTTTTTCTGAAGTTTTGTAATTTTAGTGTTTAAGTGCAAGAAAAAGTGAATGTGTGTATCCACCGGGGAATATAGTCCCCAAAAAAGACCTGCATTTATTGAAAAGTTTAAACAACCATGACTTCATAAGTAACTATTTGCAGGTGAAACACTGATTTTTTTTTAAGGTGGGTGTACTGCTTGAATATTTGATTTTGAAAGATTAAGAGGTTTTGCAAATTATCAGGAAAGAATAAATTAAAGAAATATGGTTTTATCCTTTGGGGAATGATTGTCAGTAACCTTATGTGTATGAAAATTGAATATATCCGGCTCAAACATGCAAAATGGGTGGTATGGCCCTTTAAATACATTTGTTTCACTTTACATGCATTGCAGAATATGTAAAACAATTTCCTGCCTCAGATTTTTTTTCTGAACGACCTGTATAAACAAATATTTTCATTTGCATAAGCATGTAACTGTGTTCATTATTTGCCTTGCTGTGGTATCAGCCTTTATTAATTTCTATTGGCCAGCATTTTCATTTAATCTGAACAGTAACAGTGCAGTGGACAGATGACAGAGAAATGACCGTTATGTAAAAAAGGTGCTTCAGTGTGTAAATAAGATATCTTTTGAATATAATGTAGTGAGAGGAATGTTTTATTTTTTGCTAGCAATTCAGTCTTACAGGAGAAGACATTAACATTAACACATATTTATACTCTGATTATAGGATATATGACAGAGAGAAAGAAAGTTTTTTTTTTAGCTGTATACTTGACTTGAAGCATTCAGATACTCTCATCTGTGTCTTAAGGAGATAATAAAGTGGTGAATATATTCCCTAATATATGCTCTGTGGATGGACCATAGAATTGCAATTACACATCTCCTCCAAGGGACAACAAGTATTGAATTTTTAATCAATAAAGGATGAAAAATTTGTAATTGTTATTTAATAAAGTGGTGAAAATTGGCTAAAAATGTCGGTAAACAGCATAATCACTAAAACTGCAATTAAAAAGCATTCTCAGCATACAACTCAACCGTATCACATAAGGTATGAGAATGTACACAGTAACAGTCACACTTTTAATGCACAGCACAAACATGATGGCTGGCTAACATATGACACATTGCCATGCACAGAGATTCTATACAGCATATGGTCGGGAAAAAACTGATCTGGTGAATGTTCTCACTACTTATTTCATGTGCAGATGATTATGCTGTGCTTTCCTTCACGAGTATAATAACAAGTGAAGCCTGTTTCCCTGATTCTCGTCTTGTCCTAAAATCAAATCTGGCTCTTTCTCCTTTCATTTATCTGGGAGATCATTCTGCCCTGTGATGCATAACAGAGCGCGTGAAGCCACGAGGCCACGTGGTTCCAGTGTTGCCAGTGATCTACATTCATATCAGTCTGATCAAAGAGGTTGAGTCAGGACAAATTTCTCTCCGACAATAGCTGATGCTTTCAGTTTTTTTTGTTTTTTTTTTATGAGCCCTCCAGCTGTTGAATATGGACACCACTGTTAGGCTTTTTGAAAATTATTTAGGACACTGCCTTACTGTCATCTGCAAAACAACCTTAATCCTTTTGACTACATTTAGCATTACTCAGGTCAAATCATTGCAAATGCTAATAACTCCAATGGTCCCATTCATATGTGCACAAATATACACACACACATCAAACACAAAAATCACACAGTGTATAACACACCTATGCAAAGCTTTGTCTGTAGAAGAAGAAGTGTCCTGACACCAAATCCTCTGGTTCAGCCATGGTATCAGCGAGAAAAGATGGATTAGGGTCCTCCATAACAACTCTCACACCACAGCACAATGTAATAGGGTGTGTGTACTTGTGTGTGTGTGTGAGTGCGTGTGTGTCTGTGTGAGCAGAGGGCACATCGTAAAGTACTAGTTGCACACAACCACTGCACCTCCGCGCTCTCAGTTTGGTGTGTTTACTTCTGCAAGCTGTCTATGAGTATGAGAGGCTCATGAGTGTATGTGTGTGTGTGTCCACTTTGATAGAGACGACGGGAGCAGCTTACACTCCTCTCTATCAGAACCCACCCAAACAAGCATCTGGGGGGAAAAAGACATTGCTCCCATTGTGATTAATCTGACTGCTGCAGCCAGCCAGCCTGGAATGAATGGTCACGTCTCTTTACCCCACAGGAAATCACAGCTGCAGAAAACACTATCATACAACATGAATGACCCCCTAAGCAGGCTTCAAATCTCTTATAAAAGGACCATACTGGCAATCATGTATGTTTGAGCTCAATATATACAACCCACATATATGATACATTATAATCAATTCCCAATACATAAAACCTGTATTTTAGTTTTCCTGTTTTTTTCAAATCCTCTAATCTTTCAAAATCAAATATCCAAATGATGCACCCACCTTAAAATTCAATGTTTCACCTTCTAACACTTACGCATGATTCTACAGGGAACTGCTATTTTAATTTCTCTGTAAAAGCCGTCTTCTCCTGGGACTGTATTCCCTGGCGGCGACACACAATGTCTTCCGTGCAGCTCAGTGTTACATGGACAAAATACTTAATAGATATAATGTTTGCTGTGATGGATTACGTATCTCAAGTCTCTGCAGTTGGTTTTTATAGTGTACTGGAATGAACCAAAACAAATGGCTGACTGGACGATAGGAAAACAATTCTGAAATTTACCCCTAAAGTAGCATATTTTGGGAAATGGTTGTCAGTAACATAACGTGTATGTGGATTGTATGTATTGGGCTCAAACACACACGATCACCGATATGTTCCTTTAACCTAATCTTTTTTCTTGTTATTTTTCAAATTCTGGTTGAAAAATCCTCAGTGCTTTTAAATGTAAATGAATGGTAGTTAAGTACACATTATTGCTAAGACCTTGGCTTTGTTACTGCACCTCGGTTTTAAATCTTAACCAAGTTTATTGCACCTAGTAACTTTAATAACCTTTATACTGCTGGGTGCAAATGAAAAGCATTGTTCTGTATTGATTGTTGCAGCCACATAGAGATGTGTGGTTTACACATACTGAGACCTTTTCAGAAGTTCTTATAAAGAAGTTTTAATAGCCTTGGCGAATGCAACCTTGTGAAAAAGCTTTTGCAAGTTTAGGCCCATTAACTCCTAATCATCTATATTTTACATCGGAATGTTTTTTGTTTTTTTTGTGTAACTCTAAATCAAAATAACAGTCTCAAATGGCTTTGCAGCCCATCCACAGACTTGTGGAAATACATAATCCAGAACAGTAAATATTATATTCAGTTCACTATATTTTTATTACTGTTGCCAGGGAGTTGAAGAAGAACAAGATAAAACAATAAAATGTACTTTGTAAATATATATATATATATGATGTGAATCTGGTTGCTTCTTGCATTAAGGTATATTTTCAAAGTCAAAAGGTGTGGCTATGATACACAGAGCCACCTTTGGGTTGGATTTGACAACACACGCCCGGTCATAATTAATTAAAAAATTAATGCCTAACATGAGCCCCATTTCCACCTGCACTTTTTTTTCTACATTTTACATTTATTGCCAGTAAATAACACTGACTCCTCAGAACATCCATATTCCTATTTGTAATATCAGCTCCCCATAAATAGTTCAGAGCTATAATATTAGCAGTCCTGCAACAGCTTTGCAGGGAAGTCAATGCTTTGACAGAACACAAATCTGAGCCCTGAAATCCAAGAAGAACACAAAGCAAATATAGTCCTTAGGCAGTAAGAAAACAAAATCCCCACATAAAGATTTAAGGAATGGATTTCACATTTAGAAATGAAAAATGAGGCAACAGAGAAAAGTTATTGCCGGGATGCTAACTGGAATAGAATTGAGCTGGAGAAATAACCTCACAGTCTCAGTGCAGATGTCAGCATATAGATTAATGTATGCTCTGTGAGGACAGTGATCTATATTTACTATACACACTGTAAATACAACAATATTTTATGATTTACCTATTGGTGACTTTTTGTCTGAGTAACAGCTATTATTTTTAAATTGTGGACATCTATGAATTGGTATTGATTAAATTCTAATTCTATTCCTCTTGCTTTGTTGTTACTACCTTTTTCTTTTTTCTGTCAGCTGAGATGTAGCCGGAGCACAAAGATGGATGACCTCTGATGCTTTTATTACACTTTGCAACACGCAGCCTAGTCTGTGTGAATGTTTTGATTTACTGGACAACATTATTTTCATTTATTAGCATTTTGGATAGGCAGGTGGTTTATTATTGAATGCAAAAATGCATTGACTTTTACTAAAAAGCTAACAGAGAAACAAATGCAAACTGAGCACCTGGTGGGCATCTCACAGCTTATTTGAGCCAATTTCCAGTGGAATGATAACATATTTTTAATGAGTTTAAGGGCATTTTTAGACCTGCAGTCTTTTACTTTTAGTCTTTTACATTTACTGCTTGTTTGCTTTGGTTTCCCAAAGGAAAACATCCCGTCGAACCAAAATATATCAGTAAAAGTCTAGTGAGAATGCTTGTGCTGCTCATTGGTCAGAAATGCCTTTGGGCAGGAGAAAGAAAATCAAAACAGCAAAAAGTTTACTATACAGTGATAACTAAATAACATGGAACAAGAAGGCACTCCAGTAGTGCATATCTCTGTCAAGACCAACAAGATCAAAATCCCTAATAAACACGCCACCCACCCCCTGATCCTGATCTTCTCAACACTATCTGTCTCCCAAATTTCATCCAAATTCTTCATAACTTTTCAAGATAGATATCCTATTAACAAACAGACAAACGCTGGTGGTTACATAACAAAGATAGAATTGAGATACTTTCCTAGTCATAGTCATGTCTGGCTCTAGATCAAAATCACTAGATTTGTCTGTAGTTGGTTTGAAAGTAGTGCAGATCATGTTCAGAAACAAACAAACTGCTCCGAGTTTGTTTGGAATCAGACCAAGACCACTTCCTCATACCAGTCTTGGTGTGACTGTTTGGGTCCATGTCTATGTGTCAGTTGTTGTGTTCCAACCCACACAAACCAAGGGGGGAAAAGACCCTAAACCATGCAGGTGTGAAACACCCTAAAATACAGAGATCCAAAGGCTGTCTCACAGTCCAAAAAAATACCAACAAAAAAAAAAAAAAAANAAAAAAAAAAAAAAACCCTAATCTTAATCTGAGGCAAGCAGAGCTTCAGCTATGCGGTTGTCAGTAGATACACTTCCACTTTTAGTCCTCGGTTAAATTCAGGACAGCCATATTTATCTGTCTCACACTTTAGGTTCATACTTAAAAGGATAAACATGAAAGTGATAGGAGAAAGAAGTGAAAATGAAGGGTGGGTGAGTCTGGGGATCATAAGAGGGAAAACATCCACACAGAGTACATCACTGTCAGACAAGCTCCATCCCCAATGATGGAGGCTAATTAGATTTTCCCATGCTCAACACATCACGCTGATACCAAGAAACATGTTGCAACTCAATAGCCAGCTGACACGTACAGATAGTATTGTCGACACAGTCAGTTGTGCTGTTTGCTAATGTGGTTTGAGTGGAGAATTATGGTTAATATTACACACATGTCATCTTATATACATGCAGTGATAGGTGCTACGAAAGAGAGAATCATCCATAATTAGAACTAAAGAATGAATAAATACATGTATATAAATGTATATGTATATTGAGAAATAACAAGGCATCATCACTGATTGTGTTTCGTTATTTTTTTATATATTTATTCCTATTGTTTCCGATTGCTGTAGCTTTCCTGCTGCAATAATGAGTCTTTCTGAATCAATTCTACATTACTGCTGGGTCATTGTCGTGATGCGTTGTTTAATTGGATTACTGAGATGACAAGAAAACAATTTTTTTTCTCATTACTAAACTTCAAATCCAGAAGAATCATGCTGTAAATGACAACAACGCTCCTGCTGATTACCTGCTATTAAGTGAAGAATGAGTGAACTTGATGTCTATCTATCTATCTTTCTAATATCATCTATCCATCCATCTATCTATGTATTATTCATCTAGCTGTCATTTTAAAGTGCTCATGGGTGCTGATAACTACATGGGTGACATTTATGTCAAAGGAACCTAAATGATTGTCACCTCCTCACTAATCAATTTCTTGTTTGACCTTGATGTTGCAGAAGGTGTTTCAAATGGAACTGAGTTAAAAATGAGCTTTGCAGACTTCAATAATCTGTCATGTTGATGCATTTCAAAGCTGTTGCTCACAGCCTCTTTTATAGTGGTCTAACCAATTCATAATCAATTCCTGCATGACATTAAGTTTTTGAGTGGTCTAAAGCTTGAACTGTATTCGCCTTGACACAGACAGAATTTTTTTTGCTATTGCAATTTAGTTTTGTATTTGGTGCCTACTTTAAATAGTGTTTTAATAATAACTTCAGCCCACTCAGAGTAATATTGAGGTGGTGAGACAAAAATTACAAGGACGGTGGAACAATATAAACTTCCAACAAGCAAAAGATTCATGAAATGGTTGAAAAAGAAGCTTATTTCTTCATCCATTTGCCTATCATTCAATTGGTATATTACATAAATATGGACGGCACTGTGCAGAAAAGCACATTAGTCACTCCTCAGTTGAAACTGTCAATATTATGCACATGTTTTGCCCTCCAACTGGTTCCTCTTCCATGGAAGCTGCTGCTGTAGCTACTAATTACGTTACAAGCCGCTGATTAGCTTTGCCTCAAGGCCAGAGTTCCTATTGTGCGTGTGGGGGGGNGTTACAAGCCGCTGATTAGCTTTGCCTCAAGGCCAGAGTTCCTATTGTGCGTGTGGGGGGGTGAGCTGTATGTGTACATCTGCAAGGATTTTCACCATTTCTGTTGTCAGAAAAATAATAAATAAGTTCTGCAAACTCAATTTGATTACACTCAGTAAATAAAAAAACATTTTCCATGAAGATCACAAAAAAAAAAAAAAAAAAANAAAAAAAAAAAAAAAAAAAAGAATATCAAGGTTTGTTTTCTGATGTGGAGCCAAATTTCTTCCAAAGTATAACCACATGTGATTTCTAGATAAGTTATGTTGCATCTGCTGTATTAGCAGGATGCCTCAATTCATTCTATCCCACTGCTTTACTTTGAAGTGATAGTGATGATAAGGTCATATCTTGGACTAATCAAGGATAACCCCATCATAGGTTAATAAAGGAGCATACTGGTAACCTTGCATGTTTGAGCCCAATAAATATGACCTGCATACACATTACGTTACGTTACCATCAATCATACTCCATACTCTAAACATACTCCAATAGTGGTACATTTAAGAATTGTTTTTCTTATCTTCCAGACTGCCATTGGTTTCTCTTAATTCCAGTACGCTGCAATTTTTTTTTTTTTTTTTTTTTTTTGTAGACTTGAAATGTGCTTGAGAGACACCCTGTTATTATTTTTTTTAACGAAGCTACTTAATTTAACTGAACCAACATGGAGCTACATGGAAGAAAATGTATTTCTCCGCCAGAGAATAGGGATCAGTCCTTTTCTCCCAATCTGGAATGTTCAGCTTCCTGTGTGCTACCACTCCACGTCCCTGCTGTCTCCACTGTCACTCTGTGGAGGAGTGAAGGCAGCAATGTATGACACTTGTGACACATGGTCCCACCATCATGCTCTTCTCACCTTCATCGGGAGGGTGTAGCACTTGTGAGGTTCACACCAATCCAAATCCTGCCCCATCCCAACCAATCAGGAGTTCTTATAGTGGAAACCATGAAAACATTGTAGTACTAGTATAAATATGCATATAAAATCAAAACAGAGCTATAATTGAATTGTAAGAGGTGTGTGTTATATTCCTGCACTAGTACTACAAATTAGGATGGAATTGCAGTCACCTGGTCACATGACATGGACACTATTGAAAAAAACTTTAATTTTTAAAGACAAATATTAGATTTTTAAAGATAAATATTTGGACTGATTTGTAGTACTAGTGCATAACACAACTCACTTCTTACAATTCTATTATAGCACTTTTTTGATTTTATCCGAATATTTATCTTTAAAAATCAAATATTTTTCTTTAAAAATTAAAGGTTTTTTTTTTTTTTTTTTTTTTAAACAGCGTCCAGGTCATGTGACCAGGTGAGTGCAATTCCATCCTAATTTTAAGACATTGTGGCTGCTTGTTTTTCTCCCTCTTTCTCCCCAATTTGGAATGCTGCTGAAAGCCACGTGCTACTGCCCATTTCTTTTCACATATGGGAATTAGGCTTCTCCAAGGGTGGAACACATGGCAAGCTCCCCAATAGATTTTTCCCTCTTCAGCTGGACCAGGAGTCGTAGGGAGGCCCAACCAAGCTGTTGATACTGTACTTGGGATTTTATGGAGTGAGGGGCAAGAACTTTACCACGGAGGTGTCACCCATACACCTGGCAACACAGTGTTTTTAATTTGTTCACTTTCATATTTTCCTTTCATGCACATCCTACATGAAGGCAAAATAAATAAATAAATAAATAAATAAATAAATAACCTGAGACTGAAAAGTAACACATTAAAAAAAATGTAACAGTTGTTTAACTGATTATCTGTGAAAGTTTACAGCCATGCAAGTCAGTGCATGACAGCTTTAGTTAAACAAGCAAGTAAAATAAAGTAGAATGAGCTTCATCGCAACAATTACCTGAATCGAACTGCGCCGGTGAACGCATTCCACTCTTGGTTGTTCTGTCATGGAAGCAGTAGGAGCCTTCTCACTCCCTCCTCCTTATCGCACTGTCAGCTTTCCTGCTCCCACACGGTGCTTGCCATCAGAAAGGGCATGCTCATTAATGCTAGTGAGCTGGAAATGAGTCACAGCTCCTTGTCACATGGCTGATCTGCACCCTAACGGCACCCTCTTCCAAGGAACTAAAGAACATGGTTTCCCAGCTCGTGACATTCAATGGTGCTTTCATGACTGCTGTTCTCATCAAAATGAAGGGAAAGAACAAATGTGTACTTGAGGGAGATGTGGTGAACTGATCTACAGGCCCTCTTGTGATGGCTCGAGCCTCTGATGGTTTTAGGGTTTGATTTTTTTTTTTTTTTTCTTTTAAATACTAATCTCTTCTATGAACGTTTAGTTCACATCTTGCAGATGACAAATAATAAAGTAAGGGTGGATAACGTGCTACTTATTAAATAGCTTTTCATACTAATCTATCTACTGCTTTGATTTTGCTGCTTTCCAGGAGTTATTTTGCCTTGAAATCATGTATAAAGTCATTTATTCTTTATGCTATCCTGACTCTGTCATGTGTGGTGGAGTTGTTTTTTTTTTGTTTTTTTTCGCAGATATTGCTGGGATTCAGAATACAACATCATTTCTTTTCGGTTACACTATAGCTCCTTTCAGACACTCCATCCTGTTAATTTGCTGGCAATTTAACACTTCAGCCTCATGTTTGAAAAGGATCCCAAGCCACTATTCCATATAAGTAGCCTTGGCAATTTTACCAGGAAGAGCCTAGTAACACTTCCTTCATGGCACAGGTGTGAATAAATGCAGTCATGTTGCCGTACACTGTGTGGACCAATCATGTCAGACTGAGAAGTGATGCTTTAAATTCTACACCTAGATTACACATCTTTTACAAACAATAAAATGGCTAGAAATTGATCTGATGAAGAAATCAAAGATCTGCTCTACAAATGCCAAATACAAGATAAGCAAACAGCTAAACAGCACTGTGAAAGATGCCGTCATGTAACTGACTCTTGCTTGCCATGTTGCTGGAAACAATCTCTCACCTTGTGTATTGTATGTAACTTCCTGCGTTACCCAGTCTTGCCTTGTAGATACAAAATATTGTGGAAGAATTGCTCCTGTATCTGTAAAGGTTCTGGCATGTTTGAACAAAGTCTTCATGGCACTTTGCTGTGAACAGAGACATCTTTTTGGGTGGGCCTGAGCGCGCCCAATCAGATTGCTCAGTCTGTCCATTGACATCCTGGTTAATTTCAAATTAATTTAATTAATTCTGAGAAAAAAAATGTTTTTCTAGAAAAAAAAATTTCTGACTGATGAAGCCGTTTGGATGAATGGTGAAATGTTTCAGAATTAAAAACTTGAATCCAGTTGACCTGACTGAGTTTTCATACAACATANATGGTGAAATGTTTCAGAATTAAAAACTTGAATCCAGTTGACCTGACTGAGTTTTCATACAACATATTAATGGTTTTATCATTAAAAAAAATAATATGCAAATCTTTTTTGACAAAATATTTATATATTGAAAATACTGAAAGGGCAAAGAATTAAATAAATGTAATCACTGGGCATGTATTTACGCAACTACGTAACTATGTTACATTAGGCGGGATTATACTCTGTATGTGCAGGATTCTGTCGTGCACATATGTGCAGTTATCTAATTGTTGTTATACCTGCAAATATGGATATCAGAAAGTGGCTCAAGTCTACTACAGAAAAGACGGGAACACACTCTTCTCAGCTTTGCTAGGAAGATACGTAGAAGGTAAATATTTGTTCTCTCTCTCTCTCTCTGTGTGTGTGTGTGTGTGTGCTCTTTGCCTGCTGTGATGATTATATTGCATATCAATTAAGCTATGCCCTGAGCTCCTGCTGTGTTACTTTGTTTAATTTTTTTTTTTTGTTTTTTGTTGTTTGTTTTTTTGTTCTTGTTTTTTTTCCTGGATGCATATTTGTGCATGTTTGTGCAGTAGCTCTTAGTGTTGTGTTCTGGGTAGGAGAAGACATGTTGTAGTTGCTTTCCGCATACGCGTAGATTGAAATTTCATGCTACCGTTATGTACATTTCCTCTGATGTAAATTGGAGTGCCCCCCCNCCCCCCCCCCCCATTGAATTCAAAGGGTCTGGCTTATGATTTGTATTGGGCGATGGGTGAAGGAGACAGATGTTTGAATGGCAAAAAACACCACTTTAACAGATAGGTGATGCCTGCAATTGAACAGATTCCATGTCTGACAGGAGCTGATGTCTGAGAAGAGTAGTGCATATTAAAATTATGTAGCTGGTTAGACATACAACAAGAAATGATGACAGCTGCTAAATATAGCCTGAATAGCCTATTATGGAGCTAATGAATAAATAATGCAACAATGAAAAGTTAAAGCCTCAGCAAACCTTGAGGTCAGGGACCAGATAAGCAACAAAGGTAAACTGAAATCATCATTGACCCCCCAAAGCTCCTGCAAAAGGAAAACTGCATCCTACATGCAAAACAGCACAGGCCAGAAAATGTTCAGAAACTCTGAAATGCCACAGTTCACATGCTCACTTCTCTCTCTAGCTTTCACATGCTGTGCAGTAAGTAACAACAGCCAAACAGAGACCATCAGTTTCACAAGCTTTACATGCGCCTTCAACAACTTTCAAACAAATCAGCTTACAAATGTAGGTAAAGAGAGGTAATTGGCTGCTGTTGAGGATCATTGCCAAATATTAGAGATTTTGCTTTTCAGCCATGCAAGGATTTTCCCTTTGATACAAAACAAGATTGGGCTGTTTTCTTCCTCTGAATTCATTGACACATCTCTATACAATGAAATCAATTAGCAAACCATCAAGAAAACAGATCAAATATCTTCTAATCTGCTTTCTTGCTGTGCAGTTTAGATAAGACCAAGAGCCTGCTGAAACGATAAGTCAAAAAGGGGTAATTTAGCATGGCATGTCTTTCAAATTGATTTCACAAAGTGGCTTTACTGAAAATATCAGTCCTAATGAAAGCCAATGGAATGAGTGAAGGATGAAGGCTTTAAATCTCAAAGAATCTGCTGGTGCTGGACACAGATTGTATGGTCTAAGTAAGCTATTTAGTTCCTTTGTAGCTTCCCTCTAGAATGTGCAACATGAAAGAAAACAAGTGTTCAAAATGTTGTGCATCAAAATTTGGAAAATGTAGAAAGATATTATTAGGCTTCAACAAAAATAATGAAATATGTCATGGCAAAATGCAAAATATTAAACCAGTAAAAGTCTGGAATGTGCCTCTCCAAACATCTCACCACTGTCATGTCAAGCTGAGTTTGAAGATTCCACATGGTGTTTTTAGCCAAAGGAATCACTTCTAAAATCACGTTTAACGGGTTTGATTAAATACGCCAAACCCCAACCCACAATATTCAAAAATTCACAGAAAACATTGTCAGCACATCATAAATACTGTTTTGCTATTCACAGCAGAATTTGTAGGCTTCCTAAAACTCACCAGCATCTTGAATGCTGGGTTGAATAAATTTGAAAACCCAAAGACTTCAATGAACAAATGATTCAACAAAGCAAACAAACAACCTCAGAGCAGTTTCATGTTCATGTTCATGTTTCATGTTCATGCATTATTGCTTAGATTGATTTATAGATTGAATTAGCCCGCACTGAATTAATTATGAAAAGATTACATTGCAATTAAAGGCTGTGTGTACTCAGGTTATTTTAAAAAATCCAGTGCCTCGACGTACCGAAAGCGTCGTTTTACTGAATGGTGAGGAAAAGGTATCAAGCTGGAGCGAGCTACTCTTGGACTCGGAGTGGGAGGTTTGGTTTTACTCGAAGCTGTATTTGTCACTGCAGACTTGTTTCAAGCCAGAGATACTATCAAACCACTTGTTCATGCTTTTTAAACCAGCACTATATTGGGGATTGTTCTTGTTTTTGGATTGTTTTGTGTTTGATTTTAACTCCTCCAGCACAATACACTATAATCACAAGAGGGACGCTGCAAAAGCTGAAGACTTGTTCTAAGGATGTGCACAAAGGAACAATTCAATTACACTCTCCTCCAAAGAAAATTTGTAAAATGTTTTATGAAAACAGATTATTTAATTTTTCATTTACAAGTACACTTTTTATATGCTTCTTCTCTTTTAACTTTGTTCTCACAGATTAAGTCTATTGCATCTACACTTACAGCAGATGTCTATTCATGCCAAACAGGCAGTTTGCGATTTCTGTTATGAAGCCCTCAGCTGTGGAAAAAGACACTCTACATACACATATAAAGAGTGTTGGTATAGAATCTTTTGATAGTTTCATAGAACTAAATTTTTACGGTTCTTCACCAATTTGACCATAACAACAGTGTTGAGTTTTGAGGGATTAAAAAAGCTCATATGAAGATCTGAATTTTTCTGTACAAGTGGAAGCAAAGAATATCCTTTTTCACAGTTTCCTGACCTCTGGGTTCATAGCACTGTCATTAGCCTTAGCTGAGATTCAGTAACTAGCAACCAAAATGTGTATGCAAAGAAAAATGCAAGAAGCACTCAAACATAGACCGCTCCTTGATTCCATCAAGGCTGCATGACCGCAAATACAAAGAAACTGGCAGTTCATGTTCAATAAAACAGCTTCAGTGTTTTGTTCACCAGCGATACACAGACACCACACGTGCACTTTTACTTACACATGATCAGCAGTAAATGGGCGCTAAGCCAGCCAGCCCATTCGCTTCTATGTACCTTGAGAAACACACACCGCTCAGTTTCTCTACTTTGCTGCTCCATGCAAAGTTCAAACCAAAGTCAACTATGACCCATCTTCCTGTGACCTTTCAAATGTGGAAGCAGAAGAAACAAAATAATGGTGAGGCTCAAAAGCACAGTAACAGAACACAAATGGTAAATTGTAACCTTAATCTGAGCCAAAAGGCAATTGCACAGCTAAATGTCACTGCACATTTAAGTCCCATGGGCCATTTTTGATGTTAACAGAGCCTTAAAATGACAAAACCAAACTGATAAAATTTTGTACTGTGCAGGAAATAATTTTAAAGGTAAAGCATGATTCTGGTGGTTTTGCATGTTTGAGCCCAATATATACAACCTGCAAGCATATATGTTATATTACTGACAATTCCCAAAATATACTAAAACATTAAATATTACAATATAACATAGAGTTGTTTCTCCTATCTTCCAGACAGCTCTTGATTTCAGTTCATTCCAGTATTCTATTAAAATCAATTTGTAGAGACTTGAAATGCGCTTGGGATAAGTAACCTATCACAGTGAACTTCTCTTAAATTTATTTTTGTTGAAGTTACTTTATTTAATAAGGCCAACATGGACCTGCATGGAAGAAAATGTAGGTCTCCAACAGGGAATATAGTCCTAGGAGAAAATGGCTTTTACAGAGAAATTAAAACATTTGAATGTAGGTGTTAGCAGGTGAAACATTGGATTTTAAGGTGGGTGTATCACCTGAACATTTGGTATTGAAAGATTAGAGGATCTGGCCAACTAACAGGAAAACAAAAATATGGGTTTATGCTTTGGAAAATGGTTGTCGGTAACATAAGGAGTATGCTAGTAGTATTTATTGGGCTTAAACATGCAAAATCCCCAGTGTAGTCCTTTAAATATGTCTATATTATGTAAGATAACTTGAAGTGCATAGTAATTATTGGATCCACATCAGAGGGAAAGCAAAGATTCTAGCAGGTTAGCAGAGTGAAGCACTTGATCAACATTTCATGTGAGTTAATGAGAATAAGTCTTATGTAAATTAGCGATGTGAGGTTTTAGGAGCTGCTAAGGATCAGATTAATAGATGCAAACTGGGGATCCCCTCTGGCAGCTTTAAAACCCAGGGATTAATGGCATGAAAGCAGATTAAAGTTCATTTAAGCACCAATGTGATTATTATTACCTTAATGTACTGCAAGCAAAAATTGCATCTACCATCAGCTAATTCAGAGTAAACAATGTATCGCTGTATGGTGAATGCTAATATGCTGCCCAACTATGGCTTTATATCTGTGATATATATATATATATATATATATAGTGTTAATGCTTGATAAAATTTGAGTGAATAATGAAATTGTACACAGTGTAATATTTGACACCTTAATTCCATATATTTCAAATTTGCCAATTTGGCTTTTGCATTTATGTGGTTCAGGAAGCCTGTCCAGCCTTTGTTTTGTGTTACTGGTGTATAAAGGAATTCATGAGTGGATCTTTTAATGCATCCTGCAGGGTGACTGTGTTTTAGAATCTCCACACTTCGCTGTTTTTTTTTCACCTCTTTTCAACAACTCTGCACTATGCTGCTCAAACAAACACTCAGTGCCATCTGTACCAACTACCATATTCCATAGTATTCCATGTACAGCACAGATACAGAAATATATTTTAGATGCATGCAATATATATAAATTTGGATGTGTGATTAAAGTGTTTCTGACAAAAAAGAAGTACATGCTCAGCATTCTAGTCTGCATAATCATGGAAAATCTAAACAATAAAATTCAATTTTAAGTTAAGGAATAACTATATCAAATTAACACATTCAGATATTCCAAAGACTATATTAGGGGTGTTTTAGAAAGGACTTTGGGAGTGTCAGCAGATCTTGGTTGAAGGTTCTAAGGAGTCTAATGGTCCTATAGAGGAAACACATCTGTATAAGACCATGTAAATCTTTAATCATTATTCCTTTGTATAAAAAAATGCAGGATTTTTAAAAAAAATATTTGTCAAAAATGGCAGCAGTTTACATCATAAATCTGAAAAACTTCCAGAAATTTCCAGAAAATTGTAGCATTACCTGATTTGCACACTCAGTGGCACTGTCCCAAGTCCAGAGAAAGTGTACTGTTCGTCAGCATGAACAGAGCCCTCGACTCAGGGGCATACATGGTTCTTATTGGTTTAAATTGGACAAGGGTGCTATAAACAGCCAAAACTTTACGAAGACATTCTTAATTTGCTCAAAAATTCATATGGAAGCTCAAACATCCAAATGAAACCTTTTTTTCATGAATAATAAACACTTGTCTTTACTGTTTGTGATGAGTTTTACTTTTCTTTCCAATAAAAGGTTTGGAACAATTTAATGGGTTAAATTGAAGCTACAGAATGTCCAGGGGGGAAAAGAAGTTATTGTATGTGATGCTGCCAGAATGAGCTCAGTATGATACAATTTATCCAGGCTGAGTCCAATTGCTTGTTTTAGTGTCAGACCTTTAAGGGTTAGAAAGCAGTAGGATTTTAAATGTAATTTGATAGGAAACAGGAGGTCAGTGCAATGAGTTGAGGATCAGTTTAATATGATCTCAGTCTCACAGTAGCTTGGATACAGGAAACAGAAGTTTGTTAATAACTTCACTATGAAATTTTGATTCCTCATGTCTATTCTAGTTCTCATCATTGCCTTTGAGGTGGTTAAAAGGATATTTCCTACAGTATGTGTCTTACCTAAATGAAAGCTGCAATTTGAAAAAAATCTGTCATGGAAACAATGAATGAATGAAAAAGGAGATTTCTTTGGTGGCCTACATGTTAATGACAATGGGTGGCATTCATCAAACACAACTGTAATGCTATTTAAGCTTGAAAAATCTGTGACCTGTTAATTAGAACTGATGTGTGAAGTTACCATGGCAATGCTGTGAATACACTGGCTCAGAAAGGCAACACAGGTGATAGCCAATGAAATAATTATGCAAATTCACTGCTGCATATTTAACGCCCACTGCAAGATTGCACATGCATCTGAGTGGACCCAAAGATGAGAAGACTGCATTCTGTCCATGACAAACCAATACGGAAATGTGAAAAACATGTTTGATTACTTCACTGCAGAAAAATGAAATATAATTTTATGATATCCAAATAGCTGAGGAGTGTGTGTTACGGCAGGCGAGATGAAAAAAATTTGTGGAAAAAAAGCTTCTGAACACCACCAGGCATCCATCCACATACAAACTACAGGATGTGAAGGAAAATTAATGAGCTACCTTATTAGGTGCAGCACCTGCAGAGAGCGCTGAAAGATATCAGGGCGTTCATATCGCTCTGCAAAATATTTCTTACCTGACTTCAGGTCAAATCCTGTGCATGTTTAGCTTTATCTTGTCTTGTCAAAATAAGAGCATGTCCAGGGTTTTGAGGACTTGTTTATTTTGCTAATTTGACCTCTGAGAACATAAACACCCCAGAGATAACTTCTCTTATCCCACCGACAACACAAATGCCTCCTTCTTCAACTTAATGTGCACAGGATGTCCACCTATCTCTTATCAGCACTTCAACACATTCCCTGCCAGCCTCCACTATAGATGCAAAGCCCTCAGTTACCTCCACACACATGGCACCATGCCCACATCAACTGTGTGGAGGTCTCTGGGAGCACTTTAACTAGCCAGAGAGAGAGAGAGAGAGAGAGAGAGAGTTATTACAAAAACTGACTGATTAATACATAGAAAGAAGTTAAAAGTAAGAGATTTAGGGACTTAGGCTACTTCACATTACACGCTGAAGTGGCTCAGATCCAATTTTTTTGCCTTTTTTTTGCAAACTGCATCCTGTGTACTGTCGCACAAAAATATAGTTATTGTTGTTATTCTTGTATGCATGCGGCTCACATTTTAGTTACATCTGCGCATGTGTGGCAGTTTAGGACCTCAACAGTTCACACTGGTGTCGGATACAGGTTACTCACAAACATGATGTGAACCACGTGAACCAGCAATGTGAACCAAAAAGATTGGATCTGATTAAAAAATCAGAATTGAGCATTAAGGCCTGTAATGTGAACATAGCCATAATATAGTTTGAAATGCCAAAGATAGTCCATGTCCCTGAATAAACTCACTAATAGCAGCAGAGTTTGGCTGCTGTAATATTCCTATGTATTCAGAGAGCTGAAAAAAAAATGAAAGAGAATGATATAAAGTTTGAAAAAGAAGCGGAAAAAGAGTTTTTGAAGCCATTCTTCATTTATTGGATTGTTGAAATTTACTTAACGAATAAAAAGTGCACAAAATAAACCCTAGAATCATTTATACAATTGAATGCATAGTTAACTTGAATGCATAGTTGAATGCAATTGAATGCAATTGAATACAATTGAATGCATAGTTAGAATGCATACTTAACTGTAACAACTGTGCCTAATGCCTAATTAGTAATAACTGAATAATGAGTAAATACTTGTGCTGTGGGTGTTTTGGAAGATATGTAACATAATGTATGTGTTTTGTATTAAACTTACATACATAAAACATAAAACTATTATCTGTGTACTGGATAAGAGAGCTCTGCTGTGAATTTATTTTTCTAGATAGTTTTTAAGTAATTTATTTAATTTACAAACATTTTGTTCTTTGTACTGTAGTATGTTACACATTTATTTACTCATTTATCTACAGTGTGTACAGTATATTTTAGTATATATCGACTACATTAACAGCATGTTCTGCATTTATATATCAGCAGAAAGCTGCAAAATAATCAGTTAATCATTAAAAATATGTTTAGCATGATGTTTTTGAAATAAACAATGCTGATTTTGACTTTTTAAATTAAAAACAGATGGGAAAATGGGAAAAGACATAGACAAGGGAACATGGTTTCTTACAGAAATCAATTTGCAAATAGTGTATTTATGAAATCAAAACAAAATGGGATATAATTGTATCATGTAAAGAATGTGAAATAACATAACAATGCTAGCACTAATGCTAATGCTACTTTTGTGTTGAGCAAAAAATGCAAGAATGTTGAATTATTTACTTAATTCCTGATTTATTCACTATTTCTGAATGTCAGTTAAACCGAATGCAGCACACACCTCAGAAAACATCACAAACCAGAAACATGCAAACATTTCTGATCAGATATTAATAACATCTCATTATTTCATCTGTGGGCTGCTTTCCAGCTTTGACATGGTTGTTCTTTGTTAAAACCATGTGCATGCATGTTACTGTGTGAATATTGATTGGTATGTGATGATTTTCCCATGCCCACAACTGATCTCTTCCTTTTTCACACTCTGACCTCCCTTTGCTGGCAGACAACCTGCTACTGAATAATTTACACCGCTGCTACGTCCTCAGATTAGACAGAGAAAATTGTTTCGGGAACACATGAATGTTTAAAGACGAGTCACTGAACCTCTGTGGCATCTGTAAGGGCCTCTCCGGTGTCATTAATTTGTGCCCAAACTGCTATCAAAGGGTTGAAGCAACTAGCAAAAGGCTTCATGCAAATTCAGCAGAAAGGGAAGACACCTTTGACTTGGTGTGAAGAATGATTTGTTTCTGTGCTGATACATTTCCTGACTGATGCAAATGAGTGAGAAGTTTTACATTTTGCTGCAAAATGCCAGGCTACTGTCATCTTTAGGAGGAGGTCTGGGTAGGTGGGTGAATTTTAAGCCGCCTCTTAGCATTGCTGACAGTGTAGCTGCATGTTTTGGCAATGCTCCCTGTAAGCTCTGCATACAAAGCTTCACTGTGCATGTCCATACTGTGCATGTGCACACAAACTCCTCTCTTATCTCTTTCCCAGCTCTGCACCAAGTATTTACATCAGAATGAAATGTAATTTGAAATGAAATTAGATAAATGTCATACTCTGACAGACTGTGTGAGATTGCTTGATGATGGATCATAAAATGTTTCACACGTGATGTGTTTTGGGGGCTTTATTGAAAAATTGTTTCATCCCATTCAAATTAAAGGCTTCAAATCAATAGAAAAGCTTTTATTTTATTCAGTGTCGCTGTCTACATGACAAGTGCAACAGCTCTATCATACATTTTTCAATGTACAATAGACAGGCCAGGAGCTCTGAAATAACATTTCTCATCACCCATAACAAGCTTTAGGGTTTGCCTTAGACTAAAACGAAGAATTATAAGTGCAATTTTACACGTGATTCAATTGCTATGTCTAATCAAAGCTGTAGTTTAACTCTGGTAAAGTTTGTCTTACATTTGATTTGTTTAATGACTTTAATTAGAAGATATCTGATGAGCATCTAATGCAAAACTTTATTTTACTATGGTTAAGTATTAGCCAACACACAACCTTCTCTGGCACTTGATAGATAAACAGACTGCCTTGTAGTTAGTTCAGTTGGTTGTGGTCCAATTGTTTTGGTGCGGACCAGAGTTCAATTGCTTCTTCACGTTAAAAAAAAAAAAAAAAAAAAACCCTCTCAAAACAGTGTATGTGAAACAGCCTAACTGAAATACATTTGTTGTGCGTTTGACTTCCTGTGTACTTAGTTGTCCCCCTAAAGAACTTGTGAATAGTACATATCTTGTGGCAAAAACAAAACTATTTCTGTTGTCTCTTCACTGAGCTTCATAAAATTATTACTCATCCATTTATTGGTTGCAGACAGGCTGTGAATGAGATTAAGGGATTTGTATCATGCAGCTCTATAGAAATACATAATTGTGTGTCATCTGCAAAGCTGTGGAATTTGACATTATGTTTTCTTGACAGGAAGCTGCTTAATGCAAAACACAAAAAAATAAATGAATCCTTAATGCATCAGTATGAAATCTCAGATCAGAGACTATTTTTGCTCAGACGCTTTCACAGCAACAATGAGCTTTATGTGAATTTAAAGCATTAAATTGCACTGTATTTTTGCTACTAAATCTTTCCAAACATTCCATGCCAATGAATGTCTATTTAAGAGAAATCCTATGATCATATGTGTGATGACTGTGGACATTTAGCAAAACATATCCACATTGTAATTTGGTATTAGAAGGTTTAACAAGAAATATAGAATAAACACTTGATATTAATGCTTGATAGAAATCATTCAATTGTGTAATTGTGTTTTTTTTTTCAGTTTGTCTTACTCAAGTTTTTATTTAAAAAAAAATACACACANCACACACACACACACACACACACACACACACACACACACACACACACACACACACTTCTATTTGATATAAGCTGATTTTTAACCTTTAGCCTTTTCTTTTAATTTGTCATTTTCAGATATGGCTTTTACTTTGAAACTTTGCCTTTATGGCCAGCATCCCAGAGTCATCTTTTCATTGTTGTATGTGTGTGTGTGTGTGTGTGTGTGTGTGTATGTATGTATATTATAATATGATTAATAATATGATTCAGTAAAGCCTATACTTTCTTTATATTCACTAATATAGAAGCACACACATACACATTGGTTTGATGTTATTCCAAGATAAAATATTATAGTAAGGTTTATTGATTCTTTGTCAAGCAGGTTATTAAATTTGCTGTGGATGCACAAACCAGCTGTTACACTACGTACTGTACTGTGTCCTCATTTGGCCTTTCCAGTCCAGACACCAGCTGAAATAACAACTCCCTGTGCAAATTTTGGTAGGCGATATGTTATTTCATATGAGAGCACTACTGCTGCTAGGGGGGACATATCATAGAGAGTTCAGTGTTCTTGTTTGTATTTAGAGGTCTTTTTTCCAAACATCTGCAATAGCTGAAAATGCAATTTACACATGAATCCACTTCTACACTCCTTTACTGCAGCACTGCTGTGCACAATTAGTAAAAGCAGGCTGTTTTAGGTGTCTGCTTAAGGCCCCTTCCCAAAAAGTTCACTCTGTTCTAATTGGACAGCAGCATCAGGCCTGAGCTAGCAACACCCACAGACTGCAAAATATGTATACCGGTCAAACCCTCACTCACTATCCTCATACTATGTGGATGTATGTATTGTTTAGTTGAGTAAATTCAAATGTCACATGTTGATGAAAACATGCTACAGAAGTAAACAACAAATGAAAAATGAAGCTTTCAAGGCAGTTCAGGACCTATAGGTTTTGGTTTCCTGGATGCATTTGTCTAAGCATGAAATTAGACAACCAGCACTTGATATTATATTATGCTATAAACAATTAAGGAAACCTTTAAAAAGCCTAATATGTCTCTTGTAAATGTGAGCAAAAGCAGATTTTTGTATTTGATGACTTAATACAATTATAAATACCAGTAATTCTTGCATATTTAAAGGCACTGTGCTTGGTTCATAGCATTTAAAGCAACTAAGGAGGACCATTTTTGACACAAAGAGGACTCACATCTTCTGCCAATGACATTGTTTTTGCATAAAATGAAAAGGGAAATGTGCTCAAGAATGTTCTCACATTCTTGTTTTATCGTGGTAAAGGCAGATCTAAGATGACTAAGACGAATCAGGCTCTAAATGTAGGTTCTCACACTTGGGAAACACAAATTTATGTAGCAAAGCTTGTCCAACTGATTTGAAGGTTAATGACATATTTAGCAGGTTACTCAGAGACAAACCTATGTATGATGACAGCTCATACTCTGAATGGGTGGCAGAATTAGCATCTGCTAATTCTGGAAGGAAATTTTGTAGGAGATGCAAATAAGCTATCATAAGTAACACAAAAAGTACAATGATGCATCCAAGTGGGCCCCAGTGAATCCTAAAGAATCCTGTTCTGGTGTGAAATTTGGAATTCATCAAATTAGAAGTTCATACTTAATTGCTAGGGAGGGGAGTTTACACTATAACAGCCTTCATGTTGGTGTAAATATAGCTTAATAGAACCTGCTATGGGTATCAATCTGCTATTTAGACAAGTCAAGTCATTTGGAATTTAAAAGTCATTCAGAAAACAAATTGAAGAGTTTAAAGCCTGAAGCGACACTTAAACTGCAATTATCATGTTAGTGCACTGGTTTGCCTATTTGTCTTAATGGAGAAATGCTCTGATCATGACTCATTAAAGTTTTGTGTGTGTGTGCGTGTGTGTGTGTGTGTGTGTGTGTGTGTGTGTGTGTGTGTGTGTGTGTGTGTGTGTGTGTTGATATTGAGTTTGTTTTCTGGTCTTGAGCACATTTTAATAAAGCACAGCATATGGCGTAGAACAAAGCACAATTCTGAAAAGCTGAATTGTCTTAAATCCTGAAGCACAGAGACAAAATGATCACTTGGACCTGATGCTGTGCAAGTTAAAATGTCCAAATAATTTCAGTCAGTTCAAGGATTGTTTATCAAATGCAGATTTGTAAAAGACGAACAGCGTGAATTCTCATTTTCAAGCAATAACAGAATGTACAATTGCTAAATATTGCTGCTTCTCTTTATGCTTTTCTCCTCTTGATAAAAATATTTTACAATCAACGAGACACTCCTCCACTCAAACACTTTCTATTTGTTCATTATCAACTCAAAGTGTACCCAGATCAACTCAGCTACATGAAGATTAACAGAAAGTTTGTAGAACATGACTTGAATTTAAATAGGCCTCCACTGCAAATGTGCTTCTTGCCACAGACATTACTACCAGACTAGAAAATCCAAAACTGTCAGTGAGGTACTGTTTCCTTATGTAAGTTTTTTTCTAGCAGTTCAAAAAGCAGGTCAAGAAAAAGTAATGAAGGGGCATTTTGAAAGATGAGGTGTCCAAGTCCAAACAGCCATCAAAGTGAAGTTTTGTAGTTTAGCAGTAAAAGGTAAATTACACACTACTACACACTAAATGAAGGCCTGTGTTGTGCCTATTTAGAAAATAGATGCATAATACTATTTATGCAATTATTTGCGCTAATACCAACTTCACAGTTACATTTTTGATGAATCATTACAATGCCACAATGACTACAATGCTATAATAAAAGATTAATCATGTATGTCATAACATTTCCTATAGTCTATCACTCTGAAAGTTAGGCTCAAGGAGATTTTAGAATTTGGAAAAGATTCAAAATGGAAGGCCACGGTTAGATTTCTGAAAAACATGCACGGGCTTGATGAAGAAATGTCTAAGAACCTTGAAAGCTTTGTTGTTAGTCCTTTAATTTTGTAACATCTTTACATCAACATGTAACACATTTGAATTTACCCGCCTACACGTACAAGGCTAATAAATGTTTGGCCAGCATCTGTTCTTCTCAATCTGTGAGGTTTCCTTTCCCATCTGAGTGCTGAGGTCTTAAAGAGACAGTACCAAATTCTACCGGCTGGTTCATTCATTCATGAGAGAGAGAGAGAGANAGAGAGAGAGAGAGAGAGAGAGAGAGAGAGAGAGAAAGAGAGGGAGAAGCTTTTTGGCATTAAAGCATAACAAAAGTTTCAAAATACAACTGTAAATAAAAACTAGAATATGCAAATCTGTATAATTGTCCTCTTTTACTAAAATAAACCAATGAAATGGTGGAGTAATAAAAGAAAAAGAATATGTTCCACTAAATTGTCATAAGAAACTAGCAGATGCGAACCAAAGTGTTTGTTCCCCCACACATTTTCAAATGCATCATTCAGTGCTCACAAATCTGATTACTGATGAGCCATCTCTTCAGTTCCTTTGCAAATGAATTGCATGTAGTGAGGTCTGTAATGTGGGTAGTTTCTCCTTCTTGTGCGGATAGAAAAGGAAGATTGACTGAAACTGATTTCACAGTCAAAAGACATGAAAGAAAGAGGTAGGCAGATTACTGAGAACAGAATCTGACAGGACTATGTAATTCTGATATATCCAACCATAGATGAATATTTTTCTCCTGCAGCATGGAGGATTTCTTGTTTTTTTTTCCTTTTAATTACCCTCCAGCATCACTGTGGTGTCTCAATCCTTTGATCTGTCTCACATCATTGCAAGCATCAGTGTTGTACTACGAAGGGATCCTGTCACAAATGTGACTTTGGAGATATGGATTTTTGGGTCAATTTTCAATGCAGTCGGAAACTCTGCTCTACTTTAATACTTCCTCAGAGCAGATTAAGATAAGCATCTCCCTTCCTGTCCCAAATTCATTGAGACGACAACTCCTACTGTGCTCCTGATTCTGACAACAGAGGAATGCTGGGCTGTGATTTTTCTTGCTTAAATAAAGCGGAATTGAATTTTCAATAAGTTTGACTGGGGTCAGACTTAACTGAGTTTAACCTGAATCCCAGACTTTCAAGAGAAGAACCCCAAAAGAATAATGTTAGACAGAAGAGAATAATTAAGGTGACTGGCAGCTACTCTGTGTTTCTGACTTTTCTCATTAAGTCATACCAAGATACATTAAATCTATACACTTAAAAATCTGACTTTGACGACAATTTTACTAAATTGTCAATAATAGTGGGACTGCATTGTGATTGGAATTCAACTTTAATATACTTCAACCTAGAAACTTCAAACCACCTTCAACTTGTTCAACCTATTTTCAGCAGGGGTGCTTAACAGAATTTTCATCTTTCATACTTTTCAAAATATTAAACTTCATGGCCCATATAAAATGAATGGGGAAAAGGTTCAAATCACCTTAAAATCTTTTCCTCTTTCAGATCTTCTCACTCTTTCATTCTTTCACTGAGAAATGTCATTCAACTTTTAAAATACTCAAGACCTTTAACTTTTTCAAACAGACTCTGATTGTTCGTACCTTTCAGGATTTTTGAGAAATTATGAGATATGTTTGATGTGCAGACAGTATGACCAATATAGTGCAGGAACAGATCATATCTACAACAATTACAGACAATTCCAGGCCATGTGGACGTACTACACACTGCAGTACAGTGTGATATCACAACAGAATCAAGTTTCAAAAATCACAAATGAATATCTAGCATACATGTAGCCTGGGTGGCATTCAAAGGGAAGAAAATGTTTGTTTTTATAGCTGCTACTGCGAGCACAGTGGGTCAGCAGCAGGTGCCTTACTGAAGTGAATGCTCTGTTCTTGCTTTGCAGTGTGAAATAACACCCGGTGAGAACCTTTCCATGTCACCAAAAAATTTATAGTAAGAATCAAGGACCTCTCTGCGCCCCCTTCAAGGTCTCCTGCATAGTATTGATCGGCAACTAACATGGATGTAATGCAGGATACTCGTGCTAATAGAGGGTGATAAAGTAACTATAAACCCACTGTACCTCAGCAGTGCATCAATTTAAAATCCGGAGACCAGAGAAGAGGAGCCACAGAAACAAAAAAAAAAAAAANAAAAAAAAAAAAAAACAAAAAACAAAAAACCCTCTCTCGATGCAAACAGTGTTCCACATTTTTATACTCTCACCATAAACGCAAATAGTCCTTTTATGGATTCAAAGTGAAGATGACAATAAGCATGTATTTCACCACGGAGAGCAACAAATATAGAGACTGCAATTTGGGGAGCTTTTTGTGGTCTTTTGAGACTCTGTTTGCTCTTTTAGGCTGAAATATGCATGTGCTGAGAGCTTGGATGGAGGAAATGGCTGGCCTTTTTTGTTTGTTTACCATGTCTCAAGGGAATTTTTGTAAAATGGCTAAAGACAGCTAATTGCCTTTTGTTACTCCTAACCTTTCACATTTAGATGCATGTGACTTTTTGCAATTACACACTGTGCCAAAGGATATGTGTTTTTCCTGCTGGATTTCAGTGAACTGTTCCTTGTGGAGTATAGCTATGTATGTTCAATACACAGGCACAGAGGTATTAAACAAGCCTATAATCAGCAGAGTTTCTGTGTCGCTGCCAAAGCTTAGTGCTGTGTGAGTTCAATTTCCATCACAACTCAAGTGAGTCACTTGACCTCAGTGACATATGTAAACAGTAGTGAGTGATTTTGATTTCCACAGAGATATTTGCGTTTTACATTCATTTTCTTGTTGTAGGGAATGAGTCTTGCCCAAGGACACCTCAGCAGCAGAGAGGCTTTGAGACCTGCAGTATAGCCAACTGATTGCTGCAGTGAGTTGTTATTTTTGCTACTCTTGGTTTTGCTTCGTTTTACATTGGAAACATTTCAAGCAAACCAAAATAAATCAATAAATGTCAGAGAGAACACTCTGATTGGTCAGAAATGTCCAGACGGGAGCAAGAAAATGAACACAGGAATAAGTTTACTGAATGCTATGTTAGCAATGTGACACTAGTTGTCATCAGCATTTGGGCCACAATCTGCACAAAATTATGCCCACAGAAAGTCAAAATGGACTTGCATTTCAATGCATCACAAAAAACTGCATTATTGCTTCATCTTATGCAAACTGCTAAACAGGAGAAAGGAACAGAAATTGAGCACATATGATACCCTAAACTTCAGAACTTTAAGCCAAAGATGTGTAAGGCTTGATATGCTACAACCTTTTCTCTTTGGATAATCAAAGATTGAGTTTAACGTTAACCCACCTTGGTTCTAAATCAGCAAAGTACTTTGCTGTCTTTTCAAAAATTTACCCTCAAAATGCATGTTTTCATTCATCTGTTGGAAAAATGTAGCTGCGATCAAGAGAAGTTAGGGTAGTTGATAGGCCTTCTTGTTGCCCTCGTTGGCAACTGAAAAATTGCAGAATGCACCTTGTAGTTGCTTCAGAATTAGTTGGGATCACGTTCATAAAACAAACCATTTCAGAGTTTCTTTGTGACCAGATTGAGACAACTTCCTCAAAAGTGTTTTGTGGTCAGCACTGAGCATGATTGCTGCCCAAACAACTTGTACCAATGGGTAAACCTCAAGTATGACTGAACCGGACTAAACCACTTTGGTGTGAAACACCTTCAGTTACAGCGGTTTGAACCTGGTTTGTCCAGCTGGAGGATCTTCTCTGTTACCCTCTGGGAATCTTGACTAATTGGACAGATAAAATTAGCTTAGATGTGCTGTGATTATGAAAATCAAGTCGCAGGTACAAGGAAACACTTAAACCTGACATTTATCAAAACACAGTCCTTATAGTTTACCCGAATCATTTTTAGCCTGGGATAATTACAGCTTATCAACAAGTATACATAATGTAGCTTTCAAGGGACTCATTAGCAGCTGCCCCAACAGAGCCGTAGAAATTATTTCAGACCTATCAGAAAGTTATTTTGGGAGAAATTTGTGCAAATGCTCATAGTTCCTCTGGTAATAAATTGGTCAGAGAGAATGGGTGCCTGCTTTTTACACTTGGTGTGACCAAAATTTCAATCAACAAGAGCTCTAATTTGTTTTTTCCCCAATTATTTAATAGCTATAGCCCCTTGTATAGTCTAAAGGATTGTGTCCTTATTCATTGAAGCATCATTTTCATTTTGCCAGTAAGTGCTGTCAGATGCTGTCAGGTTGAATAGAGTCACAGTAGATGCTACACAGCTTTCATCTGAGTCTCATTTATTTGCAGGAGCTCAAGGTGACAAGGCAACATCTGATACATACAGCATGTTCAATTTTCATTTGGACATTTATTTTATTGTTAAATCATTAGAAACTGTTCCACTAAATTGGGTTTTATTTGATGCCAGTTTGGTTAGCCAGATTTTGCAAAAACCGCAATTGCAGCTAATATTAGACAATGAACTGTCACCACGATAAGGCTAATAGAAGTTGCCATATTGAGAGAAATAAGTATGTATAGATGCTGCTTTAGATATTTATAACATGACATCACTGCAGATGATGCTCAAGAGAATCAATACATGCTTTGAAAGAGATTTTCAAACTCAAATATTGGGTTGTAGTTGAGCATAGAAATAACAAAAGTCCTTGAAAAGGCAGCGATTCTCCTTTTTGTGCAATGGTATCGATGCTGGTTCTTAGCATTAAATGGATGGTTGATTGCGATTTCACACTGTGTAATTCCTTGTATTTTTCCTTTATAGTGCTCTGTATAACTGTTTTACAAGGTGGTAAGATTCTGTATAGCTTCTCTTTTTGAACAGGTTCACTTTCAAGATGCTTACATTACATCAAACTTTTCACTCTCCATCCTCCATCCACTCTATTCCAAATGTCCCAATTCTCACTCCCAGTACTTGAAACTGTCTCTAAACTGATCAAACTGAACGATTACCACTATCTCCTCTTCCAGCACTTTTTACCTTCCCTGCTCACTTTCGTCTAGACCTGTCAGTCCACCTGCTTCTATGCTGTTGCAAATTGAGCGAGCAAGACTTTGGTTTGCTGAAAGAAAGTGTGGCTCAAATCTGGCTTGTCTGATGACCTCTCTCACTTTCAGCTGTTCCTCACCTTCTTATCAACATTTATTTCAGCTACTCCCTCAACCTTCTGTGATTCTAAATTCTAAACCTGTGCTTATAACCTGAGCCAATAATTCTCTGTATTTTCAACCCCTCCTCCCCTCTCTTTCTCCCTGAGGATTTTGTCACCTGTGTTGACGAAAATGGACAATATTTGAACTCCTCTCTAGCTGTGTACTCAATTCTACTAGCACCACTTCCTCCTCTGACCTTACTGACTTTGGCTCAAATCATTTATCTCCTTTTGAACAGATGAGGTCCTGAAACCGATCCACATTCTTGCCACTTTACTGATTGCTATCATCAGCTCCTTTCTAGATGGCAGACCGATTAGCATCTGCCTTCAAGTCAGGTGAAGTACTACTTCAGCACCACTTCTGTAACCACTACAAAATAAGGTAATGTATCTTCCATGATTTTTAAATGAGTGCAGACTGTGCCAATTTGCTGAAAAGGTTTATTTGTTGCAAATCTGAACTTTAAAGAAGTTACAGCAAATAACATGTATATCCATCCATCCATTCAACTATACTCACTTATCCAATGCAATTCAAGGTAATAGTTGTGAAATATCTTTGTGAAGCTCGCAATTTTCATTTCTGTGGGTGCTGATGTATTGCATTATGCTGCAACACAACAAGCTATGACCTAATAAATTACCATAGAGTTGAATCATCTCTCTTAACAAAAATGAAATATTATTACATGTTTAATGCGTTATATTTTACAGGTGTTCATGTTGTACCCGCTTTCTGTTCATGGACTGTATAAGACTGATTTAAGATGAAATTCTTCAAGTCATATCAACAGTTCACACAAAAATATACCCATAGAACACTAAAGCACTTGTTCACGAAGTAAAAAAAAAAAAAAAAAAAAAAAAAAAAAAAAAAACAAAGGATTGGAGAGTAATAGACGGTGCATTACAATTTTTAGCAGATAGTGCAATTAAAGCATTACCATCCTCTCCAATATGAGCCTCATATTTTTCCCCCACAGGATTATATCAATTTAACCATGATAAACCACATCTGGAAGACCTACCTCCATCAAATCTCATTAGATGAATTACTGATTGTTACTCAGATTCATATTTTCCAGATATTTTTGTTTTGCGATAAAAGCCACAGGTAAAACTAAAGAGTAAATTGTTTTCATTTTCTATGGTTACATGGCTCGTGAAAAGCACCAAATAGCCTAAAATGGATCATAACCTCGCTTTTTTTTTTTTTATGAAACGTTACCTGATTTCCCCCTTTATCACAGTTAGCCCCTCCCATCCTGACTCCTTTTCAGAGAAAGTGTATGCTTTTACGTGAGGCATCATGCCAGCTCTGCTGTCAGCATCATTGCTTTTGAACCCCTCCCCTCAGTCTGTGATTTTCCTTCCCTGACCTAACAGTCACTTCTCTTGATGAAAAGCCATTTAAACAATGACATACAACGTGCTGGGATAATTTCCACATATCATGAGGGTGTTTCATATGGATATTATAAGAAAAATGATACTATTGCAATAAATTCATCTCAAGTTGTACATTACCTTAATTTTATATTTAATGTATTTAAATTGCCCCAACATAAACACTGTTTTAGTCAATCATAGCATCATTGAGGGTGCTAAGAATGTTCTGAACTTTTTACTGTATTCAGCCCCATGATGGGAAAAAAAAGCATTTGTTTTATATTTAGAATGCAAATATAATTTCCTATTAGACAGATAGAACAGGACAACCCGGCTATGATGTGACTGTTGCCCACCATTATGCAGTCTCCCTTTATCTTTTTTTCTCACCTTCCTTTGATACTGAAATGTGCTCCTGATAATTAAAAATGGTTTAATAAACACTTCACTCTCACTGCACCTGCGCTTCATTTTTCAGCATTAAGGCTGCTTTATATCATTTCGTTATACCCTTCATGTGGTGTTCTTTTTAGTGTCATTTATTTTGCCAATTAGATGTTGTTATCCAAATCAGTTGTAGCTTATGCCAGTGATCTTATTGGCTCATTGCCTCTCAGACCAAGTGAGATGACTGCATTTAAACTGTACAGATTCAAGTTTGATGCATGTCAGATTTTGCGATGGATGCCTGGTGAATCAGCACTATGGCAAGCAGGTAAAAAGGTACGCAGACAGAAACGTGTCATCAATTTGTTATCCATTTGGTTGGAGCCTTAAAGGACCATACCGCTAATTGTACATATTTAGGCCAAATACTGCACTTACAACGCTTACGCAGTCTTCTGCTGGGACTATATTCTCCAGTGGAGACAACAAACTTCGACAAAAAATAACGTGGTTTGCTGTGATGGATTACTAGTCTCAAGCACATTTCAAGTCTCTACAAGTTGATTTTTATAGCATACTGGGGTGAACTGAAACCAATGGCTTTTTCATGTTTGAAGCTGTAGATGTTAACAGTGTTTTTATTACTTTAGTGTCCAATGAATGTACAAACGACTATTACTGTGTGTTCAGCTAACCTTATGCCCAAGAACAGCTTATTAGCTACTGAATGTGAATTTAGCTTAACTGTATAATAAACCTGACCATATCTATATGAGCAAGAAATAAGTAAAGGGCATGTGCCCATACATATATTCACTCAAACTGTATGCACATTTTGTGTGTCTAAATATGACTTTAATGAGAATCAAGTGAAAGATACACAGTGTGGCAGCATATAAAAGACAAAGTACTGGCTGACAAGGTGGGAGTTGATGTGGGTTGGTGTGCTAAGCTCAACAAATGGAGTCTGGACTTCAATACTGAGACAGTGTCTGGTTCCCTAACAAAGGTGGGAAGTTGTCCAAACAGAGGGGTTCTTATTGTAGAGAGGGTTTGTCTCTGAGCTGTTTTCTTTCAAATGCAGGCAAGTGGGATCTTGCAAGGCCATAATCAATGTGCACATTTGCATTTGCAGGAAGTCACTGAAGAGAGACTAAGAGAGACCAGATTATGTTTGTTTTGCATAATGATTAGGGCTGCTGATTTGTGAATAAGTTGGGTATATGTGGAGTTCAGACAATGGTTGCATTGGGATACTTTTTTCTACAATGTATATCATCTACATTAGAGTGAAAGTCTCTATATTAGGTCCTACATACCATATGGCTTTTAAAGTCCTCAGATTGATGTACTGTTCGCAATACACACCTTTCTGTCTTGTAATTGGGTATTTTGACATGCAGTCTTGCATGCATAACAGAATTTCTGTCTTCCACAGAAAAAATGGATGTCTGCAATAAGTTAGAGATCCAAGTTGAGTGGGTGCTGATTTGCAGCAAAAAACAAACAAAAAAACAAACAAAACAACAACAACAACAACAACAAAAAAAACCAAACAAAACAAAACAAGGAAGACAAAGAAAAGAATATGGAGCCATGCTAGTTGATGTTTTGTAGCAGGTGTCACAAATCTGCCACTCCACTTGTTATCTTGTGATTTCATTGAACTGTAGCTCGATGCTGCTGTCATTCTTGGTTATAACACATTTTACACTACAGGATTTGGATTCTAACAGGTCCAGAAATTTAGCCTGCTAGATATCTTTTGGACATTGGTTATGCATCTTTCAGATTAGTGTCAATTTGCCTCAGATCTGGGACTTTTTCTGTGATTTCCCAAAAATGTTGCCAAGATAAAATCAGTGCTAAAAACACATAGTCTGGACTTGCCTAAGTGGCATCATAGGAAAAAAGAAATTACTTTGAACTGTTCCTAGATCAAATAACAAAATTAGATCTATTACTGAGGCTTCAGCAAAACCAACTGAATACAGATATTGGAGACACTAATAGGATTTTTGTAACAGTTCAGGGGATACTAAGACCAGCACCATCAAGGCTAATGAGGACTAATGCAGAGCTCTGGTCAAAATAGCAGGTCATTTGTTACATTCATTAGAGCTGTCTCTGAGCTGTGCTGCAGTCTGAGGCGGATTCATGGAGGTGACCGATAATCAGACAGTAAGTGGGCTCAAGGATTGGAAATTTCCTCTTTCATTTTTAGATTTCAGGGTTGGTGATGAGCTTTTTAAACTTGGAAACTGCTACTTTCTTGAATCATGGAAAAAGACAGAGAAAAGACAACAGCTTAGAACATTAATTAAAGGTTTTGCCTACTTTTAGGACATTTCTAGTATTTCTAGTATGGTATCTAAAGTGCTGGTAGGCTATTTTCATGCCATGATTTGCAGAATTCCTGACCTGGACTGGAGCAAACCACATATAGCCTCTACTGTTTGATTTACTATGGACCTGAGATGCTTTTATGACACTAAAACATCAGACAATTTGGAAACAGATAAAGACAAAGAGGTATATTTTACTTTTAGTGAGGTTTTATAGTCTTTCTGCATCACAGGAACTTTTTTGAGAAGTCAAAAACTTTTGCTCCATTGCTTCTGTCAGCAAGTGTTGTCACTTGCTGACAACAGCAACAGCATAATCTTCATGGAACTTGAGCAAAAGCAAGCAAGGAACTCGCCACTCTGAATAGTTAAAGTAATTCCTTCCTTAGTTCTGAACTGTGGGTTAAAAGTGCCCCTAGTGGTAAAAATTGCTTTAAGCTATAATCCACCATCTACACAACTGCTAAGACAGCAGGGAGAAACACTTTAAGTATCAGTGTTCTTGGAAAAGAACAAATAGAGCAAGTGATGTCAGTAAGAGAAGACAAAAATGCTCTTTTTTTTGAGAGAATCACAACTTTCATCAATATGTGTTGTAAGTAAAATCCCCAAATGTCACAAGCTTTCATCAAATTGTGGGAAAAAAAGAACTGTTGACATAATGAGAGAGATTTTTTTTTTAAATGTATCACACAGACTGACTTTTTAGTATGCCACAAGCCAAGCTACAAGGCAGCTCTCTCTACTGAGAGTTTACTTCTTGCTTTTGCTGAAACTCTCAACACTGTCGGAGCTGCTTTTGTCTCCCCAGTCCTCAGATTGTTTTTCAGTTGATGTGATGCTATACTAGAATCTAATTGCTAGCTGTGGTGAGACACTGACTGGAGCTTTTTCAGGACAATTTCATCTATCTATCCATCCTGACACTCAAATGACAAATCTCCACTGGAGATTTCTGTGGGACCGACAGTTAGGGCAGATTATCTGGTCGTGTGAAGACTTTACAGATTTATCCATCCATCTTCATCACGTTAATCGACTTGCAGACTGATCCGAGCCATCCTGATAATATAAAAACTGCTCCCAGAGCCCTTTAAAGGTCTTACAGTCTCACCTGCACGGCTTTTTTTGAGTTTTAATGCCCACATTATAAAAATGCATGGTGATACTTGCAGGTTCCTGTGAGTTTACAGTCATGATGTCTAAAACATTTCAGCTTGTGCTATTCCTTCTCTTCCTTATCATTTTTATGAGCATACAGAGCCTTATCTTTCGTTGTATACTAATTTCTCTTCCCAATCTACCATGCCATTGTTATCCTTTATGTTCTTGCCTCCCTGCCTTGTTTTGAAACAGCATTTATCTCTCTTTTTGTCATGCAAGTTGTATTTGTAATGTTTTACAAAGTAACTTTTATGAATTAAAGATATTACCCCAGGGTGAATAGATTAGTTTGCCATCTATCTCTGCATTCTCTATAGATCTGCCTGTCAGCTAACTTAATTGGATCATTGATTTATTCATTCATCCCTTTATTTCTTTTATGTGTCCCTGTCTTTGGTAGTAAAACTGTACAGTCTTGAAAGTTGAGTCGTATTATGTTGTTATATTGTACGTGTTGTAAATTAGTTCAGCTTAAGCAAGTATCAAGTCTATAACTCATTAACAATCACTTTATATCAGCCTTATTCATCCTGACAAGTTCATGGTCATTTCATTCAATAAAGTGTTTATGCATGATATTAGTCACTATGATCATACACTGTTGACTACTGTGCGTTGTCGTCAATAATCTAACATATACTCATCTAGAAAGTGGAACACATTTGCTTGACAAATGACTACAGACAAATAGTGATAAACACTCACTTCTTTTGCTGTTTGGTTTGCACTGCATGATGGAACTAACACAGTTTAAAACACTCAAACTTTCCCAAATTCTGACTATTTATAGACAAACACATCCCAGAATTCCACTCAGCTTCAAGTATTTGTAGAGAGTTTCCACAGGGTGGGTGTATGCTCATTTGCATTTATTTACATGTCATTAGCACTTCAAACCTGAACTTGAAAGGGCTCCTTGTCAAGACACAAATCTCTCCGCTCTCTCTTTTTCTCTCTCTTTCTCTCTCTCTCTCTTACACACGCACGCACGCACGCACGCACGCACGCACACACACACACACACACATTAAAGAAGCTTTAGGTGCCACATTAGTCAATTTACACTTATGATCTTCCAGTGTATTGAAATCTATGATGTCCTGTGGGGTGTGCGTGCATTTGAGTTCATGTCCCATATTTGTGTCAAACATTACAACCACTGCAAATTTAATGGAAAGACCAGAAATGTTCTAAAAGATAAGTGAAACAACTGTTAGCAAGGCCCAACTTTTTTTCAGTCAGTACATTTACATGCACGTGATAATCCACTCTTTGTCTGTTCTGCAATTAAGGCAAAAATGGGAGGTATACACGGACGGACTTAAGATTTGTTTGCCAAATATGGATAATGCACGGTGTATTGGAGTATGAGGAGAGTCCACCAATGGATTACACTGATTAAAACATTACATACCTGAATAAATCGATTTACAATTGCATATTCTAGGTTTTTGTGGATTTCAATCTAATTATGGTATTTACATGTTTACATGACATTTGAAGAAATTGATTTATTAATTTATCCGAATACAAATTAAGTTTTAATGTGCATGTAAATGTACTGACTGTCAAACTGTTTTAACTTTGAATTATTTATAGCATTATTACACAGTCAGAGAAGTGTAATTCTTCCTTATCAAGCCAGTCTTTCCAGTCTTTAATGGCTGTTTGTGTGTTTGTGTGTGTGTATGTATGTGCGTTGTTTTTCTCCAGTAAATCATTTTCTCTCTATTAGTGTTGAGAACCTACAATGCAAATTAACTCAATGGATTGCCTTTACTGTAATAATTTTTCAAGATGGCTTTTAAATAATCTGTGTGTGTGCGTGCGTGTGTGCGTTTAAGAGAAAGCTCTTAAATATTAGCTCCTAAGACAGCAATCAAGGCTGCCTAATCATTTTAAATTTGTTGTATCAAACAGGCTCCTTCAACTCTGATGAGCTCCTTCAACAATCTTTATACAGTACTAATTCAGCCAAGCAAGGCAACGATTAAAAAGCAACCAATTCAAAGTTCATCTATTCAAAGTCAACAGCAAACCTGAACCACATCAAGCACTGAACGTATACAGACATACAGACTGTGTTTTTTACATGAATATTATGAAGTTTAAGATTAAGAGTATGTTGGGACATTTAAAAAGGATGTTACTCTGCAACGGTCTTTTCTTTAAAAGATCATAATAATATACAACCTTTAGCTTTTGGCCCAGTGACAACATATAACTGGAGATCACAAAGTCTTTCACAGGAGTTTTGATTATGCCTGAGATGAAGAGAAACACAACTGACAATCTCAACTCCATCAACATTGAAGTTACCTTTTCAAAACATGTAATTGCTGTGATGCTATACTACAAAATGTTCATATCCACTAAAGCATTGGAAAAATGCAGACTTCGACAACATGGCTCCATTATTCTGTGGACCTGTGTGATCCAGGATCAATATTTTGGATTGATGACCAAAGACAGTCACGATAGTTAACTTTTGTCTACGACACCCAAAAGTTGCACAGCCTTTATGGGCCTTAAGACAAAGAATTACAGGCAACAAGGTAAGCTTATATACAGTAAATAATACTAACTCTATATAATAATGGTGAACTTACAATGATCTATGCATTACTCCTTTTTTCCTGAAACATGTTGGGTCTGGCTTTCTAGTAAGGTTGGTATCAGGCTCAAATATAAATCAAATGAAATTCCTGAAATCTTAGAGGTCAGCTTGATGTAGAACCATAAAGGACTCAGAGGTAATTTTAGTTTGACTGAGATAATATTAGTCTGAATTCAGCTCAAGGAAATGTGAGAGACCCTCAGCCATATGACCATCAGAGATACAACTCCGCTGTGTATTGTCACTGCCACAACAGAAACCTTGTGGCTCATTGCACATTATACTACATGAAGCAGAAGAAACATGATCACCATAAAAGACCAAACACACACTGACAGGTAACCAGTCCAGGGCAGTCCCACAGACACCTAATCAATTGCTCACTTCATCATTTATCATGGTAAAGCTTTTACAGAGGTCAAGAATCACATGGAACATTAGCTACAATGTCCGTTCATCAAAGGTAATTTGTAACAGACCTGGATTAATGCAGTGTTTGATTATAACTTGGAAATTGAGATTCCCCATTGTGACTAGTTTAATTAAATTAAAATGATCCTTTAAATTGAAGGTTATACTCGGAAAATCCAGTGTTTTTGCCCACGCAGTCAACAGGAAACACGTCTTACTGTGTGTCATATTTTGAATTCAGTTAGAATATCAGTCGAGTTAGTTGATTAAATAAAAAAAAATTAACCCTCTTAAGTCACCACTAGTCAAGCTCTTCGGTTTCTACTTGATTTTAACATTTGACCAAATATTCTTCTATTCTTCTAATATTCTTCTATTCTAATACATAAAGAAACAATTTTTTAGAAATAATTTTTAAAAAATTCTTGTGTATACTGTACATATTTTATGACAGAATAGGTTCTGAGTCAATAAAAAATGTAACAAGGTTTTTAAATGTTTAAATAATTTAAGAAAAAAAAATACCAAAAAATAAAATAAAAATATAAAAATGTAATTCCTGATTCTAGAAACCTTTGCCACCCTTTGATTGTCATGCAATTCATTTTTGTCTGTCATTCTCGCTTTAAAAAACAACAAATGTCTGCTTCTTTCTACTCATTTGTGATTTTGAAATTAAACAAAATGAAAACATAAAGCTACAATAAATAGATTTTTGCTACTAGGTGGCAGAACTGAAAATCAAGCAGTTATGGCTGAAGTGTTGGTCAACAAATTGCTACTTTCAGCTGACGAAGTGCAACACTATCACCTACTGAAGTTGTGACACTGTTCACCAAATATACATCCAATAAACATGCTTCTTTTAGCTACTTTCCACAAACGCCGGAGAAAAATATTAGGTTTTTATTTTGCTAGAAGCCTGACTTTCTTCTCCAGCTCATCATTAACTTTGACTGTGTGTTATTTGGTGCTGGGCAGGTAGCTACATTCAGCTTATCACAGCCTTTTTAATGGAAACAGCTGCTTCTGCTGCTGCAAACAGGGTTGACGAGAGCAGCTAAGGCTCTATTATACAGTCCATGTGCACACAGTAAAACAAAAATAATGAGCTAAAAGAGGCTAACAGCTTCACAAAGCTGCAGAGTTGGGTGATAACTGGATGTGGATGTGTGAGTCTGAGGAGGACTTTCACGTTAAGTCATTTGATGCAAAGCTAATGGTAAAAACACTGATTAAAATGCAAGTTTATTTATGTCTTTTTCAGATATATCATTGGAATAATGTTTTGGGCTTTAGAATGAACTCGTGATACAGGCTGTCAATGTCATCTTGACAAAAAGGCTGAACATTTCACCAGAGCTATCAATGGCTTTACAGAGCTTTACAGAGCTATCAATGGCTCTAATTTATTTGATTTTATTTTTATTTATTTTGCAATATTTAACGTTTAGCAAGACATTTATTTGTATAATAATTTCTTGATTGTTGAAGGATTCACATTTACACTTTGGAATTTGAGAATCATCCTTCTACTCCCGCTGTATCAGACAACATCTATCGCTTTTAGCAAATGTATTTATTCCCAATTGACTTGTTGTTTTCCCAGTTCCATGGATTAAACTAGTTTGTTGCTTGATAACTGATCTCAGTCTGAGATGGCAAGTGTGGAACAATGGGATTTCACTCTACCTCTCTGTCTCTGTTTATGTGCTACTTTACTTAATCAACTTCAAATTCATCCCAGGAGCATTCTATCAATAAACATGGCTGACTCTCCCAATGCAATTCCAAAGCAAACCCCCTTGTGAGAAGCTGCTAGATGAAATGTCAGGTAAATAAGGAATCACGTCAGATCATCTGATGATGAAATATCACCTTGGTTAAGCACCACCAACTGCAAATATTTGTCTGTTTTCTCTTCCAGTCTCCATCCCTCTTTCAAGTGGTGTCTTCTTTCCTGATTTTTCTCCAACCACTGCCATTTGTTTCCAAAATAAATGATCTGTTTATCTTATTTGACACCCTTCTGAGAGTAAAATGTACAACATATGGATCATGTAAAACCAGAAAAGTCTCTTAAGATTATAAATTGAATTGCATGTGAATAAGACATCCTTTGTCATACTCTGCTCGCGTTATGGTAAAGAATATTGAGAAAGAGCTCAGTAACACCATTGAATGAAAACTAAATCTTATCTTTTTCATCCATATTTTGTCAGGTTCATTAATTTTCCATAACAATTTTAGCTTAAATGTAACATGCGTGTAATCAACTTGCTCTGCAAATTGAATGCCTTAATGAAAACTGCTTAGCATTAGCACTGCTTTAAAAAATATTCTTGTAGAGCAGCCAGTTGGAAACTACAAGAAAAAAAATTTATGAGCTGAATATTAAAATCTTTCCCCAGGACTTTCTACCTGTAATGAATAAATTGGTGGAGTATTGATCGCAGTTCTTGGAATAGGTGCAGAGTTCTTTCTCAAGGTCTACCTCATCTTCTATACACCAGAAAGTACTTAATCTGGCAAAAAAAAAGACATTAAAATACACTGCAAGTCCCTCCCCCCTTCAGGCCTTCCAAAATAACAAACTATATATTTAATTTTGATAAAGCACACACTGCCTATCACCTACTTATTTCCCCTGCTGTGTTCCTCTTGCCTTAACGACAGAGTAACAGATGAGAACAACAAAAGTTAGCAGTCCTTGAAAAACCTCCAGAGATCCCATCTGCATGTGGTGAGTACAGAGATATCAAAGCCTGCTGTCAAATTTCAGTGCTCAAATGCAACGTGATTTAGCTATACGCTCTCTATTCTGTGGTATCCACCACCAAAAATAATTTAGTCTAAACATCAGTAATGAGGAGCAGCTGTTATCCTTCAGCAGCTGAGCTCAACGTGGAGTGAAGTGCTGCAGGGAAGCAAACTGTCCCGTTGCCTTCAAAATCAATGCAGTCTCTTTATGTTGCTCCTATGCAGATGCTCTCATTACTTTTGCAACAGATTTACATGTCACCCTGTGCGTCTAACTGAGGATGAACGAGTGAGGAGAAATATTTCTAAATGTGTGGGTATGTCTGTCATAGCTTATTTCTTATCTTCTTAGGCTTTGCAAATGTAATTGTACACAGTTCCTACCAGAAATGTGACTTCAGCTTACCAATAATATATATATCTATATATATCTATATCTATATATATATATCTATATATAGATCTATCTATCTATCTATCTATCTATCTATCTATCTATCTATCTATCTATCTATATATATATATATGTGCATACATTCCCCCTGGAAAAGTACTGATGTGGAAATTTGTTTTAAAATGTAAGAGGTGACAGAATTTAATGGAGCATTGAGTCAAAGTGGATTCTTGTGGCAATAACACTTCAGCTTTTGGTAGCCTTGCTTTAAAATATAAAATGGAATGTTTTATTTTTAATACCTCTAAAGTAATGTAATTTGGTGTTTGGCCATCATGAGCATTAAATTGTCCCTCCAGTAATTAGGGTTTTTAATTAATTATTATCTTCACCAAGGAGATCATGAATATCTCAAAAAGATTCTGATGAAATTCTGTAAATATGTAGGACGTGGGTTAAGAATGGTTTATTTAATTTTGATCAGATCTGGATCAGAATCTGGATACAGGAATTTTCTTTCCCACTTTCTTTAATATTGCAAGACAGGGAGTAGGGAGAGTATTTTGGCATATATTTGGACTTTCCCACTTTTATTCTGAAGGTGAGATGCCCATACAGCAAGTCTTAAGCCAGTTTCAGACACGGAATCTGTTAAATTCCTTTCTGTTAAAGTGGTGCTTTTGGCTATTGATACATAGGTCTTTTTTAAGGCAAAGTGCCATAAGGCTCTGTTCAAATATGCTAGAACCTTTACAGATAGTGGTGCAATTCTCACACAATATTTGGCATCTGCCATGCAAGACTGGGTAATGCAGGAATCTACTTGTAATACAGGAGGCGAGCGATTGTTTACAGCAAGCAAGCGAGCAACACAGTGACCGAGAGCGAGAGCTGTCATTGGCGCCTCATTTCTGCATCAGAATGATTTCTAGCCATTTTATCAGTCGAAAATCTGCTGTAAGATCTGTGATCTAGTTGCAAAATTTAAAATGTCATTTCCTCGTCTCACATGGCTGGTTTGCATGTTATATACAAAAACATGTCAAGAGCGCCATAATCTTACATGTGCCTTTGCTGGCTATGTGACTACATTTATTCAAACTTGCATAAATGAGGAAATGTTAAGGAAATGTTACTTGATCCTGTCGAGTGAAACTGTCAGTGCTACTTTAACGTAAAAGTGACCCTGGGTCCTTTTCAAACATGAGGCTTAAGTGTTAAATTGCCGGCAAATTAACATAATGCAGTGCATGTCTGTGCTTGCCAGTAGAATGAGTGTCGGTGCTTCCAAAAACATTTTTTCACTTTCAGTTTACTAGTCTGTGCAGCCAATGAATATTTTACTAGGTAGGCCCTGTTGTAACCAGAATTGCTTGCTCCAAGATAAATAAAATATTTTTTCCCAGTTTTTCCTTCTGCTTTCACTTCCACAGGCAATATGGTTGGCGATCATTGGCACATGCCATGTATTTCTGATTTTAAAGGTTTGAATCCATGAAACACTTGCTTACTTTATGATGCAATGATGCATTTCTTCCTAAAAATAAAAAATTAAACTCAAGGACTTTTGTTTTTTTTTTTAAACTAAGCTGAAAATGCATATTGGAAGTAATATCTTCTGCAAGCTTTACAGTAATTATCTGCAGGCATGGTGGATTTTTCTGACAACCTATCTGTCCCCTGCTCATTAAAGCGTGAAGCTAGAAAAACAAAGCTGCCTTTGTTAGCTGAATATGGGCACGTGATTTCTCCATCTGCAATGCCTGTGACAGGCCTGCAGAATCTAAAATGCATATGCTAAAAGAACCAAGGCAGAGGCATGGACAGATAAATTAGTCATACATACAGCATGGATGCAAAATAAAGGCATAGAAAATGTAAACAGCAAGACGCAGTGTTTGGAATGAATCCCTCACATACCAAAATATGATGAAAGATAGATGCTGTCTCATGGTTAGTCAGACACAAAATAAATTATTTTAAATTTTGGATTACTAATTTTTTTTTTTTTTTTTTTTTTTTCCCCCAATTTAAGTAACTTGTAAAAGAATGAAAAGGTTAGATGATGGATCTATCATGGGAAGCCTGCTCCCACATGAAATTGTGTTGCTTTTTTTCAGCAGGTGGGTGGGGTAGTGGGGGACATGGCCCATTGGCTTTAAGCCTGGAGAATGTCCTCCCTAGCAGGATGGATCAGCAGAGGAGCGACAGCAGCGTGGATTAGTGCAGCCTGTCAAGGTCTGACGGTGTGGTGACAATTTAATCGCTGAACTGGCTCCCCGTAGAAAAAGGAAGATGAGAGGAAGAAAAACTGGAATGGAAAGCTAAGAGGCTGTGGTCTTCATTTATTTGATTCATTTTCTTCACATCAGACTGTGCTAATGCTGCTGTGACTGTCTCCGAGTTCTTGGAAAAAACATAAACAGGCTCATGGAGATATCAACACACACAGGCATGCTCAGGCCTAAAGCAAACCACCGATAAAAAGAGCATGTTTCCTCATGGGGACCAGAGAATTGCAGGGTTTTTGTCCTTTTTGTGCTTCCTCATCAGGGTAAATGAACATGTCCCTATGTGCATGCTCATGCTGATGGACCACAAGTATAACCAGTTTACCATAAAGCAGACAGGTCTGCATGAAGATAGCAATGGAACGAATCAGTGTTGTTCATTCAAATATAATCTAACATTTAATGTCAACATAGATTCGGATGAGGCAATCAAATGTACATCTTTTTTTCATGAATTATTTATAACAGCAGTCATTAGGTGGAAATTATTTTAATGTCCAGTCAATCATACTCAATAAAAAAGCCTTTGCAAAACAAACTGCAAAGGATATGAGTGTTTGCAAAAGCAGCTGCACCATAAATGAGTCAACACCTATTTTCTGCTCCTGGTATCACACTAATGAGGAATGAAGTTACCATGGTAATAGAGAACTGAGGCTACCTTGAGCTTTGCAAGGCTCTTAATGTGCTTGTACACATATACACACAAAGAGAGGTTCGTGAATCCTTTCTCCAACTTGAGGAGAAAAAAACATTAAACATTAAATACTGTAAGATTATATAACAGCATGGTAAAACATACAGGAACTGCGGGAAAGCACTTTTATCATTAACATTAACATTACTGCGAGCAGGAACAAATCTCTCCTTCCTGCAATGTGTGGATCTATACAGTCCTATGATTATGTGTTATGAAAAGGAACAGTAAGAGTCTGAACTGGGCAATTCTGTTTGCTTTGACTTTGATTAAAATCCTGATCAATGTTCAATGTGCACTGATATGATTATCTACAATATATCTATCTGTTTATCTAGCTGCCTATGAAATAAAACATTATATTACAGTATATATTATATTTTCCCTTGTTAAAAAAGGTTATCATAAGCTGAGCTTGATTTCAACATTTTATGGCTAATGCATATAAGGTTTGTTTATATCTCGATACAAGTCAGGCAGTGACATTCACATTAGAACCAAGGTTCCAAATGTCTTACCAGATGAGTTTAAGGTAACAAACTGTCTTTAAATGCAATTTAAAACTGCATTTAAAAAAAAAGATTTTTATTCTATTTGCCTGTTTATGGTTTATAAAAATTAGGTCTGGGATAGTGATTTGTTCCTCCACCAAGGAGGTTTTCACTCACATCTGTTGGTTGGTTTGTTTGAAGAACCCATTCAATTTTGGATGTGGCAGTAATGTGTAGCTGAGATTTAGTTGCAAATGGTTTTGACATATCTTTAAAAGTTATGAAGCTAGATCCAGAAAAACATTATGTTTATTATAGTTGTTTCCTTCTAATTAGGTCAGAACATTACTAGAACAAGAATAATATGGTCTAGTTGGTCTTGGTGGAGGTATGCACTTTAAAGAGTGCCCTTCTAGTTCATTATTATATTGTGGCTTTACTTATGAAATCTCATTCAAACCCCTGCAACAACAGTAGCCATACTGTGTGCACAGTGTCTAATTTGTACATTTTCTCTTCCTGTCTACTTGCCAGGGTACAGAAGCATCATCAAGCTGTTTCATCTCTAAAGTTACACTTACAGCAGTTTTGCATCATCTGTGCAACACAAGCAAGCCTCATTGTAAAGTACAGTTGATTGAACACCTTTGGAAAACAGGAAACATTTCTGTTAAAGAGAGGAATATGTTTTCAGTGAAGGGAGGCCATTTGTCCAGCTGATATTTTTCAGCAATTGCGAGAAACATTTTCCATTGTTGCTATGGTTGGACGTTATGCAGCATGGGGTGATTGCAGAGAGGAAATCAACAAATCATCCGGGACTGAGGCAGATGGGATTTCACTTAAATAAAGCATAATGGTAAATTACATCTTATAGCTTAAAAATGCACAATAAATTATAAATGCCTGATTATAATGATCACTGCTGGGTGCCAGCAAAAAAGTCACAAGAAGAGGTGCAGGTTGTTGTCAGAGCTGCAACAAACCCTCTTTTGTCCAGCTAAAACAGGCTACAACATGCCAGAGCAAGGTAACAATGTGCTTTTAGCTGCATGTCAGCCTGGTGGCGCTGTGCCCTCAACGTGAAAACATGCATCGCCAAAGAGATCTGATATTTTTAGACTAGAATCTGTTAAAAATAATTTCATTAAAAATGCAGGAACAGAGCTACTATGGGTGGATTGGATCATCAATAAGAGCTGAGGTGTGAATGAAGGGCATCCATGCCGAATGATCAGTTATAACACAGTTATTTCCACAAGGCATTATTAGAGGTCATAAGGTCGTATTTTGTCTGAGGCTCTGGAGTGGCTCTGGTATGCTCCACTTGACTAAATTACACACATGCCCTCCTGGACCCCACAGACCCCACACACAATGTTTCTGACAGAGCATTACACTTTGAACAAACAATTAACCTTTTAGGCACTCCACATTACACAGCTGTCACCATTTGCTAAAAAAGATGTTTAAAAGAGTTCAAATGGCTCCATTCTTGTCCTCTTCCTTTTCAGTTTTGTCCAGCACACATAGATTTTTTATTTTGTGTGTGTGCATGTTTGTCATTTTGGTGCCATGAACTTGGTGGATCTTAGTGGGAGTAGAGGAACAATAGGGGGTGACAGGAGTGATGTGGAATGCCGGTGTCAATTTACACTTGTTTGCCCACAGCCATACAAGTCACGGTGTGAGGGACAGTCATCTGTTATTTTTGGGGCAGTACCATCCAGGTAAATTGATCCAAAGGGCCAAATTCAATCCACTACTCTAGGCAAATTATGCCAGATCATTTTTATTCTACAGACACGTGGCTGTATGGTGTGATTTTCTGCCATTTAATGCAGAAATGTTGGTGCCATTACACAGTGACAGCTGTGTAGGTAGCTGTGTCCTCTGTGGCTATGCTGTCTGCCTATGACAAGGCAGCATCAGCCTGGCAGTGTTCCAGCAGTCCGCCGCAGGTTCTGCCTGTCTCCTCACATACCAACACTAAATTCTTACAGTTCTCCTAGGAGCAGAGGAACATGTGTTATCTCTTAAAATGTTAATTTAATTTAAAGTCCTGTATGTGTGCTGGTGGCAATTCTATACCTCCAGCACAAGGACGTGGTTTCCCACGTGGGAGAAGCTTCAGTGACGGATCCTTTCCTTTCTTGCATCATAAAATTGTCAGGTGAAACACAAGAATAGAAAAACAGGTGACCTAGTTGGTTATGATGGATGTCGACAGAACTCGACAAAGTATCCCTCCTGATCCCATGGTATTTTAAAGGATCATACCAGTCATTTTGCATGATTGAGCCCAATAAATACTATACTACTAAATACCACTACCGGTCATGTTTGCTGTGATGGATTACTTATCTCAAGCATGTTTCAGTCCTGTAGTATGTGTAGGAAAATGATTGGCAGCAAACATCCAAAAAATCCAAAATCACTGGTATTGTCCTTAAAACATTCCATTCATCTGTGCTCCTCATGTTTTTCACTGACTGTCCTTTGACTTCCGCCAGTCAAACTCAGTGATTAAAAAAAAAAAAAAAAAAAAAAAAAAAATTACAAATCAAATTGACATTTAATTCAAATGAAAATACCTAATATAATGGTTTTGGTAAGCTTAAGTACGTGTTATGATTATTTTAGTTTTGCTAAGGTTAAATCATTGTTTAATTATGGTTGTGATATTATTACATTATGTTACTGTGATGTTATAGTCTCATTATGTTATTGTTATGTTGTGCAATGCTACACGAGGTTACATAATAGTTGTAAGTCATACTTCTCCCTATGCAGCAGGAAGGAAGTGTTTGTGATGTCATTTGGAATGGTAGAAACAGTTACATAAAGTGCCCTTTCTTCAGGTGAGGAACAGTTTGAAATATTTCCTAACACAGTATGTGTGCATGTGTGTACATAGTGAGAGAAACAGAAAAGGAGGTCAAGGAAGTGTCTTATTAAGCCCTGCATATTCTATATCGTTTGGCTGATCTTGAATAATGCAAATCACACAATATTAACACAGCTTCAAATACTGGCTCATAGAATCCTTGTTAGGGTGACACCATCAGCAACTGCAGCAGCGATGGGTATAGAGTTATAGTCTAAATATGAAGTAGTAGCTTATTACACCTTTTTGTAGTGGCGGCACTGCATTTTATCCTGAAACGCACATCACCAGCAAAAAGGCTTCAACTGTCAGATAACAACTAAACAACAGATTTCTTGTGTGTGTGCTATACTATTATTTCCCTTTGTTTCGTGTAGCCAAAGTTTCACACTTGAACACAGCTATGCCCAACAAAAAAATAAATTAAAAAAAATAAATAAATAAATAAAATAAAATTAAAAAAATCTACTTTGCTGTTTTTGAAATGGTCTGTTGGCAAAATCTCCACATTATGCAACTGATTTAGCGAAGATAGAGACACAGTAGATCAATTTGCTTTGCCTGAAAACACCTACTGCAAGCTGCCAGTTAATGCTTTCTCTCTGGAGGAGAGGACCTCTGTGCAGAAGATTTAGCTGGTGTGGCTAAACATGCAGCTGTATCTTTTCCTGCTGATGAGCCTGTCTCACCCACTTCAGTCAGACTCTGACAATAGAGGGAACATTCTCATTTTGCTCACGATAGCGGCTGGAGCCAACCTGGTATGCTCCATATCCATACATCTGCTGTTATAAGCAAAAGTACCACCATGCAAGTGACTTTTAATACACAAGCAAAACTAACTTTGATGATATCTATGCTTATTTTTTATTATACATGTTGTCTTTTTAACAACCAGTATCACTTTGATAACTTGCATGCCAAAAGACACATTAGCATTCAGAGCAAAAAATATAAAGATAATGTACTCCAAGTGAATATATTTCCTGTCTCCACTGCAGCAGTATATTAATCCATGTGACCTGAATATTTTTGCACTTTGAGAAACCCAAATGACCACAGAGTAGAACATGCAGTCATGTATGTATCCATAGAAACATCAATTTAATGCACTTAACAGGACATATTGTCTGGGGGTGTGATATATAGACTTACTTGTTAGGCGGCAGTCAAGTACATACCTCTGCCAGGTTCCCTAATCCTCTTTGCTACTGTAAAATAATATTATTTGGATACTTTTAATCTTCTTTGGGATCCAGATTTGCGTCAAATTACATTGTGTTTCATTCCGACTGGCTGAGGGCAGCTATGATCTTTGGAAAAAAACCTGTCTGGGAGTATTAGACCTTTATGGGCCCAAAATGAAGGATGGAATATGCAAAATTTCAAGTGAGTCAATGCATGGACCACTGAGTCACGAGCATATAAAGGCAAAATGCCATCAAATTTTGTGCAGGACTACTTATAACTGATATGCCTAGATATACCATTCAGATTTAGAGCGATTACTGTCACACTGCCCACACCTAAAATAATCTGGCAATCAATTACAAGAATGCTGTATTAGAATATCATAAAACATATGAATTACTGATTTCAGGCGTATCCAAACACAATATATTGTGCATCATATTTGGTGAGGAATCAGTGGAATTTGCAGGAACAGTTAGAAATTAACTGGCTTGCAAAACAATCTAAATGGTTTAATCTGCTCTGGTAGAGACTGGCCAACAAAGTAGATTTGTCTTGTACCAGAGAATGAAGGAAAATAAGAATTTTACTTCGAGTCTTTGAGATACACTGCTAACCAGCATAAAACTGTAATATGGATTTACTGTTGGCCTGCACCTCTGTTTAATTTTTGTCCTCTCAAAGAAAAAGTCTGAGCATCCTGCCAAAAGGATAAATAGATATTTTGGGTCCTAAAAATATCTTTTCTGTTTTCTACCAATGAAGTTGCCAAAAAAAAAAAAAAAAAAAAAAAAAAATGGAGGCTAGAGATTAGCTTCTTGTTATAATTCTGTAATATGAATGCGCCTTTATGTGTGTAAGCCCCAAACACAACAAAACCTTTGAATTTGTTGGACTTTGAGTGTAAGAAGCCTGTTGTTCTGGAAGAAGGACTTAAACTTACATCTGCATTTTTATTTTGGGAGCCTCATTAGCCTAGACATACATGAACATCCAGCAGAAGGGGAAAGGAGGAGGAGGAAGAGGAGAAGGAGGAAGAGGAGAAGGAGGAGGAGAGTGAAGGAAAGGAAAGGAAAACAAAATAATGCCATTCCAAGTTCAAAACTCATCTAGTCTAATGCTGAAAACATCCAAACATTTATTATGCTCTTTCAGCATTCTTTTGTCAAACCTGTACTTTTCTGAAAAATCTGGTTATGCCATGACAATGATGGACAGGCTGCTGTATAGAAGTATGATTGATCGACTGCAGTATCTCCAGCACCTGAAACCTGGATATCATCATCTGTCTAATATTTCTTCAAGCATCATCTTTGTCTTTTTTTAGTTATATATGCAGAGATGTGGATGGACAATAGCTCTGGTCCATCTCCAAAAATACAATATATCTCCCAATTGTTGCAGGATAACTGAAGTTTGACATCTTAATGGTGTGAGAAAACATATACATTTTAAAATAAAATGTGATAATGTGTAACTATATTCTGTCACAGCAGTTTGTTGTGAGAAAAGCAATGGAAATCAGGTATGCAGGTTTGAATATGCTGTATGATACTGTATGATATTGTCCAATAATAAAATCAAACTACATACTTCTATTTAAAGCTCAATTAAACAAATTTTATAGTGTTTAGTGAGTTCTTGTAATCTGAAATGGTTGAAATACAACTGATCCCATTGAGAATCAAGACCTTCAGTTGGTTTCACATGATATACGTATGGTGAGTGGTGCTTTTAGCTGGGCATTCCATTATTGTGTATTGGGAGCTGAGCGGTGACTCCCAACCTCATGGCACGCAACCTTGAGCAACACGCACCACTCAGATTTTCCACTTTTCCAACGTGCAACCTGAGAGAATAGTTGTATGCGGCATAAGCTGAAGCAAAATAACAATGGAGGCAAAGCTCATAATCTACGTAGACCAATTTCTCGAGTTGTTCAACACAATTTTAAAATTGTACCATGGATCTGGACAGAAAGGCATAGTTGAAATGTCAGCAGTCAGACAGGGCTACCAAGTTTGTAAACCAGCAAATAATCTACAATCATATCGAGCTGTATCTACCCCAGGCGCTACTTGTTACTAAGTCGGTTCATTGCACTGAACAAGGGGTAGAGCTTCAGAAGTGTAGGCATTGGCAGCCAGGTGAGCGAGGCGTAGATCGCTTTTCACCGCGCAAATATTGTTATCATGTGAAACCAGTCTAACACTTCTTCTCTCTGCAGTTTAGATCGCATATTTTTAGCTTGCCACTTGCAAAAACTCTGACGCCCCCCCAACCCTCCATATAAAACCACAGGCACCTGTTTGCAGCACACAAGCCAACATAAACCGATTGTATTCTAGCAGGAAAGGTGAACAGGTAATGTATCATTCAGGAAATTTTGCCATTACTTTCCTGCAAAAGCGCTTCCTGAAAAAATTCCCGAGCACCTCTTGAGTTCCACCTGGCAGTGATGACATTAAACACCATCAATGTGACAGTGATTTCTGAGTTAAATGGCAATATTTTTCTGACATGCTGCCCGGACTTCTCACAGGAAAAAGAAACAACCTTTCAGTAAGAGTACCCACAAAGCTGTAATCATTCTTTCACACAACAGGCACTCGGCGGAAGAGAAATTGGCAGACAGCGCCTCCAGGTTAGACCCTGCAGTCTTTCCTCCTTCTTACACGCAGTCAGTCAACCATCGCTAATTATAGCCCAGAGTATAGTTACTATAATTCTTTGGGTTTTCTTGATGTTGCAGTCACATGTTATGTGCAAATATGTCATGGTAAGCATTATAATATTACAGGAAACATGCCAGAAGTTTCCCACCTAACTTTTATTTAATAACACTAACCTTCTCCATTTAGTGCAATTAAAAGAATAATGTTATTAAGTATGCACAGTTTCATGTATCAAGATCATCAGGATACAGATCATGTATCCTGTAGCCCAATTAATCAGTTTGAATCAGAAATAACAATCCAACTTTAGTTTTACTTGTTATTTCATCGCTTGCTACAACATCAGACAAACCTTTAATCCTAAAACTTTATGAAAAACTTTTATTACTTTCAGTTGCTGATTAAATGTGAAAAATCCATTTTATTTATTGTGCAATTTCTTGTCTGTTTTCCATCTGGCTTTTACGTGAGGATTGACTCATGCTTGTTTGTCATTTATAATGCAAATTTAGGCCATTTAATTCCAGGTAGGTGTCATAATGAGCTGTTTTTCAGCACCATTCTTTCCTGAGAGAAGCTCTCATCATGTAATATGACATAAAATCAGACTGACTGCTGAGTTGAAGTGATACTAGCGACTGATGGAGTAGCTCATAGAGTAATTCAAGCAAGGAATAGGCACCTTCTACTGAAAGGCAAGTATATAAAATAAAAATGCAATATAAATGTGGTCACATAGCTATAACTTATATGCTGTAATATACTGTAAGTGTGTTTTCTTTTCATAATGTGTCTGTACAGTAATGCAGGCTAAAATAGAGATTTAAATCAAGAATGACCTCATGGTTACTGATAAGAAGGGAAGGGCAAATGGAGAAAAAGTCAGTTCAGAGAAAGAAACTAAATGCCACAAACTCAAACGGCATCACACTCACCTGCAATGTCTGTGAACTCCAGCCACGGTTTCAATGATGGAGCACTCTCCCTCATTCAGACAAAAGGCAAGATCCTTGTCCTCCACACATGGCTTGAAGACTTCTGAGCGTACACTTGGCAGTGTGGGGGCCACTGCTGCAGATGGAAAAAGAAACAAAGAAAGGGAGCAGATCTTGTTACTGTCGGACTGAAAGTAATTTCTCCCATTCTTTCAACTTTGCATCTCAAATCAAAACTCCTTCACCCAGGAACTTTTCTCATTTCTTCTGCTAATCTCTTTGAAGTGCTGCTGCTCATGGCATGCCATTACATTTTTTTCTTTCCATAGCAATTCATTTTTGTGCTGAAATGGCCACTCTCCTCAGAAATACAACACTTGATTCCTTGTTGGTTTCTGTAACTCAATGGGCTAAAGGCAGGATAACCTAAGAGCACAGACCCATTACAGAAGTGAAATACGCCATTTTTTGCTTTACGATTTAAATGGATAATTTACTGCATTCCAAGTCTCAAAGTTTCCTTTTTTCAAATGCAGTAGTCTACCAGAATTCCTGAGTGGACTTCTTGGTGTGCTGCTTTAGAAAAAAGAAATAGAGGCAGAGATGGCTTTGTGATGTGGCTTAAATTCTCTGACCCTGAGTAGCTCTGACATAAACAGCATGGCTGCCATGTACAAACACTGCAATGCAGGGTCTCCACCTTGTGAAATATGCACAGCTGTCAAGCATGTGGTCACAGCCATGTGCAAGCACACACACACACACACACACACACACACACACACACACACACACACACACACACATATATATATGTGCAAAAAACCTTACAAAATCATTTATACACATGCTGGAAATTATCGCTCAGAAGCTTATTCGATGCATCATGTTGTCAAGCATTAGAAATGACATTGACTGGTATTCTTACTCAGTACAAATGGATAATAGATGTGATTCTTATTTCATCCATTTATATTATGCACATAAATATGCCACTTATACACACACAGATCATACAACTATGACTGCTTATTTCTATCATCATGTTGAGCGTCAGGATGACATCATTGATGCTCATCTTGTCAAGAATAGGCTGTGGGCCACTCTTCTGCAGGCATTTTTCAGCTGAGGCTCTGCTGACCTTTCATGTGTAGCAGAAGAATAACTTGGTAAGTTATTCTTCTGTGCCTCAGTCTCCACTTCAATTTGTGTTTTGTTTATGGCCATCGATCAGTAAATCTGAGGCTCTTTACATGAGGCCCAGGAGATGATGAGAGATCAGTGGGAACACAAAAAGAGATATGAGGTGCTCCTGGGCCCAACTACAACTCTGTCAGGACAAAAACTTTGGAAGATACCATTTCAGGCATTTTATATTCAACACAATGTGATCTGTCACTTATCATAACTGCACAGAGATGCATTTAAAAGTATGTCATGATAATTAATTGCATGTCTGTTGCATATATTCCTTTCCAATTGCTGCTAGTACCAGTCCCAAGAGTCTGCTGCATATGAAAGTAGGCTTACACCCCAAGCTGACTCTTTTGCTCTCTAGGCTTTAAAAGATGCTGGATTACATTTTGTATTATTAATTCCCTGAATTCCCAGAGTGGAATGCTCAAAAGGTTATCTATTCCGAGATGCAAATATAATAATAGAAAAATAGAACACAACATCCCCTGTGGTATGCATGTCCCTGGCAATCTTTTTGTCATGATGTTATTAGTCTTGCAGTTTTTATTCAGACACTAGATGTGAAAGCTAAAACTTCTGATATACAGTGCAAAGGCAACACCCCATTTGTGGTTTATGTCAGTGGTGTAGATTCAAGCACATGGGCCAGAAAATTGATTTTGCTCTTAGGCCTCACCACTGATATATTTATAGAAGAAAAATCCAAGGTCATGCAGACAACAAAGGCATTTTAATACTTGCAAGGAATAATCTTATCAATGTCCAAATGTCAAACATGCTCTTGAAAATCTGTTGTCACATATAATCTTTTGAAAAATGGATGGAAAGTAGTTTAAGTGCATGCACTATCATTTCATTTGTCAAAGGTCATTAAGAGAGAAAAGTGGTAGGAAGTGAACTGTAGAAGAGCATTATTGTCCTAGTGACACCGGAGTTTAGGTTTCAACCTTTAGCTGTTGGAATGTGTTAGCGACACAATGCTATTTGCTTTTGTTCCAGCTACTGTTTACAATTCCATTCAAAATCTATCAAATCTGTCTCTCCTCAATATATATTAGTTATAATCATGTGCACATGTAACTTAAATTACTTTGAAGTCGTTCTTCCTGATGCAGTTATCTCTATTTCATTAGGGACAAAGACACTGTACAGATTCACCTTCAGACTAAATTGCATTATACACCTTCTGCATAGTGGCTTGAGACCCACAGGGAAGGGACAGGGAGGAAGGTGCATAATGGCATTTAACAGGAACTTTTTCAGGAACCTTTTCAGGAACTCCAGAACTTGCCTTTGTTTCACACCAAGGTATCAGCATGATGATCACCAAGGTATCGTTTTGGTACCGGAACTCTTGTTGCCGAGTCATTTTTAGCTGCTACTCTGGGGTTGGTACTCTCCTTTAGCTCATGGAGGCAGAATTCACAAAAAAGACCAGCACTGATTGGTCAGATGTGAACTTACCCCAGCTCAAACAGGTTGGACAAATGCTATTTTTTTTTTTTAATACTCAAATTTAGCTTGTTTGTACACACCAAGAATGCAACAGTAAGGCTTCAAGACTTTTTGAAGAAGATGGAAAACTACCCTAAACTGGAGAATGATGAGGGTGTGCAAGTCCTTCTGTCATCTGGATGAGGATATCCAGAGAGTCTTTGAGTCCAATGATCGACTATACAATTATTGGAACTCTGGATTACTAAAAACATGAAGCAGTGTCAAGAAAATTAAAAAATGACATCGCTTGCTCTAATTTCCATAATCTTCATGGTACTTGAACTTTGATGGGAATGTGAGCATGAAATTCACTGAAGAAACCACATATTTCCTACTCCAGTTAGCTCCAGGTAAAGTGTTCCAATCCAGATATGACTTATTAAACATGTAAAAGCAAACACCGTAATGTCAACTAGCTCTCTGTATTTAATCAAACAGAATGAAATTTGATCACTCTCCCACCTGTCATTCCACAAAAGAAAAGCTCTGTTCTCCTTTATTTGGTGTAAGATCTTCTACCAAATCACCTCTTTAAAAACTCAGCAAAAAAACCTCTTAAGCCTTAAAGGATTACCTCCACTTTTTCATCCCTGGCTACATCAAGGAACAACTCTTCTTCAGAAATGTTTAGCCTTGAGCAATACAGGCTGTCAATTTCCTATCGGTTCTCTTTTCATCACTGTGACAGGCAAGAAATGCTAAGATATCTGTCATAGCAAGCACAACTCAGGCATTTTCAGTTCAAACAGGACACTGCTGATATGCAGTTTGATCCATAAATCATCCTCTGTATACATTATAAACTAATAAAGTAATTAATTCATTTGCTGGCCATCAGAGCAGAGTGGTGATAATCTTGTTATGTGTGTTTTGATGTAATTTGGTAATTTCTTGACCATCTCACACAGATCAGTGTAAAGCTGCTACTGATTCAGCACTCAAACCAATTAAAACGGTTTTGCCAAAACACAACCAAGAACACACTGCCTTCATTATTGTGACAACAACTAACAAATGGTGTATCCCATGCTTTTAGATATTATTACGATTCTGTGTCATGGCTAATTATGACAAACATATAAGTTGCCATTAGGATAATTAATCAACATTTTAATGAAGGCTTTTACAAAAAAAAAAAGAAAAAAAAAAGAAAAAAGCTTACTGAATAAGCCTCTAGGCAAACTCTGAAAGTCAGACTTAGGTGGCTGCAAATACCGTGTTAATAAATGACAGCTGCAGTGGGAGCATGATTCATCCTGGACTCTTTGAAATCATTTTCACGTCTCTCACTCTCCCCCATGCACAAAGGCAATCCAGATTGCTGATTCCCTGGGTTACTTTCAAGGAATCTACTGGCGGGGATCACAGATTCAGAAGGCGATTTAGAGATCAAAGCAATCAAAGTGGAATACTAAGAATAGTACTTCTCAATCATGCAATTAAATCTTTTACAATCAGTATCTTTAGAAAATCTTACAGATTAACCTAAACACAAGCTTTATTTGCTTTATAAATGTACTTGTTGAGGAAAAATATCAGATAAAGCTCTGCTTGAATTTGTTGAGGACCAAGGACTTATGGCAAATTCAAAATCTGTAATATCTCCAATACAAAACAGCTTAAGTTAAAACTGAAGGTGAAACAAAATAATTGAAAACAAAATAAGGTTCAATGTATTAGAGATGAAGACAGAATCAAGAAATTATGTGGTTTTGCTTTTATTGAAACAGGTGCAAGGGTATAGAAACAACCTTCCTTATACATTAAGAATGATTACACTAACAAACTGTATAACCTGAGCTTCTTAATGAATGCATAAGGTCAACATGAACATAAAAGTGGGTCAAAGTCTGGATGATGCATGGGTAACTAAGACATTCTTTATCTTTGCTTACTACTGTCTAGAGGCCAGGAACACCAATGTAAGCTATCTATGGCACACAAAATATACTTACGGTACTTTAAACTGCCATCATTTTAACTGAACTACATGGCTTGAACTGACTATGGAAATGTGGCCTGTAACACTGTTGTTCAGACTAGCTTGCTTGTTATTCTCCTGTGATTGTCTTAAATGTAATAAATGATATAAATTCTCCATCAACATGTATTCAGAATTCATCTCTACTCTTATCAGAGATGTCAGCTGAGAGTCCACTTTTTCAGTTCCACATTTCAGCTCCAATACTCTATTACTGTTAAATATTGTGAAACTGAAAGCAGTGGTTTGACTAAAACTGTACTGCCAAGATTCAAATCCAATTTTAAAAGCTTGCATTAAGCTGCCATGACCTTGGAAAATCTTGTCACAGAGATGCTTTTATTAAATTATACTATGGAAGCCTTCATGCTCCGTATATACTCTGCACACCATATGCTCACACCCATTTATATTGTAGGCACACACAAAATCAAGACAATTCCATTTACAACTGTAACATTTTCCTTCCATGGCTTCCTTCTAATGTGCTCATTAGTGTTCTTGTGCTGAGCTTCATCCCCCTGGAGACCATGGTGAGGCGAGAACTGCCTGTGTTTACTGCAGCACACTTCAAAGAGGGCCTACGTGAAGGGAGAGTACTCAGATAGCCTGCTGACTGCTTACCCATCATGCACCACTGCCTTTTGGAGAGAGCGGTATTCATAGAAATATACCATGCAGTAAGTACGGGCAACACCCTGCCTTTGACAGCACCATCTGTCACAACGGTTGGTAAATAACTGAAACGTGACATTTTCTCAAGCAATTAAATGCTAACCATTTCAACAAGACTTAAAAGGACCATACTGCTAATTTTTAAATGTTTAGGCCCAATAAATACTACCCACATGAACATTACTAACAATCCTTTTCCAAACATAAAATTGTATTTTAGCTTTCCTCTTATTTTGCCAAATCCTGTAATCTTTCAAAATCAGATGTTCTTAAAATTCTATGTTTCACCTGCTAACATGTACATACGAATGTAGGAGGAACATTTGTTTTTAATTTCTCTGTAAATGCCATCTTCTCCTGGGACTATATTCCCTGGCCAAGACATACATTTTCTTCTGTGCAGTTCTGTGTTGGACAAGTAAAAAAAAAAAAAAAAAAANAAAAAAAAAAAAAAAAAAAACTTACTTTAACAAAAAAATGAACAGGCATTTTGTTCAATGTGACAAATTAGCTACAGTATCTCAAGCATGTTTCAAGTCTCTACAATATTATTTTAATAGTATACTGGAATGAATTGACACCAATGGCAGTCTGGAAGGTAGGAAAACCAATTCTAATATCTGCCACTCCAGTAGTATATTTTGGGAAATGGTTGTCAGTAATGTAACATGTATATGGGGTGTATATATTGGGCTCAAACATAAAAAGCCACTGGTAGAGTCCTTTAAGAGAAAGTCAATAACAAGAATCCTTATTAATACCAGGGTTTCCCATGTAAATAACCGCTCACTGCCTGTAGGCCTGAATGGAGAATCAGTGGTGACTGGTGCATTGCAGAAAAGAATCAAAATGTCCACAGAAACTTCTCAAAACTCTCCTGCAGCATAAATCCATGTTTCTGTTATCTGTCTGTGCATCCAATATGTTCTAAGCAATCATCGTTTTATCAGTATATCACTAATTATATTACTTCTGGGGAAGCTTTGGAGCTTCAAGTAGGACCACAGCAAACAAACAAACAAACAAACAAACAAAAAAAAAAAACAAAAAAAAAACTTGAATATCCACTCCTCACAAACAAACAAGCACATGTTCATTATGTGCAAACTTTCAGGAACATTAGCCACACAAGACATGACTATGTGCAATGTATTTGTTGCACATCACATAGACACACATAAGCACACTGTCCCACATGGTCATGTAGACAGGAAGCCTTCAGACACCCTGTGTCCCTGACACGACACAAACAAATAGGAGTTGACCTGAGAGACAGCTGGTTAAAGGTGACACTTACTGCTTGTAAGCAGGGTTAAACAACACATGGCCATGGTCACCATGACAGCCCACTGATAGGCACATGTTGGGACATTTGTCACAGACACTTTACTTCCACTATCCTGTCCTTCACTCCGCTCCCATTGCTGGTGGCCTTAAAGTCTCAGGCTGTGACATATTGTATATAAATTGTCTGAATATTTTTGCATGCAATTAAATAAAGTACATGGCAAAGAATATGTTCTTGGAGGAACAGTTACGAAGAATTTTGAACTGTAGGTTGTCTAGAGATTGGCATAAAACGGGTTTAACACCAGATTTATCCCAAACTGGGCTCAGGAGCTCAACATTTATCTTAGTAGTCAATAACACATTTGTGGCTAATGAAGTGGCTAATGGGATTTGGTAAGTAATCATTGTGAAAAGCCCTAATTAGCAGGTTAACAGCATAGACAGTATCAAACTTGCATCAAATCTTCAATGAATCCTCTAATGGAAGTCTTCATTGTCTACGTTATCTTTGGATCCCCTTGTCAGATGAATCTTGATTACAGTTGACTTAAACCCCTGCAGCTTTATCCAACCTCAGCCTTCTCCCAAACCAGCATCAAACAGGGCATAAAGTGACCATGAAATTTCTCTAAACAACCCACACAAGAGTCCCAGTGTTTTGTAGCCAAGAAACTGCATTGCACATCCAAAAAGCCTTTGTGAACAGCCAGAGGGCTCAGCTTGCTTATTTTGCTATGTGCACCACCTCTGAGCTGCAAAATGTGTGCACTGGAACACACTTTGTCACACACACTCTACACCACCAACAAAAGAGGCTGTGTAAGCTTCAGTGAAGCTGTAACTGAAGCAGTAGAGAATAGATCAATTTAATTTTGGGTGGAACTGTTCCTTTAACACAGCAAAGAAATTGTGTTCTGCAGAAAGTAGAAAATACATGAAAGCATTTATTTTCACCAATGACTCCATCACCTATAGATCATTACATCTAACTGGTTTATTTGAATGCCTTGTTATATACACATAATGCAGCTACAGTGATTATCATGAAATGAACGAATCATAATTTCCATGTTATCAGTAATGAAAACTTTAAATATATAATTTTCTAAAGGCATCCTGAGAGCTTTTGAAGACAATTTACCTGCTCGCCTGTACATTTTTCTGATTACTGTGACAGAGTCAGAGTACAAATGTGGATAATAACAGTGGCACTTTCTGCTAAAGCACTTTCAGTAATTGTCAGGAATAGCCCTGCACAAGATTAATAAAGTCAGTACAGTATGTAATGGTATGTACAGTATATTAGGCAGACTATAGATTTCCCGTTTAAGATTGGAACTCCTAATGATGATAATAAATATACCCAAAACACCACAATTTTAGTACATTCAGTTTCTTCCATACTAATTTGTCTTCACAATACATCTAAACAGATAATTTAAAGACAGATAATACACATCTAAACTGATCATTTAAAGACTCAGAGATTGTAATTTCATGTGAAATCATCATCTCCTCAAGCAATTAAGCAAATATGTAATTTACTATTTTTTCAAAGGTTTTTTATAATTTTTTTTTTTTTTTTTTTTTTTTACGTAACCTACTGTACCAATTCTAATTTCCTGCTTGTGCAGTATTTAATTTAACATACTCCATCACTTTAATATATTTTTGTTATGTAACGTTTTCTTTTTTTTTTTTTTTTANTTTTTTTTTTTTTTTTTAATGCTGTGATAGATTTCTATGTTTTTGAGGAACGGTGTGTTGTTGAAGATAACATAAGTTAGACATGCATAGCCCAGTAGCTAAGCTACAATTATGCTTTATCAGTTCAGACACAGATATCAGAACATCCATTCAGGGGACAACTTTACAGGTTAGTACGAACAGCATGAGTGCTTCTAGTTCAATGGTGTGGGATAGACTTTGAAAGACAATATCAGTGATTTTGCATGTTTAAGCCCAATATATCCAACCTGTATGCACGTTACTCATAACCATTTTCCAGAATGTAAAATTGTATTTTAGTTTTCCTGTTATTTTGCCAAATCCCCTAATCTTCCAAAATCAACTATTCAGGTGATACACCCACCTTAAAATGCAATGTTTTGCCTGAGAAAACATACATCCAAATGTAGAAGGCAGAGTCATTTTTAATGGATGATGGATTACTTATCTCAAACATGTTTCAAGTCTCTACAAGTTGATTTTTTTATAACGTGGAATAAACTGAAACCAATGGCAGTCTAGAAGACAGGAAATGCAATTCTAATATTTACTGCTCAGTAGTATGTTTTGGAAAATGGCTGGCAGTAACATGACCTATATGCGGGTTGTATTTATTGTGCTCAAACATGCACAATCTCCAATATGCTACTTTAATGCCATTATCTCCACTACTAACACAGCAAAGAACAGAGTAACCAGTGGGTTAAGAAGTGAATTTGGAAATATAAAATGTATTTTTAATGAGGAAGGTAGTTTCATTGCTTTCGCCACGGCAATAACATTAAATTCAGATTTGGACTTGAAGACAGGACATAGGAGAAATGAGGCAGAAATTAAAGTTTACTGGAAACACACGAAAGCACAAATTCATGGATAGACAAACAGTGTAAAAGCTTTTTGAAAATTACATCTGAACTAGTTTGGATGTAGCAGCACCCTTTGATTGGCTATAAGATACATGAAAAAGCTGCATGGTTGTGACAATGTCAGTGGTTCTCAAACTGTGGTTCATGTACCACAGGTGGTATTTGAAGCACCCCCAGTGGTTTGTTAAACTGCAATTTCTGCAGAGAATCAAAAGTTGAAATCTGTAGAAATTCTGTTACTATGATAATTTATTCACCAATAAAATGGGTCTCAGTAGGAAATAGTTTTTTAAATGTAATTATTTTAGTAAGACTTAAAACTATGGACTACAGTATGTAAATTGGATAGACTATGCAATGTATTCCAGATTGAATATTTATTTTATGTATATATTACTTTCAGTTACTTTTGGATTCTTCCTCTTATTACGGTAATTTGCAGATATGACACCAGTCTGGTTGGTCAACCTTTGTTGTTTTAAATGTGCTTAGAAATAAATTGACTTGACTAGACAATCTGTAATTAAATATCACAAATTGTTACTTCAAGGTGTTTTGTCTGTGATCTCATAGTTACATGTTTTCCCACTCATGTGTAGTTTCATATAATTATTTACTTTTGCAAATGTATGTTCTACCATTAGCTGATCGCTATAAGTAAAACCTAGAATCCTAATACGTTATGTAATATGGTGGTCGGATGCAAAATTTAAAGTTTATTCCCATGAAAAAAATCTTTTGTTCATTCCAATTTATCAACAATGCTAACAAACCATTTGTCAAAACCAGCATATTTGGTTAGCCTGTTAATGTGCATCTAACTGTTACCAGACTGCTGCTATCACACTCGGTCCTGTCTTGGCAGTGCCTGTCTCCATCTGTCTATTTTTTTTTTTTTTTTNATTTTTTTTTTTTTTTTATTTAAAACTATATTTAAAAAGTTGATGGAAAACTGTAATCCTGGGGGTTGTGGATAATTATGCTTTGCCAGCAAAAACTGGCAGTGAGACTGAAAGGTTCAGCAGGACAAGAACCTAATTGTGTCTTCGTGCTGATTTGGTCTTGCTGATAAGTTAAGCGTGATGTGATGAGTGTTTTGATCACTGCACAGTTGTGTATGAACACTTGGCTTGTTGAATTTGCTTTTTATTTTCCTTCCATGGATGCTCACCACGCTCCCTCCTTATGCCTAACAAACATATTTGAATTGGAAATAACTCAAAAATACTATTTTATGCAGTGCTTGTCTCTGATGTGGTTCTGCAGATGCAAAGTGATGAAATAGTAATGAAAAGGTTGGGGAAAGGACTAAAAGGAAATGCTGAAAAAGCCTAGACAAGACTGTGCCAACAAAAGAGGGAGAAATCACTTTGATAACAAGTTGATATCTACTGGTTTCCCATTTTTCTCTCTCTCTTCTCTCTATCCCATAAGCATGAGATGGCAATATGAGAAGATGGACAGGATGCAGGAGGATTTAGAGATTTATGAATTTTAAAGGCACCACGTTATCTATCCTCATTCCCGCTGCCGAGATCCACTCTTTCCCTGTCACTCTGTTTCTCGAGGGAACTCCGGGATGTTGCAGAAATGCAGCATCAACATGCCTCTCCGTCTCAGCAGGAATGGGAATATGAGAGGAAGTGGAATGATTCACCTACGTGGACCACAGAGTGCCTTCCTGTCAGTGCGGTTGATTAAAATTCCTGGGACCAAGAAAGCAGAGTGTGATGTACGACGAGCAGGTGGTGTGGGTTTAATATGCATGAGCAAACGGCTCCTGCATCTGCAGATTGGCAGTCACTGAGCTTGCCTGTCCGCTCCCTTGGCAACTCTCTTGGCATATGGTGCTACTGAGGGCATACATGAGCAAAGCTGGGGGGCTGGTCTTAGCTGGTCTTGATACAATTTATTCTTTTGTGGGTCTTGGGATCAGCAAGGTAGAGGGGTAGGTCCTTTTGGTGTTTTTTTTTTTTTTTTNTTTTTTTTTTTTTTTGTTTTGCATATTTTATTGATTTTATACGAACAGCAGGAAACATCAATAGAGAGCAGGATCAGAGGAGTCGGTGTACAAATTGACTGAGATGGCTTTTGGTTTAGGCTCAGAGGGAAGATGTGATTAACCCCTACAGTGTTCAAACTGGTGTTTATTTATAGATATAAAAAACACAAGTTCAGTGTAATTCTAGGACTGAGCTCATGCTGCTTTGTGCTATTTGCCATATTAACTGTAACTTTAAAGGTTAACTCTAAGGTTCCCATGAAGACTCAGTTTCACAGAAGGAGGGCGTATCCTGATAGAACTGATCAAGTTACATGATGTTCTGTTGACATTATACAATGAAAAGCTATTCTGGTTTATTATGTACATTTTCTTCCAAGACTAATCATATTTTTCAGCATGGCATTTTTACTCTTTTTAAACTAGGAATAATAATTAATAATACTACTACTACTACTACTACTACTACTACTACTAATAATAATAATAGGATTTGGAATTTGCACAAAGAAAGAGGTAAAGAAACTGCTGCTTTTAAATACAACATTCACAAAAAAATAATCAAAATGTATGAAATTTCTTCAATTTCAGTTTCTAGTGTTGGGTCAAAACTTTTTGGTGGGATGAGATTATTTACCCTGTATAAAATTTGAGGAATTCTGAAACTTGAAATTATTACTTCTTTTCATAAAATCTTGGTTATGGCCATCCCATTAGAAATAAAACATATGTATTTGTCCACCTATAAGATGACATTTGCGATACAAGTGCTGGTGAGCACAAATTCAAAAGAGAAGTAGACTCTTCAGCCATCAATCTGAGTTTATGATCTCAACAACTTTCAAAAGCCAGACATTAAAAATCAACTCCATGAAATGGATTTACTTATGTAAATGATATTGTCTGTGTTAAATAAACCTACCCTGGATCGTTCAGAGCCAATTCTTTAAGCACAGTAGTCTTCTAATTGGATTACATTCCAGATAACAATTAAGAATCCTTTTAATCTAGAAACAAAATAATGCAAACATGCCGGGGAAAACTCACCAGGGTACCACAATTAATCCCAAATACAAATCCCACTAATAGAGTTTCCTGTGGACAACGCAAAGCCCTGATGACTTTTACTTCTCATTGAAAACGGCAGATTTCCCCCGACACCCCACTCCCCTCCATTCAGCCATACATATCTTGGAGGTATCTCCTACACACACACACACACACACACACACACACACACACACACAAAATCACAAAAAAAGTCGACCTGGAATTACCTCTCAGAACCTCTGCAAAAACAAACACAGGTAGAAACACTCACGCAGATGCTACACAGACGTAGATGCATGCACACACACAGACACACACAGACACACACACACACACACTCTCCATGGAGCAGTGAGAACAGGATTACATGCTTTCCAGAACTGCTTATTCCCAGCAGTAAGACACAGCCCTCATCCAATCATGGTGACACATCCAGAAACAAGGGAAAGGTTGTGGCTTGGCCTCCCTCTGAAAGGAGCTTTTCAACAGTACTGCCTGACAATAAGCAGAGAGCATATGCACTGATAATCCTATTATGATTTTAAAGGGATTTGACAAATAATAATAATAGTATTGTAAAGTATCTTGCATTAGGATTTCACATTTGTGCCACCAGGCTTTATCCTAAAGTAATATTGAGTAGAATCAAATAATTGGTTGATATGAGGTCTTATTTTTTAATTTCATAACATAAGCAACCTATTTTTGGACAGGATCGTTCAAATTTTGATTATTAAACAGTTGGGATAACTGCAGAACTGAGACACTCCATAGTAAAGTTCATTGTAAATGTAATTATTAAATGCAACCCATAATAAAAATTAAATTTGAGTGATGAAATAGTTTAAAACAGATGAAAAATCATTCTACAATTGTAGCCAATTTATGTGATGCAATTTCCTACTGTAAATTAGCTAATGTAAATACCAATACCAGTGTATCTGTGAAAAGCCACATATCAACTGGTCATATTATTTGTGAGGCTCTAATACTGACATGCACACAGTATGCAGAGTGGGGTACAGTATCTCCACGTCCACAGAAATGCTGGACTGGCTCTTAGGTGGTTCTGGGACCAAGACCAGTGTTGGCTCTGACTCTGGATCAGTAAAATCCTGTTTAGCCCCTGTGGCCTTCAGGGAGTGTCTGCCGTCTGACTCATGCCAAATCATGGGCCGTTTAACACAACACCACCTGCTATGTTTATCAGCATGTGTCTGCGTCTGTGTGNGTGTGTGTGTGTGTGTGTGTGTGTGTGTGTGTTCAGGGCTAACCTCTAAAAAAAAATATGTTAAATTGTAGGTACACTTCGACCACATGCATGACCTCATTTTCTAAGATGATGCATGACTGTGGGAGATCCACAGCCAGACACACACACACAGTTTAGTGCGTCATACTTACTCTTGTTTGTTCCACAAAAATCCCACAATGTCATGCCACATACTGAGCATTTGGAAAGAGTATCGGTTACTAAACTTCCTGGAATCCTTACTGATGACGTGAAAAGAAAAAAAAAAATCATTTTAATTTCAAAATTCTCCTGCATTTTCCATCTTTGCCCCTTCTACATTTGACAGCTTCATTTATTTATTTATTTTGTATTTTCCTATGTTTTTTTTCTTCCCTCTTATGCACAAATAAATAAATAAATACAGTCTGATAATTGCTTGGCCTCTGAATGGCTAATGCTGGGCTTTGATTTTAACATGAGCTTGTCTACCGCAAGTGCACGACATGATTAATGTTGATGATTTCTCCTGTCACATTGGGGTCTTTAAAAACCTTGTAAAACATATTGCTTCCCAAAATATTCCTCTCCATTCTCCTGTGTGGCCTCTTTCAAAGGACATTTGAAAGTATTAAACCTGATGGATGAAAATGTAGTGTGTGAATGATGGTCATGTTTGCAGAAAGTGGTTCTCTCCAGTGCAAACCTTCACTAGCAGACATATTAATCAAAGATGTTGGAGCCGTTCGGGAATGACTACAACACAGTCCCCTCATTCCTCTGCACAACAACATTCCTCCTGCCTCTGTCACACTCAATGAATGCCATAAGCAGATCTGTTTTACTGATGGGAAATCTGTCTCCAAATCACTCTAAAGAATTTGTCTCAGGAAACAAAGGTGGAAAATTGTGTCTTCATGGATAAACTGTGAATGCTGTTATTTCAACATGCAGTTTTTGTGCTGCTTCTTTGGCACAGCAGGAGAACACGATATTCAAAACTGAAAACAAAAATCTTCCAAGATGAACCAGGAAATAAAGTGTTTTGAATTGCAAACAAAAAGGGTTTGGCTGGGGATGAATCAATATACTGTAGAAAGAAATGAAGTGCAATCTCCTGACTTTCACAGGAAATTACCTTAAAATACAACCACTTAAAAGAAAAACACTTCTTCATGGTGATGTGAGGGGGAGAAAAACAATCCAGAAATGTTGATATATTTTAGGATGAAATCTTAAAAGGAATATTTCCAATATGTGATTTTAGCATAAATAAAAAAAAATAAGGGGACCAAAACAAAAAAAAAAAAAAAAAAAAAAAAATGAATGCAGTTCATCTCTCCCTTGCTGCAACATCACAGTGCACATTGAGTGAAAACAGGCCTTTTTAGGAACTGTTTCTTTAAGGCCCCTTTCCTGCACAGCCCACTCTATTCTGACTAGTCAGCTGCTTCATGCCTGAGCTGGCAGCACCCACGCACTGTGAAACACAGATGTTAACTTGCCTCGTGAATGTGCCTGAGCAGGTGTGGTCAGACATCCTTCACAGGTTACATGTTGTACGGAAATGAAAGTAAAGGACAAATCAAAAATAAAGCTTTCAAGGCACGTCTGGACCTATGGGATTGGCTTACTGGATGCATTTCTGTAGCCTTGAACCTCAAGTTTTTGTAATTTTGACAGTGTTTGCAGACTTCCTTCCATATTACACTATAAAAATGAATGAAAATACAGATAAATGAATTTTGATATCACCCTTTAGTATCCTCTATTAAACAAATATCATGGCATCAACAATAAGACGTCAATCTATGCCAATGCTATGTTGAAATCTACCAGAATAAGCACACCCCATCACTGCATCTGCTTATAATTTGAGCAGCATCGTTCCTTGGACTAAATATGATGAACTTAAATTTTTAATGACCATTAAAGATGACTGTATTTATACTGCACCAATCTGTGTGGCTGAAACTGTATCATTATAAAAATGAAACTTAAAAGATCCCTGTGGGGAAATAAAGGATGTTACGGATGCAAATGCTGTATTAGATACAACAATGAAAACAGAATATACAGTAAAAAAGGAATACATCAATACATTTTTAAAAATTATCATAAATTAAGGATTGATAAGACTGGATTGATAAGACCAAAGCAGCTACCATGACATGTCAAAAAATGAATGTGAACAGTGCCTGTTGAGTTAAAATGCTCAGTCTGGAAATGCAAATCTCACGTTGTCACTACTGACAGACAGGAAGGCAACAAGGCTTAAGATATGACAAATTGTGCTGCATTCCATAATCCAGTTATAGCACAACAGAGGCTGACGTTACCACCCTCACTGTGGCAGCTCACTGATTTTCCCTTTGTGCCTCCAGACCAAAAACAAGCATTATCACAGAACAAAGATCCATTCAAAATGAACTGATGTTGATTTCAGTTCATGGTTAATGTGGCCTCTTGTCACAGCAGAGTAGTCACTGTCTGGCCACTGGTCTTTATTCTTGTCACAAGGGTAAGGATTTTTGCCAAAACGAGGATCCTCTGCCAGAATCTTTGCTGTTTACAGTTTTCATTCCAGTAGCATGAAAGCTCTGATACAACACTACTGTGTGCACCTTGCTTTAATTTAAATGCAATTTTACAGGACCACACTGTGGTTTTGCATGTTTCAGCCACAGTCAGATATACAAGCCACATACATGTTACATTACTGACAACCATTTCCAAAAACATACTACTGGAGCGGTAAATATTACAATTGTTTTTTCTTCCTTTCTTTCCAGACTGCCATTGGTTTCAGTTCATTCCAGCAAGCTATTAAAATCAACTTGTAGAGACTTGAGACATGCTTGAGATAAGTAATCCATCACATTGATCATGATGTACATTACATTTTTTGTCAAAGAAACTTTATTTAACCGGTCCAACCTGGAGCTGTAAGGAAGAAAACTATGTCTTCACCATGGAATATAGTCTCATGAGAAGATGGTTTTTACTGAAAAATTAAATACGACCGTCCCTTCTACATTCAGACATATGTGTTAGCAGATGAAACATAAAATTTTAGATGGGTATATCACCTGAACATTTGATTTTGAAAGATTAGAGGATTTGGCAAAGCAACAGGAAAACTAAAATACGGCTTTATGCTTTGGAAAATGGTTGTCAATAACATAATGTGTGTACAGGTAGGGTTGCTTGGGCTTAAACGGTGCAAATCACTGGCATGGTCCTTTAAAGCAAACATTTGATTCTTGTAAGCTGATAATCATAAGCTGTGGCTAACATCTACCCCAAAAAAGAATCGCTGTCAGATAGTTTGCACAGTGAAATAAGTAAAACAGGAAAACTATACTTTTATTCGAGATTCATTTCCAAGCATCAGTGTGTGTGTGTGTGTGTGTGTGTGTGTGTGTGTGTGTGTATGTGTGGATTATGTAAAAAAGTCTTCAATAGAGATTGCAAAGTAGGACTAAAACCAACAACCTGTTTTAGCTGAATGCCTTCATCAGGCTATAGAGATCAGCAAACATGTGTGGGTGGTTTTCAGTCCTCTTTTACCCTCTCTAATAAAGACTTTTTTTATATACAAATACAGATGTGCCAGGAATTGAAGCTCTTATAGCTTTTTAAATCAGATAGTCTTGTAATATTTACTTTTTAAAATATTTCTTCCCACTGATGAGTATCTGTAGAGTTTTTTTTTTTTTTTTNTTTTTTTTTTTTTTTTTAAGATCCTAAGACTCTTAGGGGATTAATGCCTTGCTGTGACAGGACAAATGGCCATTGCTGTGTTTGAACCAGTTAGCCTCTGCAATAGATGCTTTAACCACCAGCCCACCATATCATCATCAGTGATCATTAATGAGACCGGCTATTAAACATAGAAAACTTTTGGCTTTCTAACTATTTTCCTGCTTTTTTTCATATTATTACAATTTTGATTAAAAAATGTTTAGCCTAGTTCTAAATGGAAATGAAGGCAGCAGAAGAATAAATTGTCACTTGCCTTGGCCTTCCTGCTCAAAGCCCTTGCTTATCTTTCATGTAAAAAATGATGACTAAATCCTTAAATCCGGTCCTTGGCAAACACAAGTTTGCACAAGCTAAAGGTTTTTATACTGTGAATAGTATCTTAAATATTCCTAAATATTCAATATTTCCCCCAACATCCAATAGACCCAAATATAAGTGTATTTTCATGCACCTCTTTTAAGTGCATTTTGAGTTTGTGCATGAAAAATTAAAAATCCCAGAAATGTATTTAAAAAGGCAAAATATTGCAAAAAAAAAAAAAAAAAAAAAACCACTCATTTTTTTTTATTTTTTATACTTGGCTGTGCTGAGAGTGCAGCATATGCCATAAAGAGCAATGGAAACAGATTTTTGGAATAAACAATAATACTACTTCCTGTGTAAATGCAGCATCAGCCCACCTACCTCCACTCCACTAAAATCGCGTTACATGACCCTGAGAATATTGGCATAAGTGTGGTTGATGGGGAAAGCCATTGACTAGCATTGTCTTTTTTTTTTCTTTTAGTAATCTGCTTGCAATTTGTGCAACACTGTATTGAACCATAACAGACAGAGGAAAACAAAACCACTGACCCCTCTAACCATGGGCTGTTACAAAGAGGAGATGGCACACGTGAATAACAAGTTCGGACTGTGATAAAATGGGAGCAAGATGCAAGGTCATGGTACAATGTTCTGCATGATAGAACCTCAGGTCTTTATGCAACAGGCTACGGTACATGGTCTGCCAAAAATACTGTTGTGCAATCATCAGTGGTGGGTATGTTGCACCAAATTGGGGTGCTGTTGAATAAAATTTGAGAAAGGTATTATTACTCTACTGAGGAGAAAGGTTGGCTCAGCTGTAGGGCTGTAAAGCACCTGCCTCACCACTCAAGATACAACAGAGCATATTAGTTGCTCATTTGTGTTGACAGCAATCAGACTGTGCAATGTTTCCGACCCAAACAGTCCCAGACTCTGCCAATTAATGGGCTGGTTTCACTACCCATGTAAACTGTCTGGGACTTTTTTCAGCTTATTTTTACAGCATCTGCTTGTACTAAAGTCACAGGGTTTGTCAGAAAAATGTGTGCCAGACATAAAAAAATTTTTAGTCTCACAAAATATTCAGTTTTTTCACCTCAGCCAATGCTAGAGGCACTTTTGCATGCTCCCTCAATGCTTTAATCCATGTCTTTTTATACATTTGCACTGCCATGGATCCTTATGGGCTCTTTCCAAGCATGAAAACCAATATGGCAATCTACATGCTGAAGTACATAAGTGCATGAAAGCTTTTTGCAGTCCTAAACTATAATGCTTGATTTTAAGGGTTAAGGACCTTTGAGTCATGTGTCGTGTGTTCTATTCTGTTCACTATTCTTATTTTAATGGCAGATATTTAAACAATACATACCAAAATTAAGTTTCTTTGCGCTAAAATGCATGAATATCACGAATGTAGTTTAGGTTACATGGAAAATCCTATATAAATTCTAAGCTGTCCAAAATGCAAGGTGTAAAAAATGTTCAGACGTCTGCAAAAAAAAAGTTAATCATGTAGCTGACTTTTATTTGCCCTGTGTGAGCAATGATAAAGAGATTGTGTGGGTGATAAATGATAAAAACCTATCGGGCTGATATAGCAGGTGACTGACCAATCAACACAGGCAAAAATGCCATTGCGCGTGAATGTAGTTACATCATTCTCACCGCAGGTACTCAAGATGTTAAACATGGATGAAAAACATTTGCCAAACAAGGTTGCTGCAGATGGTGTGGTAGGATTAACAGCTGAGGTAAGACTGAATTGCTTCTGGGCACACGGGAACCAAAACACAGAATGGAGAACAGTTGGTGATGTCCAGAGTTCCAGCCTTGGGAAGGTGAAGGCAGCGAACCATCAACCGCCTGTTGGCAGACCTGCAGCCTTTCTCCTCAGTGTAGAGAAGATTCAAGACAGAGACAAGGTAATATAAACATGTCATCAACCGGTCATTCCTGGTTTGCCCTTGGTAACAGGCAATATCCTGTACTTCAGTTTAAATTTAGGCTTAGGTTGACCTATTTTTTTACACTTTGTTTTTTAGGGCTTCTGTTCTGTTCTTCTTTTTCCCTATATTGCTAATTGCTAGTTTCATCTGATCTTATGACTGCATCTGTATCATTTCTGTAGCTGCAGTTTGGGCTGAAGTCCACCATAATGGTCCAAACAGTGATCGCTTCCCGCTTCCTTTACTTACCTCTTGTTGAAATGAACAGAAATCCTATTTATGGTCCAATATTTGAGCTAATTAAATGCTAGAGTGCAGTAGCTACCTGCTTATCAAGCACACATTAGCACTCTGCGCAACAAAGTGAACTCTGCTGCAACACTCCTGGAGTGCTTTGAAATGACAGTCATTAAGTTGATCAGCAGCTGATTTGAAATAAGCAGGGCTAAAGTGCAGATGCTCAGGTAGAAAAATCTGCATGCGAACACACAAACACACATTGCAGTAAATTAAGGTGTATTTTCATTGTGGTTGTGGCTGATCTTGCTGCAGTCCAGCACATATTCGTCAAAGCTGGACATATCAGTTTCAACACAAAGAATACACCATATATTGCAGCTGTGTGTAGATTTAAGAGAAGCAGAACACTGTGCGTATACACATACACACTGAGCAGCCAGCCCTCTGCAGCCATCAATTCACAGCGGTGTGGTCGACTGCAGCCTCCCCTCTCTCTCTCTCTGGTACCAGAATTAATTTTTCCCTAGAGCTGGGAGGCTACGCTCTACTGCAGCCAATCCATATAATTAGGCCGTCAGCAATGTAAACCCATGGCTCAGACTTCAAGTCCATTTTAATGTTAGGTACAGACATGGCAATGGATTCATCGAATGTGAGTTTTTTTCCTGCATTAATTTGATAAATTGTTCTTTCCTAGCCCTCCATGTGGCTTATCGCTGCACACAACTAGCTAATGTGTCCATTCGGTTACACTAGTTTCTGTGTAAAAGGCAAGGGAAACTATTCTCCTCCTCTTCTGCAGGTCTACTGCAAAGAATGCTCTCAATATGTCTCATCATCCTTTGGGTTTTATGATGCATTTAGTATCTCATTACTAATGAATCACTTGCTAGTGTATTAATGGGTATTTAATATTGGCTGATGCAGAGTGAGGTGGCCGCCCTCATTGCCCATCCCTTTCTCAGGCCTATTATGCAAGTTATTTCCTCTCTGAGACAATTATGTAGGGTTTTGATGGCTGATCTCACTCCATATGGTGACAGTGCTGTTAATCGCCACCTCCAGGAGAACTTTTGCATGACAGCCAGTGTGTCAAAATCACCATCAAAACTCAGAGGCGTGGAAATGGGGAAGGCGGGAGTTTGTATGAAATCTGTATGTGTATGTGCATGTATGAGTGTGTGCATGTGTGCATGTGTATTTAGGGGTGGGAGGCGGGTAGCAAGGAGAAAGGGAAAATTAGCCAGAGAAAACAAAGTCAATGAGGCATGAAGGAGGCTTCCCTCTCCTGTGTTTGGTGGAGGTGGCAAGGCCTCCTCATTCACTGTTACCACCTCTCTAGGGAGAAGGGGAGAAAATGATAGCCTAGAGGGGGAAGGAACAGTAAGGCTTTCAAAGGATTCTGTGTGTTTACTTGGTCTAGTTGGGTTGTTGATTAAAGCAACACTTGAGAACAAATGGAGGAGAGATGCACAGACCTCCACTCTTCTGCCTGTCTTTGAACAGACATTAAGTTGGGGAATACATTTGAATTTCCCTGTTTCTCCTTCGATTGAGGAAAAAAAGCCTTTGGGATGAGGTGTCAAGAGGGCATGTTGTACACAATAGAATATCAAGGTTCAGAGCTATTACAATCAGTGACTGGCTTTGTGCTTTGACTGGGAAAAGGGAAAAGGGGAAACCACATGCGTCAGATTTTCCCTTTGTTACACCTATTTACTGATACTAGTTATGCACACGACAGATAGTCAGATACGTGCATTTTGCAGTACAATGTATATTCTGTCTTCACATTGTCATGTTCGATTTGATTTGGCATTGTTTTGACTGCAAAACAATGCCAAATCAAATCGAACATGACAACAGGCTTCAGATATGAAGAATTAATTGCTAGTCTATTCTAGTGTCTTCTAGAAGGACACAAAATATAGTTTTGCGATTTTCAAATGAAGATAAGGTCAATCCAGGAGCAAAAACAGTTGATCAGACTTCCTTTATCTGGACAAAATTACACATCTAAGATAAAGCAGTGTCCATAAGTGTTAGCAGTCAAACTTTGAATTTTAAGGTGGGTGTATCACTTGAACATTTGTTTTTTGAAAGCTTAGGGAATTTGGCAAAATAACAGGCAAACTAAAATATGGTTTTATGTTTTGGAAAATGGTTATCAGTAACGTAACTGTATTTATTGGGCTCAAACATGCAAAATCACCGGTATGCTCCTTTCATGTATAATAGCCTCACATAGAAGTTATGATGAGGGCTACTATTTCTCCCTTGCTAGACTTAATGAAGAACACAAACTTAGTTTCAATTCCTCATCATCATCATTACTGTTTGATGAGTCTAACCTTTAGAGGCAGGTGGGAAAAGAGTTTAATTTTATCCACAGGGTTAACAGGATTTATGCACTCTTACTGCAGGTAGATTAAGGATAAATACACTGAAAACAAAGATTTGAGGAGAAAATAGTTTTTTTTAGGAGACAATTATTTTGAAAGACTAATATATGTGTACACATTTAGATATATCTGTCAATAACTCGTATTTTGTGGAGCTTATAAATGTGAATTTAAAATCACCAGACTACAAGTGTCATTTTGCATCTATTTCACTGATAATTTACAGATGTAACATCTCTGAAGTGTTGCTGTTCATGTTGGGGATGAAAAGAGGCTCGTTGAATCTGTCCAACTCCTTCCTGCTACAACTCCATTATCCACAGTCAATATACAAAACCACTACAGGAAAATATTCAAAATATTAATGGGAAAACATATCATGTACACTATGTTCTTAATGCAAACTAAACCATCTGAAATAAACTGACTTTACTCATTTTAATGTAGACCTACTTTTGGCTGAGAGTGCAATGTGTTATGTAAGAAAACATAAATATTGTATCAGACGCAGATACTCAATATTAATGGAATCTGGGACATAACCATAAAAATGTGAACGTGTGATGAGTGGTCCTCCAATACTAATTTTTCAGGCAAGGATTAGTACTTTTGTAGTTTTATAAAGTCAGTTTACCAATTATTTTGTGCATTGTTTGACTAATATCTCATTGGAATTCAAAATGAGCACATCGTGGATTTTTCTCTTTCTTTGTTTCCAGTAATTCTTTTTTTTTTTTTTTTTTTNTTTTTTTTTTTTTTTTTTTTTGGCAAACTCTATTTAAATTACTTCTGCATAATATCCTTTTAGATTTAGATTACATTTTATAGGCCTTCCTATCACTCTACAATAAATATATATTACAGTTATTTTTCTTTCTTATACTTTCCTATCTTAATGTGTCAGTTTCAAAACTTACATTGATTCCATAAAAAACAGCATGTGGCCAAATCTGCTGTTAATATTTTTATCCCTACATTATTATTTGATGAATTATAGAATTACTATTTTTATGAGGCTTTTACATTTACAGTAGTGGTAAGCTGCAAGCGCATTTAGATTAACTTTAGAACTTTCAATTGCTTGCGGCATTTTCCATCTTTAGGTTGTTGGAACATGAATAATCATGAGATTTTCTGAACCGTGTCCCTCTAACCTTTCTGATTTCACAATGAGGCACGCTGAAAAACACAAGAGCCCCAAGAGCTCATTAGTGACGTGAACATTTTGAATGCTAGCAAAGCAAAAAGTAACAAACACCATTTTGTCAGTATGCACTGAGGGTAAAAGCACTACTGAGTCACTAAAGCTCATGTCGGAAAGAGTTAGACTTCTCCACTTTAACACACGCCTGGAGTCAGTGTCAGGGCCCTGCTAAGTTTTGAGCTTAGATAGAGGTGTCTAAAATGCCCAGAGGTCTCTGTGACAAGACAACAGCAACAACATGCTGAAGCACAACATGGATGTTGTGCCAGATCTTTGCATGTAGTCATATAGTAAAACATGACAAGGAACAGTAAGCTGTAGATAAAATACAGAAATTCAGTGGAATATGTGAAATCATTAAAATTTTAGAATTTTACTAACAGTACCCATATAGTCAAGGTCCATTATTTTGACCACAGTCAGAGTTAAGAGTAAAACGGAAAAATATATATATATATATATCACAAATCATGCAAGATTATGCTGTTTAGAGTGAAGGTATCTTTTTTCTGAGATTGAATTTCATTTAAAGGTATATAGATTTTCCATGTTCTTATTTTCATTTAGGCATCTATTTTGAACCCTTTGCATTGCTTTAATGTGCAGAAAACACACTGATCCACTTCTCCATTCCTTGCGGCAGCACTGCTGGGCACAATGGCTGAAAACAGGACATTTTTGGAAGTCTTGCTCCCTCCTGAAAAGCCTGCTTTGTTCTGATTGTCCACAGGCTAAGAAATATTCGCTCACTAGCCTTGCACTTTGTGGGTGTGTCTGACAAGGTGTGCAGGCCAGAAATTCAAATGTGTTACATGATGACCTTAACGTGTTAGGAAAGTAAAGCACTAATCACAAATGGAGCTTTCAGGGAAATTCAGGATCCATGGGCTTTCTAACTGGATGCATTTCTATAGACATTAAAGGACCACACCATTCATTTTACATGTTTGAGCCTAATATATTAATTTTTCATACGTGTAAGGTTACTGATAATCATTTCCCAAAGCATACTACTGGAACAGTGAGTTCATTTTTTTCCCCCCTACCTTCAAGACCACCATTGGTTTCAGTTCATTCTGGTACACTATTAAAATCAACTTGTTGATACTTGAAAGTTTCTGGAGATAGGTAATCCATTATCATAAACAACATGTATATTCAGGTTTTTTTTTCCCGAAGTTTTGTAATTTTAGCGTTTAAGCACAACAAAAAGTGCAGAGTGAATGTATGTCTACACTGGGGAATACAGTCCCAAAAGAAGACCTGTGTTTATCAAAAAAATTTAAACGACTGTGACTTCATAAGGCTGCGTAACTATTAGCAGGTGAAATATCAATTGTTAAGGTGGGTGTAACGCTTGAATATTTGATTTTGAAAGATTATTTTTGCAAAATATCAGGAAAGCTGAAATATGGTTTTATCCTTTGGGAAATGATTGTCAGTAACCTTATATGTATGAAAATTGAATATATTAGGCTCAAACATGCAAAATGGGTGGTATGGTCCTTTAATCCTTTAACCTCATGTTATACATGAGCACATACATGAGTCCAATGTTATACAAATTTGTCAAGCTTAACAATATACACTATAAAATGTCAGAAAGTGACAACAATGTTCCCTTTAAAACAAATGCATGGTGACATGTTGCAGTCCCTAAACCAAGACACAGTGAGCTTCAATGCTCCTGGGAAGCACGCTGACTCCTTTAAAGAGACTGCGGGCAGGGAAGAGAGCAGGACCATTTTACCCCGGATACTGTTTGAATTCCCATTGTACATAATCAGGCTAGCTGATATCCCCTCATCAACAAAGCCGAGTGCTCTAATACCTCCACAACCTGCTGTTAAAAAGGATTTTCACCTGAATATCAAACAGGTATTTAAGTGGCACATTTTTGACTCCCTGTTTTGTGATGAAGAGCAAAATTATAGCAAAATGAACAACAATGAAAGCTGAGCTGTCATCACAGTGTCAAAACACATTGCTTACAGTCTAGTCAGGTTGGTACTAATAGGAGGTTATATTTCATGATGCACACGTCAGCTGAATTCAAAGAGAAAGTCTTGAATCAGCTACATAAACCATAAAAGGCATCCACAAATTCACATTTCCATCTGTTCCATTGGATTCCATCATTCTGCTGATGTCTGTGGTGGTGCTAAATGCAGCCTTGTCATCTCGCTGAAAAAATAGCAAAAGCATACACATCCAACTGCTGTAAGCAATGGAATCTTTAACAATGCTATCTTATAAATGTACATACCACTTGATTTCAGATAAATGAAAAGGTCAGCAGTATTCATCTAAAATAAACCAAAATCTTAATTAGATTTGACAGAGGCCTGGCTTAGATTAATTATAATATTTACAAGCATGCCAAGCATTGAATGCAATTACTAGATCATCCTCATCTCTCATGTTAATTATTGTTTGTGACTTCAAAGTGTTTCTGTTGTGCCATCGGTGTTTACTGCTGCCGGCAGGATGCCAATAAATCTGAACTCTCCTCTGTCCCTCTATCAGAAGCTTGTCTTGACCAATCAAACGCCTCACTGTTTACACGGGAAGCTGAAAGTCAGCATTCCGTGCTGTGAGTTATTTATAGACTCCATGAGAGGGGAAAAAAAAAAAAGACAAAAAAATATACAGTATGTGATATTACACTTCCATCTGAAGGAAAGTGAGGGGGAGCCAAAGCGAGGGAGAAAGGGAGGGAGGAAAGATATTGATGTGCGACAGAGGCACGGGAAGAGAAAATGGAGAGAAAAAGAAGAGATGAGAGTGAAAGAAGAGAAAAGGAGAGACAGTCACACTTGGTTTGCCTCATCTCTGGGCGTATCATCTGGCTTGCAGAGAGAAAATTACTGTACCAGTCCCCCAAGGGCCGGACAGACTTCCTTAACCACTTTAATAAACTGGAAGAGTGTGATTGCCCAGACAGTGCTGCTGTCAGCGTGTTAATTAGACACAGTGCTTTATCAGAGCTGGCCACTCATGAAGCAACCAAGCATATTACCATAAATGCTTTACTATCTGCCTGCTCACAAAAGCAAACTAAAGCGCATTATCTCAAATTTTCATTTTACTAAATTATCTGTAACTTGGTGTGTAAAGAATTAAAATCACACAAGCTAATCTTGTTTTGTTGTCTATTATTATAATGCATAAACATACTGTATAATATTAAGAGTTAACATTTTTTTTAAATTAATTGAAGTCTGTGAAAGATTCATACTTCATAGTTCTCTCTCCAAACAAGTCCTCCATCTCATTATCCAGAGGATCCAATTACGACTTCACAAACTTTGTTTACTGTCTGCTGATGTTTCATCACCTAAAATGTTTTTTTCAAATGCTTATCAGCTGTGTTTAATTCATTCATTATCACCTTCTAATTTAAAACTGTAAATTGCTCTTATGTGAGCTATAATCTTACTGCATGTTTATTTTCTACTGGCAAACTGTGAATTAAGGTGTGTTAAGGTGCCACAGCCAAAATATTACACACGTAATTAGGAGATTCAACTCGTGTTTCTCAAAGGTTTGTCAAACCTAGACTAGTTTTAGTTAAAATCAATTCTGATATAATTATCAAATTAAAACCTGTAGATTCATAGAAAGGAAATATGAAAATTATTTATACTGTAGCTGATATATTCATCCTCTTTAAGACCAAGATTGTACAATAGGGCTAAGCAACAGCAACTGTGTTTATTCTCCCTGAAGATAGTAAATATAATAATCACCCCCAGCTACTGCAAAAAAAATGAAACTAAGCTACTGAATAATACATCAGTTCTGAGTGGGTGTCACTAACTCAGCATTTAGCTTGAGGAAACCATGGCCAAAAACTAAGAGGCATACTACTGTTACCCTTTCATTTTCTCACATATTCATAATGAGAGAAGAAAAAAAAAAAACATTCACTCCAGTGGATGTTTGGCAGTTGGAATGAGCATGGAAACATAAATTAGAGATATCAATGATTTTTAACTGATTACTTTCTGTACACATATTGGAATCTACGACTAGGTATTTAAAGAATCATACGTGCGATCGTGCATGTTTGAGCCCAATAAATACAATCCACATACACATTACTGACAACCATTTCCCAAAATATACTACTTTAGCAATAAATTTTAGGAATTTCTTTTCCTGCCTGCCAGACTGCCATTGGCTTTAGTTCATTCCAGTTTGCTATTAAAATCCATTTGTGGAGACTTATAATGTGCTTGAGATAAATAATCAGTCACAGTGAAAAACATGCCTATTATTTTTGTTTGTCGAAGTAACTTTATTTATTCAATACGGAGCTGCAAGGAAAACAATGTATGTCTCCGCCAAGGGAATATAATTCCAGGAGAAGATGGCTTTTACAGAGAAATTAAAATGAGCGTCCCTTCTACAATTGTGCGTAAGTGTTAGAAGGTGAAACACTGAATTTTAAATGGATGTATCACCATCACCATCATATTTGATTTTGGAAGATTAGGCAATTTGGTAAACTTGTTTTCTGTTTGGAAATTATCAGTAATGTAACATGTGCAGGTTGCATATATTGGGCTCAAACATGTACAATCACCAGTATGGTCCTTTGAGAGAAACAGTTCCTAATAAAGATGTGAGTATGGGAGGTTTGCAGGAGACAAAAGGTGTGTGTGTGAGGAGATATGTGAGGTAGTGAGGAAGTGGCCTGGGAAATGAAAGAGAAAATGAATCCCACTGAAATGGGAAGTGTAGGAAGAGGGGATGGGTGGTGAGCAGCGCTTGTCTTAATCTATTTCCAGAAGCGTTTGCCTGACTGCTCACCCTTGAGCCCAATTCTTTCCATGCTGTGGGTGAAAATGAAAGATAACAGGTCAGAAGCAAAAGACCTGATTGTGCAGGATGGCAAATGAGCATTTACCTCATCTTCATCATTCCTCCTACTGTTGTTTACTTGAAATCCTAACACAAACCCCCCTGTGTTTTTACTTCTAGCAGGTAATACTTGACAGACCAAGGATGTTACAAATCTAGAACCAATTTTTTAATACTATAATATACTCATTTAATACAGGAAGTGAGTTTTAAAGTGGATATACATTTCTTATTTTCATTTTGGGGATATTTTTGAAACCTCTGCAATGCTTTAATATGCAAAAAAAAAAAAAAAAAAAAAAAAAAAAAAAATCCTAATCTCCCTTGCTGTACCTCCATGGTGTACAATGAGTGAAAACTGGTGTTTTCTAAAGGTACTGTCTGTTTAAAGGAGCCTGCCATGATTTTGCATGTGTGAACCCAATAAATACTACCCGTATACAAGTTATGTTACTGCCAGCCATTTTCCAAAAAACTAAACCCACTAATCTTTAAAAAATCAAATGTTCAGGTGATACACTCACTTTAAAATTCAATGTTTCACCTGCTAAAACTTACACACGATTGTAGAAGGCATGGTCGTTTTAATATCTTAGTAAAAGCAGTCTTCTCTTGGGACTTTATTCCCAGGCATACATTTTCTTCCACATAGCTCTGTGTTGGATCAGTTAAATTAAAAGTCTTTGACAAAAAATTGTAATAGACATTTTGTTTGCTGTGATGGATTACCGATTGTAAGCATGTTTCAAGTCTCTACAAGTTGATTTCAACAGCATGCTGGAATGGCAGTCTGGAAGGCAGGAAAAACAATTCTAATATTTACCGCTCCAGTCGTATGTTTTTGGAAAATGTTTGGCAGTAATGTAACATGTATGCAGGTTGTATGTATTGGGCTCAAAAGTCACAGTTATGGTCCTTTAAGGCCATCTCCAGAAAAGCTCACTCTGTTCTGATTGTGCAGCTGCATCAGTCCTTTAACTGAATCCACTGCAGAATCCATTAACAGACTGAGTTCAAATAGATTGTAGCAACAAAAGGCAACATAAATATAAAATAAACTCAGATGAAGAAAAGTCTTATGTGAACTTAAAAATTAGTTTAATTTCAAATGGAGTTGCCAAGTGTTAAGAAAAGGTCTGTCACAGAAAAATGAAAGAAACTCATATTCAAAACAGCTTCTGCTTGCCTGTTTTGACAGCCACAAAAAATCCTAGCTGACACTGGGCATAAATAATGAGCCTAAGAGCAAAAGTTAGGCAGTTATGCATAATAAAACTGGGGGGGGAAAAAAAGAGAATTAATGAATCTAGCAAACAAAACATAACATTGACCCAAGGCAAGGAAGAAAAGAGCAAAGCCATGAGACAAACCTGAACAAGTTTAGCAAGTTTATCAGTGTGTAGGAAGTTGCATTATTGTTCTGTTCAGATCACAAATTTAAAAAAAAAAAAAGAAAAAAAAGTCAAATATATGTACTTGTGGAAAATATGAAGTATGGAGAAAGAAGATTAGTCATAAACAGAAAATGGAGTGTCAGCTTGAGAGGAAGTGCGTGTTGTGGAGGTTATGCTGTCACGACAAACAGCTTTTTTTTTAAATTTTCCGTGATGATTCAACTGTTGATATTATTAAGACTACAGCAATAGTCTGGATATTATACATCATTCTCAAAATGAATCTTGCTTCTTCCTGCTAATAAGATCTTTATCCATCTTCTATACTTGGTGATTCATTGCTCTGGAATTCTGTCTCGGATGTTTCATATTTTGTCAGAAGCCTCACAACCAACACAAGAACATACAACAACATTAACTGTGTGGCTCAAATGGATTTTAGGCAAAAAAACAGGAGATTCAGAATTGGATCAGTGAGTCACGAGGTACACATGCACCCAATTAACCTGTTCCTATGTCTGTCGCAGCCTTGATAGGTGCTGGCAAATGAGTTATGGAGATGCACAATGATTTGACAAGTAAGAAGAAGCCAGAAAAGGCAGAGGAATACTTAATACCCTTTGTAATACCCACAGTGAGTACTTGAATTTCCTTTTCATATTGCTGCTGAATAAAAGACAGAACCAGAAGCAAACCTCTTGCAGTGTATCCTTCATTCTCTAAAGACTGGACACCTTTCAGAGTGACGGATGAACTTTGAAATTTCAGGTTTGTCACTGGCTGCACATAGGTGAGAATACATTACTGCACATAGGAGAGAATACATTACTCAAGGTGTTTCATAAAGGCCAGTTTACACTTTCTGCCACGACCTGTCTGCAAAGGTCCACCTGATGTAGATTTCATTAGCGGCTTGCCTTGTGGATTTACAGATTTTGTGACTGCGTGCCAGCTAAACGTGCTAGTAAAACTAAATTAATGTTCTGTTCTGACGAGAGATTGCATAAGGAGATCTGGCATTACTTGAATCCTTACAATTTGTCTAAAGACAGACAAATGCGGTGGACAGAAGTCACCCATTAAAAATTTTAAAATATATGTAAGCAGAAGTGTAGGTATCTGCATGATAAACTAAAGGGAAAAAGCAGCCATTTGGTTGCTTGGACAATTTTGCAACTTTCTAGGCACAAATATGCTGCAGTCTGTGTTTGTTTTGGGATGTAATCTGTCTTTAAAACCAGGATTATACGCATACACATATGCATGATGGCTGCCACATGCATCCTCCTTTCACTGGAAGCATTGCTTCTTCAGTGTGATGGAGCTGATTGTCGCCATCTTCATTTACAAATATAGGAAATAGTTCTTAAGGTTTTTCTTAGTTTCAGCCCTCACATCGCCCTGGTGGCTGCAGCAGTTAATTGTCCAGACTGACAAAATGGATGCAAGTGAGAATATGACTGGCATGCTTTGGTGCAAGCATGCATGGCTAAAATCATCCTGGTCTAAGAAAGAGTGACATTAAGGCATTTTGGGAAAAGAGGATAAAGACAGATCATCCATTTAATTTATGTACATAGGGATAAACTAATTTTGAAGTCATATTTGTGAGCTGTTGGGCAGATGAATGAAACTGAAGTTGTTAGTTATAGAGCACTAAATGCACTTTACTCCATACAACACATTTGTGTGTGAGACAATCCTTCATGCAAGACACTCATTTATGTGTCCTGACTCCTCGGCTATAATGGATTTCATTAATTACTGAAGTTTGATGGCACCAATATGAGGCTGAACATGAGAGTCTTCCTGTATGGCCTCATACATATACAACACACTAATCAAAAGATTTAACTCGATAAATTACACTGCTACACTCGTCACATTTATGCTACTTTAGACAAAAGGGCTTAAGCAGTTTTTGTATTTGGTATGCAATTTGAATCATGACTTTTCCTTAATATGTGTAATGATATTCTTCACCACATAATCAAACCATCAAGCCATGATTAAAATGCACAGCAGCTCAAGACAACGATTTGTCTTTACAGCCCTAAAACAAACATTAAGCTCAATGTCCCATGAAACAATAACACACACTTCAATACCTAATAAGTTATAAACATTAATTGTGGCATCTTTCATTTGACATAAACTGTAATTGAGCATAAAAATGTGTTTATGATAATAGAGTCAGGGGAGAAGGCTATGTATTTTAGATTTCGGGTTCTGCTTCCAGGACCACGGAGGCATAAGGGTCATGTAAACATGGAGACCTTTCTGATTGAAGATCAGCACCAGTTGTCATCTATTCAGTAACAGCGATTCATCACAACAATCAGCCCAGTTGCTCGGCACGGATGCTGCCGCCTCTGCTCTTTCAAATTTGAATGCTTCTCTCCCTCATGTTCCCACAGTCCTCCCAGGGTGGGAGGAAGAAATATGATATCACTCTTTTAAGTGATAACATTGACAGAAGCTGCCAGTCACTCGGATTAGTGAAACCAAGTTGAAGCGCAGATGATGTTTAGCTGGAGGAGGCAGCTGGGAGCTACAGGCTGGTGGTCCACTAGACTTGTCACAATAAACACGTCCACTTCTGGCTTGTGATGTGATGTGATGTGATGTCTCCTCTGGTCATGTGGAGAGGACATGCAGAGACATGACCTGGATTCATTGGTCTTCGTAACTGATAGCTCTACAGTGTTTATCATGAATCTAGATTGTTTGCATGGCTTTATTATGGCTGAAATTATATTTGCTTATATTGGTCTCATTTAAATTGAGTTTGAATAGATTTTAATTAAGTTTTTTGCTAGAGGGCATAAAAATGTTGAGTATGAATGATAATTTCTCATTCAGTTTCAATTAATTTTTTGCTATGGGCAGTATTAGATTTTTAATTTAATCTAAAAAGTTTTAGGGAGGACATAGTTTATGGTAGATGGTTATGAGGCATAGTAGTATACTTATAACAAACAACCGTAAGCTTGTGTTTGGGGAATAATTTGGAACTTTCATATTCATGAAATTTTGTTTGGCTTGGAAATGGCAATTTAAGTGCTTCATTAAACTTCTAACTGTTAACATTCATTCAGGCCAGTGTGATGTTTACTGAATTCTATCCTCTCATCTAAATAATGCTCCTGCCTAGACTGGAGTTTGCAGTAGATGGAGGAAATTCACTTTAATCAGACCAGAGGGCCTCACTTTTCAGAGATAAATCAGGTTTTCTTAGCCTTTTAATATGGTTAAGATGATTTTAATCATGATTGATGGTGTGCTGTACCTAAGAGAGCATTGCTGAAAGATAACGAATGTAAATATGATTTCAGAGGGTCTTAATATTTAACAGTGGTTGGGGGGGGTTTCTGCCTTGAGGATTGGATGGAAAACTTGGGGTTTAGCTGGTATGATTTATCAAGATGAGTTAGTAGAGGAATCATAAGATTTTAATTCCTAAAGGCTGGAAAAAAGAGGACAAATTTGAAATGCATATACTGAATATGAAATGCATTTTGAACCGATGACAGAGTGTGTTCTTTCACAGAGGAGCTATTTTTAGACCTTAACGTCCAATAGTGAGCAGGAGGTAGCTTTCTTTTCTGACAGCACTTGGTTTTTGACTGGAGTCAGCACCTCTGCTCAGATCACATGGATGAGAGGCCAAGAATGAACAATGCGAGTCGGCTCCGGCACAGACAGGCGTCAGTAGCGCCTGTACACTTCATCCATCCATGCTGGCAGCCCGTCATTCATTCACACACTGGAGTAGGCTCACATCTTCCAAACACATCACCAAGGCAGAAATTACTTTTTGGAAACATGACGCTACAACTGCTGCCACGAAACACCGCAACAAACATACATACACAAATGCATTCAAAGCACTCTGGCATTTCAGCAGCTCTCTTTAGTGTCAACGATTTCGAGGTCACTTTCATTATTCTCCCTATAGGACTATGTGCATCATCATCCCTACTCATGGAGAAATTTGACAGCGAACCAGCCAGCTAGCCAGTGTGCTCTCAGCAATAGCCACTTCAGCCCAATCTGTTCTGGGGGTGAAGTGTCACTTGACTGCCTTGGTTAAGAGCTAGTGCTGATTTTTTTTTTTCTTTCTCTCTCATTTGCTATTGCTGCAATTTTAATGGACTCAACACAAACGTTTGCGCACATGCAACAAATTAATCAACGATGTATCTGGAACCTTATTTGACCATTACCATCACTTCCATGCTGCCTATCAGTACTACACAATTTGGTGCCCGCATTTCCTGTGTTCCCATGTGTTCTCATTATCTGAGTTTTATGAGATGCTATTCTGCTATTCACAACCAAACAAATTTGCTGAGCATGTAATAAATACAAGCCACTCTGCATCTGAGGCAAAAAGAGAACAGGTTCTGTGTAGTTGTCATGTAGAGATCTTTATATTTCTGACATCTAAACTGTCATTTAAAAATTTCTCCAAGATTTGGTACATCCAATAATGTATCAGTCTTCAACAGAGATACTGACAAGATCATTAGGAAGTAAACACAATCAAGGCAATATCATCTTCAATGGATCAATTTTTGGATAAAACATATTTTCTGCAATGTTACCAATATAATATTCCAACAATTTAGGCCTGTAATGATTCTATGAAGGATATTGCAAACTATGGCCCAAATGTGTTTGTTTATATGTGTTCAGGCATGCATTTGTGTTTATGCCAGGCAGTTAGGAGTACATGACAGAGAATGCATGTCTGCCTGTAAGTTTGTTGGTAGATGCCGATGATATCCTGTACCTGTGTACAGCAGCAAAAGACAGAATGAGAGAGCAAACAGTTTCCCATCATTCTTGCTCAACTTGACACTTTATTCCTTGTTCAGGAACTGCACTCACAAAATCACGGCATCCTTTTCTCTATATCACCACCATCTGCCTACAGCATCGACTCCTACATATCATAGGAGATGAAAATATTACTGGAGGTGCAGAACGATTATGCAAGTAACACAAAAATAGACCTAAATCACTGAAAAGTTAAGGAAGATATTTAGGTTCAAATAATCTATATTGCCTTGGGATGGTCCAGTGGCATAGAAAAGTGAGGCAGATAGCTATTAAAAAGGGAACCAGTTGGTTTGTTAATGTGAGAAGACAGATGCCATATATAATATGCATTCTAATGGACTGTTGTATATGTAGAGTGATAGAATGTATAATGTACATAGCAGAAGAAAGGATTAGACTTTACTTTGTGGGTTATTCCCTGTTTGTGGGCTATTAAGTCACATTCTGAACTGTGGTACTCTGTGGTAAAATGCAGTATCAAAGGAAAATACATAATAAAAATATCCTGAACAAGACTTTTACACTGTTTTGTTATTACTAGCAGAATTACTCTCAATAAAACCCATTTGGATGGATGCTTAATGGCCATGAGAATATTGATACTGTGGAGCTGAGGCCTCAAATTCTCTTTCGCATAATAAAAAGTTAGTTTTGAACATTCCGTAATGACTTTGTTCAGTCATCCCTTTATCAAATGCTGCTGGGTATCAATTCAGATGCCAGTATTTCCTATCGTGGTTTGGTGACTAATGCTGAGTACAATGACTCTGTCAATGGCAAGGCCATTTGTTTCATCTCCGAGGACATGTAGGGATATGTCTAAGCACTCTCTAAATCCGAGTCAAAGCTGAAGGCTACGATTAATTGTCAAGTCGATTGACAAGTTGAAATGCCACAGACTGTCATTGTGTTCAGAAGCAGGGAGACATCTTTCCTTTCCTCTCAGATGACAGAAACACACTGGATTGACTAGCTTTACTTGGCACATGACTATTTCAGACATCATGTAATCACTGATTCATCTTCACAAGGGCCCAAATCCAACTAATGCTTCAGTTCTGCCAGAAACACATTACAACAGTAGCTTCATCCCAAGGAACTGATAAGAAGGGCAGCCATTTGAAAGGTATTCACTGGTTTGGAAACATGTTTAAACCCAGCTTCCATATTCTGCTGTCGAAATCTTCCACCTTCATCACATACATTCATGTCCTGCATGTCATTGATACTATTTTCACTGTATGACAACAAGGTAAAACAATATAGCAAATGCTATACTGTAAAATACATTAAACTGAGCCAAAATAAACAGCATTGTTGACCAGAGTAGACATGAGTGAAAACTCATTGAAGATGATGACACAGAACACAAAGCAGACAGCAGAGGCAGATTATAATAGTAGAGAAAGGCATCAGAAGGCTTACTCCTTTTTAATAAGCAGATTCGGTTCAATTTGGGAATTCAACAGCACTATACCCTGTGTAATATTTTAGCTGGTGTATTTTTAATTCCATGAAATGGAACCACACTGAAAAAAACTGTTCTAAATAAGACATCAAAGGAATAATTTGGTTGGTTAAGAGCTTTTGACTGATATCTACTTGTGCACCATTAGTTGAGGGCAGGTTGCCACAACATCAAACTACGAGATGGGGTACAAATCCATCCATGTTCTCTAGACAATGATAATCCTCACTGATCTCCTCTCCGCCTATCCCTTGACCGTCAGACAATAGAAAAAGAGACTGACAGGGGAAATATAGAGTGGAAAAACCGTAATACAGAGTGAGAGAGAAAGAGAGAGTGAGGTTAGAAGCCACAGAATGATAAAGAATGAGGCAAAGTGAGATATGGACTTAGCAGCCCAATATCAGCCTCCTCAGTGATGTCACAAAGGCTCTCTGTGCTGTCATGATGCACATGATATGCTGGAGAGGATTAAGCAGTAATCACAGGGGTTTGGCTGTCCTCGCAAGGGAATCTCTAAATCCCTCCTCTTCTACCAACAGTTGAGCCCTCAGCTGGCTTCTCTGGGTGATGGACCAAATAGTTTGTGGTTCTGGGGAGGATTTACACTAGAGGAGATTTTAGGGGCGGAACATCACAAGTGCTTTCTTCTCAAAAGTGAAAATGCACCCATGCAAAGCACAAATGCCAAATTCACCATAATCAGTAACACAAACAGTTGAAGGAAAACATTTCTTAACATCTCTAAAAATCTGTAAATGTACTCACAGAAGTATTTTAGTATGATTTGATGCCATCAGGCTTCGCAAAGAGCATGTGACACTTCACTACACGCGCTCACACGCGCACGCACACGCACACACACACACACACACTAATCTTTTGACTAAAGTGTAGTTCTCAATTAGCAATCAACAGCTGAAACTCCTTTGACACTTATTTCCTACACTAAGTCACCAGAGATGCTCTTACATAAGAAAATTTACATAACCAATTAAGGTTGCAAACGTTGAAAATTTCGGTTGCAATTAAATATAGATACAAGTTGTTATATCATGGTTGATTTTCAAAAGCACAATACAAATACAAGTAATTCTAACACACACACTTTTGCATAGTCTACTGTCCAGGAAGATTTTTTTTTTTTTTTAATGTGCTCAATAGTTGGGTGGATCATAGTGAATTTTACAAGAACAGAAGGCCAACAGCGGTCAATCTAAGCAGAAGAACACAATAACTTGTCTAGGACAGGACAGCTGGTGGACCCCACCCACTGATTTTCTCTTAATCTCTGATCTTTGTTATCTGATATGCTCTCGTAACCTCTCACCACTCATCCCTCAACTTTCAATCCTGTGCTGTCTGTCTGTCTGTCTCTCTCTTCCTCCCTCCCTCCTTCTCTCCCTCCACCCTCTCTCTTTCTTTCTAGGCCTCCTCCTGTTGATGTTTTTCTTCATGCCACTCCAGCCTAGTGTGACCAACTTTGAGTTGGAACTCTACTCCACGGCATCTTATTTTTTCTTATTTTTTCCACACCACATAGGCAAAGAAAAAACATTTAAATTTAAGTATCAAACTTTGTTATTTTATTATGTCTATATACTAAAAGTAATAAATTAAATGAACTAAGAGATCCACAAGCCATCCACAAGTAAAAATAACTTTTTCTTATATGATCTACTGTAACTAATTTCTTATTACTTGATTCTAGGAACACAGGAAAATGTATTTTGGTTAGTTGAGCATGACATAAATACAGCCTAAATTTTACTTTTAGCATTTGGAAACTTGACTTTATGGACAATCTAACTAGACCTGCAGCAACTGTAGAACAATATTATCCAATGGACTAACTATATTGGTCCATTGGGTGAGTGTCTGTCCTCTATAATGAGACAAGTCAGAGGACTGTTTTCCTTCTTTTGATTTGTTCATTTGATCATTTAACCTTTCATCACACACACAGTATCACACACATATGACTGGACTTTGATCAAAAGGCATAGATGCTTCTCATTATACAGTACTTTCAACATTATACTGATTGGCTCAAAAGTGGCAGCGCATTGTTGATTTATGACATATGTAACTGATTGGATTGTAATGACATTTCGGGAAATAGCCAAATTTATTCACCTGAGCAGTAAAATAACAAAAAAAAAAAAAAAAAAAAAAAAAAAAAAAAAAAAGCAGGGCGACATATTTATGGTTGAGAGACAGAGAGGTACTGGATCCTTTGTGAGGGACAAGTTTGCTGTTGCTATGAGGTTATATCATCCTTTTTCTTTTTAAAGATGCAAGACAAAGAAAGACTGAAAAAGATAAGAGCTCAAAGAAGAAGATTCAAACCTTTCATCAAACAAAGTGGGAAAATTAAGTCAGTGAAAACAATGGTTGATCTGTCGTCCTTTAGGAACACTGAGTGAGGCTAGTAAACAATAGTGAGGCTACACAAGAATACACCACGCCCTGTAAATGCTCTGAAAAGCTTCCAGAAAATACTGGCAGACGGACAGAGGCTGGCAAGGCAAGGCTCTGTGGTCTTGCTTATTTTTNTTTTTTTTTTTTTTTTTCTTGACAACAACAGATGTTGTAATCCCACCCGAATAACAGAAAAGGCACATAGCTGGAGACAGGATGCCAAACTGCTGGTTTAGGGGTTTAAATCAACACTACTTTTACAAAACTCATTGCTCTCATTGTTGTCATTCTGCAGTCAGCTCATGCAGATGCTGTTTCTAATGTCATGCACTCTGTAGTCACAGAGTTATGTAAAACTCCCACAACTTAGCTCTGTTATGATTTAAGATATACCTCCAAGCAAACATTTAGATAGCCAATGGTAGTATTTAAGTGCAATAATGATGTAGTGTCTTTAATTTGTTTTGCTGTGATTACGTTACTTCTTTCCTATTATTTGCTACTCCAGTGAATAAATTTAACAGCAGCAATCACCAAGCTCCTCTTATCTGACTAAATTTACTGCATTCCGTTTGAGTATGGAGCTAAAAAGGCCTCAGAGATGAAAAAAAAAAAAGAAGAGGTACACCAAAAGAGAGTGCAGAATAGAGACAGAAAGAGCATGAGAGACACAAAGCATTAGTTTTGGCAGCTTCCACCAGCATCCCCATCAGTCACTCTCATTACCATCCAATTTGAGAGAAGGGCTACTCCATCCAGCATAGAGGAACACAACCTGGCAGATGCAGTCATGGAGAACAAGCCAGGACTCTTCCACTGAGCCAGGTTGACGTTGACTGGCTTAGCTCCCTCTGCAATACCTACACAACTGTATTACAAAAAATGTGCTTCCATGGTGATCTGTGTTCAGTTGTCATCGTCTGCATCTTAATACAGTATCTTTCTAAGTGACAACTGCCCTTTCAGTTCCAGTTCAACTCTACATTTTATGTTACCAGTGGCAGTTTTTACCATAAGCAATACCTATTATAGTTTTTCCCAACTATTAATAGTATGACAAGAATGGGTATGGATGGGTATATAATATACAATACATAGTCGATTGGCTTTCAAAGAAGAGAGAGGATACCAAATTAGATATTATAAACTGATCATTTTAAGTCTGTTAGTCAGACTCTTATTACCTCTGCCAAGAAGGTTTATGTGATCACTGGCATTTGTTTGTCTGTCTGTTTGTTAGCAGGATATCTCGAAAGGTCTTAAACAGATTTGGATGAAATTTGGGGGACAGATGGATAATGTCAAGAGGAAGAAGGAAGCGATTAAAATTTGGAGGTGATCTGGATCATATTCTGGATCCAGGATCCATGAATAGCACAACTCCTATAGGAGACTGCTATGTAAGTGTGTGTGTGTGTGTGTGTGTGTGTGTGTGTGTGTGTGGCAGTGTGCAGAGCGGGTTGTTGGTGATCAGTGCAGGTTGCTGCAATAGTGACAGTAACAGTGAACGCAGAGTATGAAGTTGAGTTTGCTGTAAAATAAAAGGCTACAGCTCCTCAAAAAACAGGCAGAGACCTTCATTCCCTGAGTTCATTACCATTGACAGGGTTAACTCCCCGAAGTTGGTAATAACGTTGGCCCTGGAGCAATAAAAGAGCTCCCCTGTGCTTCCCAACCACGGTAGAGGCTGAAGCAAAAGGATAATGCTATGTGCTAACGGCTGATTGCAACAGAATGTAGCATAGTGACTCATTATTTAATAACATTTTTTTTTTTTTTTTANTTTTTTTTTTTTTTTTAATTGGGGATTTTATTGGCTTTGGTGGAGGTATGTGTTCTCAGAGTGTCTTCTTTCTTTTTTCTATACTGTGGTAACACACCCAGTAGTTGAAAATGATGTGATATGATTCTGCTAAAACTCCACTAACATCCAGGAGAGGCCGATTAAACAAGACATGAATTACATCCTGAAAAGTATACGGTTCAGAATTTCATAAAGGTGAGTGGGATAAATGAATAAGTGTTACAACCCTTCTTCATTGGTGGAGGGGATGAAATTGTCCTCCAATCAGATGTGTCCACCGCAGGAGAAGTCGAAGGTGCATCCCAGAGGGAAGAAACGGGCCAATCGAGGATGTGGCTCCGCCACTGTTATCCCGCCTCCGTTAACCAACCAATTGGAAGAGCGGCCCAGCACAGTTTGTTTTGNACGTCAACGGACCTTTTACACAGTGAGGGACGTAACACCCCTTCCCATCAGACAAAACCCATTGGTTATTGTCAACAACTATTTACATATGACCATCTGCAATATCGGTTTAGACACGAGAAAGAGTGTCCGCCACAATATTCTCAGATCCCTTCTTGTGTCTAATTTCTAAATTATAATCCTGCGCAAAGAG
>VXCM01000210.1:40095-77382 GCA_014773175.1 Lucifuga dentata | reverse complement strand
GTTCCGTTCTGAGCAGTGAAAGAAGCAACTCTGAAGACAGTAAAATTACATTCTTCTTCCAGTTCATCAGTCACGTAACTCGTGCGAACGAGTTAGTAAGTCATGCTGAACGACTTAGCTAACTCATGGGAACGACTTATTATTTTTTTTTCTCCCTGACACCTCCCGGGCTCCGTAGGATAGTGATGTGATGGATAAAATAAAAAATTAAAACCTATCAGCTTGAGTCACTGAGGAAGCTGTGTTGGATGCAGAGGGCTGATCAGCAAAGTTGCACCTCAGCTGCTGACTACTGCACCTGGGGCCAAACAGCCCCCCAAATGTCACAGTTCACCTCCATACACAACCATTTCACAGAGCATAAATCCTCCTTTATCTAAAGCGCTGAATGAGTAGCTACTCAGCATTATGGTAAAGGTCACTGTGCTTTGTTGATGGATCATGTGCCAAGTCTCACATTGAATATCAATGAACACAGCAACTGGTATTACACATGGATCATTTCTTAGCTCATTTCTCAAAACATCACTTTGCCCCATGCACACATCCTCCACAGATCTCACCCTCTAACCCACACTGCTGTACACACTCAGTGTGTTTGCAGGCACATGAAAACCTCAATTCAAAGGCAACAAACGCCATAATCAGATTCAAATTGGCATACTCTAAGTAACAGACATACATTATGCATTTGTATGCCAATTCATTGGCATACAAATGCAATTCATTTAAACACTCTATAGTTTACAATCAGCATAAGCATCCTCATCATGCATTTGCTTACCTGATGTTTACATGATTCCTCTCATAAGCCAATTATGTAGTCTTGTGTTCAACGCATGATGAATCCTATTAATTCCAAGCATGTATACATCTTATTCCACATTTCTGCCTTAATTGCAGGGCAGACAAAAATCAAAGTATAATGTACATGAAAACATACTGATTCAATCTCTCATTTGCAAAAACCCACTTAAACACATCTGGGATGAACATCAAATCCAAATTCAGTTATATTCTTCTTAATCTATTATAATTTGGCAGATGTATAGTATCATTTTCTTGTAACGTAATAGATTATTTCAGAATGAGTAAAGTAAAAAGTCAGATTTCTTTGGCTCGAAAATTAGCTGAAAATCATCACTTTTTGACTCTCATTCACAGATTGAATTTGTAATCTACAACTATGCTGAAACCATTATTTCAAATGGCGCAGAACCGCAACCAAAATATCTTTCTCTCTCCAAACATGTTACTAAGTAATTTAGCAAGTCATTATTTTTGAGTTATTTGTGATCACGTAACTGTAATCCGTGACTTTCTGGAAAAGCAAACACACAAACTCACACGAACACACACATGATGACAAAGAAATAGAAAAAATAAACTTCCACCCTTGCCCATTAGGGACTTCAGTTCAAACAAGTCTCCACCACAGGGCAGGGCCCATATTTCATCAGGGAGGGAGGGGGTCAAAGTTGAAGCCCCAAGGACATGCAGTTTCCTTTCCCTCCCAGGATTCCAGAGGGCGAGACGAACATTGTTTACTGGACATGATGTCTCCCTGTGGACAGGAGGGACTTGGCTCGCCTTTAGAGCCCGGCCAGTCAAGGNACATGATGTCTCCCTGTGGACAGGAGGGACTTGGCTCGCCTTTAGAGCCCGGCCAGTCAAGGTGATTTAAACCACCTAAAGCCCAGGCATTATGGACCAGGCGTCGTGGGCCAGGCGCTGTGGAATGGGCGTTATGGGATAGGCGTGGCTCCCCATTCCTTCAGTTCCTGCCTTTCATTCATCTCACAGTAAAAGATCACAGTCCTTGTGTCCCAGTGTTTTTTGGAGGTTGTTGTTATTATGTCCTTGGGAGCTGATTTATAGGGTAACCTTGTGTGCAGGGAGATGCTTTCATTGGTTTGTTCCTGTGTCTTTAATTGTGGGCTATAACCAAATGCACACACACACACATAACAAACACACACACTGGACTGGTTTTAGACAGAGTATTGCCGCTGGCAAGCAGGCAGTAAGGCAGGAGATGAAATGTCTTATTAAGGAGTGAATGGGAACCAGGCCGGCCTGAGTTGAGCCAGGGCCTCTATTAACCTGTCCTTCCAGGGGAGAAGCTCGTAAACAAGGCCGTAATGGCAGGAAGGGTTGGGGAGCTGAGGAGGAACTGATGAGGAGGGTGATGGGGAGGTAAGAGGATGCCTAAATGAGGGACAGAAAGAGAAAATGTGGAGGGCCACCTAAGGGACAGTGCTTGTCCCTTCAAAGGAAAGAGCAGAGAGCATTGATCTCTAGGATCCCTCTGATGTGCAGGACATGATCAAAAAGAGAAGCTAACGCAAACAGATGCTCTGGATGACAAGCTGTCATATTCTTTTAAGTCTCCACATTGGGAGATGTATTGTTTGTGGAAGATGAATCTGTCCTTTTACCTCAGGGGTAATACTTTTTAGGCCAATAAAACTCACTTGAACAAACCTGTGATTGATTTCAAGCTAGTGGAAACGGCATCCTGGTAGTTCAGACAGTCTAACACTTAATGTAAAGTAACTCAGAGTTCTTTTGCTCTAATATCAGCACACACACACACTACACAGAGAGAGAAAGAGAATGATACTCTCAGATACATTCATTACCACCTTACATAATACTCTAACACATACTTTAAAGTACAATGTACAATCTCGGACATTCTGACACTCAGCATGTCAAGTGAACGCATCAGTCTTTCTACAAAATACACCACAGCCTCGAGGCAAAGGCTGGGGACATTTTATTCTACGTGGTTTGATTTGACTGACAACACCAAAAACAAACACACATTAAGCAAAGAAACACGTAAATACTGTCAAGGCTGTTGAATGTGAAACAAGGCTTTTGTTTCTTTTGTGGTACTGGTACAGATGAATAGAACAAACATGGCAGAACTCAAGATTGTTGTGGAAATCAGGAATAGATATACAGTAAGCCGGCAGAAAAATGAGCATATTGATGGAAACGAGAAACAAAATGGAAAACAAGATCCTTCTTTCCTTTCCTGTCCTCTCCTTTCCTCTCCTCACTTCTCCTCTCCTCTCCTCTCGCCCCCGCAGCCTCCTGAGCACAGCTGTCTACATGGCTGGGCTGTTTTCACTGACAGGCTGTGAGAGCCATGAAACAGGAGGGCACCAGGGACCTGGGCCACCTCGACAACATGCGCCCCCACAATCTGCTGTTCACAGTGTACCCCCAACCCTTCCCCTTCCTCTTTCTCTCTACACTAACAATCTCCCTCACTATTTCAAATATTCCATCCCTCAGGCTCTCTTTCCCTCCCGCACAATGTTTTTTTTTCTCTCTCTCTCTCGTCTCAGTTCTATCAGATTTTCTGTTTGTGCCTGTCATTTTCTCTCCCTAATACTCCCTCCCTCTTTTCTCCCTCCAGTGGCCCTCTCATATTGTCACCCCTGCGTGTTTTTGCTGCTTGGCTGTCATGTCCCATGTTTTTGCCTCAACCACACATCATTTCTCACAAACAGAAAGACGAGAGGAGGGAGGGGAAAACCAGCAAAAACAGAAAGTCCGGGTTGATTTGGGGGAGGTTAAGAAAGCATGTGAAATAAGAGGGAGGCAGGGTGAATAAACCAACAACAAACAATTTCTTATTTTGACTGGCTGCACAGTGCAATTGCGAGGCTGCCTGGGATTTAATAAGCACTTCTTTGGCATTAAGAGTCTGCTTATTTTCCTTGGTGCTGAGGCGCTGAGTGGTTTCCCCCATTTTCAGCTCCAGATGGGGGAAGGAGAGAACATGGCCAAGGGCTATGGAAGGAGAACCTCTCTCTCTCTCTCTCTCTCTCTCTCTCTCTCTCTCTCTCTATCTATCTATCTCTCCCCCGTTCTCTCTCTGCAGTCTACCCTGGTTGGGTGGAGCTTAACTTGGGCATTTAGCCAGAGGCTAGGTGTACAAGAGCTGAGGTAGGGATGGGGACAAGCTCCCCTGTAAAGCCCTGGAGGGACAAGGCTTTTCTGCAGTAAATAAACAGCCCACTCTCCCAGCACGGAGCAGCTCCTCTCTTTATTCATCTCAAACCCTCAAGGACAGTTTCACGTCACCGTGTCCCCTCACTGTTCTCATTTTTACTGTCCCTTTCTCTCACATCCCCTGTATTTTTTTTCCTTTTATTTCTTTTATCATTTCTTCTCTCTCCCCACACACTCTATCATGGCACACTGATGCAAACATTGTNCCACACACACACACACACACACACCAAGACACCAAAACCCGCTCTTATAACACATCAGATCAAAGAGGGTGAAAATGTGATCTTTGTAATTCCATTTTCCCCCCTCCCTGCCCACACCACTGTGAGGTTTTTCTGTCTTTCTTTTCAAGGAGAGACAAACAACAATGAACAATGTGGGATCTGTCACATTCTTCCCATGGGAGAAGACTTCTAATGACATCTTCTAGTAGGGATGGAGAGGAAAGAAAAGAAGGAAAAGAGGAACACCCCCTCTGCAAACAACAATCAAAGTGAGAAATATAAGTCAGAATTTAACAGTGCTGTGGTATCTGATTTACTGGGTATTTACTGTAGGTGAAACTCATTCAGAATCCACTAGCTCTTCATGCATCAGAGTATTGAACAATCTAAACTGATTCAGTATGAAGTGCCAAAGTGTTGATGGAAAACAATTAAGCAATCTTCTCTTATTTCTCCATGAATTTTTTTCAAAGATATTGTCAGGTTTTGATTCATCGTGGTACTTCTTCTGATGGTTTTGTTCTCTCATCCATTTGACCGTCCTTCAAAACACATCTAAATCAGACCACATGTGACAAATCATCAAGTACAATAGCATGAATGCGAGATTCAAGGGCAACGCACTTCTCAGATATTCTGTGAGCAACCTTGCTGTCACTCGATACAAATAACACATTTGATTAGCTCAATACTCAGTCCACCCACGTAGGCGGCGCCATGCACACTCTGCATGTTTCTGGTGAATACATTGAGTGCTACATGTGATGCTGCCTCTGTATCACAGCCTCTTTGCTCCTCCCTCTCTCCTCTCCTCATAGACCTGTCACTGCTCGACTCTAACCACTCGGCACAGAGGGATTGACCCACTTCTTAATGCTTGTGCTGGTGGGCCTGAGTGAAGGCCCCCAGGAGAGCTGGAATGCACACAAACTGACACACACGTATGATGCATAAACACATTACATTATGCACAATCCCACACATATGATCCCATACGGTGATGAATAAAACATGTCGTTATAGGTACCTAATAATTCCATCAACGAACTGTAGCATTTGCTCTGCAGACCATCCATATCACAGAAGCTCAAAACATTGTGTTTGACAGGGACTGAAACCTAGCACACATATACATGCAGACAAAGGGTCAAACGTCTTAGTAGCATTACTGTTGTATATGTCTGTTCCAAATTGTATGGTGCAGGACTTTAAGTTTGCTATGTCCTATGAACTGAATAACTTCAGTCTACATCTTTGCATGTGCACAATCTAGTTTAAGAATTGTGAGTTCCACCTGCAAAGCTTTAGCAGTGTGTTGATTTTTGTCTGTAATATAAACCACATTGGTCAGGTTAACTCATCTAATCATCAAGGCAATTGCAAATGAGAAGTCAAGAATTCAAAGACCCTCCCAACTTATATGGAGCCCCTGTTTGGGATCATTATAGTTTCCCACTAAATAAGACAAAGCAACACAGGGCACACTGGATTTGATGAAAATTCTGTGTTGGCACTGTTCAGTCAAAATTAGGTGACATTATATCTCTGGAAATAGCGACGTCAAACACACTAACTCATTAGTGACAGCATCCCCTGAGTGTGTCTATTACAGGAATGAGGCAAAAAACAGAGCCAGGTACAATTATGTTTCCTCCACCTTTCAAGCAACCAGGCTGCAGATTCAGAGAAATAAGTAACACCATGGGAGTGGATTTGCAAGCATACCCAGGCTCTGAGCAATATTGACATACTGCCTTTCTGATTACTTGATAATGATATGCAACAGGTTGTGCACCTTAATTTTTAATGTAAGAGTTTTAGCCCATGAGCCACTTTTTTTTCCAAAATAAACCAAAAGAAATTTATTTTAGCATGTCTTTGTTTTCCCTACTGAACTTGTAAACATCAAACCCAGAAATGCACCATAAATCTAGTGTAGCTTTTTATCCCTTGTGCATGTACTGTACCTACTGCGTGGGGTCTTGTGCATATAATGTATGCTAAAATGCTAAATACAGGTCCATAAGAGTGCATTTCAGCTATAGTTTCTTGCTTAACAGTTACCGAGTTCTGTCAATACTGTGGTGAAAAAGATGCTGTAAGAAGAAACCAGCACCCAGTTCTATAGACCACATCGCTGACAGCAGGAAACAAAAAACAAAAAACAAAAACAGGACAGGACGGGACTAGTTCCTCAAAGCCAGACTTCTGTTATGTCAAGTTCATGGAGGACCAGAGAAAGAGATACCCTTGTAAAAAAAAAAAAAAAAAAAAAAAAAAAATGGAATATAAGTTCCTTGAAAATCCTGAGACAGCCATTTGATTGATGACGGGTTTAAAAACACCTGCAGAAATGTAAATTCTGGTTGGTTACTGTTAAGTTTGGACTGACAGCCCATTGTTTTTCTACCTTTTTCTAAATACCTTTTGTACTTTAATTACAGTAATCCAGATATATAGTGTGATAGAGATTTCTCTGTGTAGGTAGAAGACGGACTGGCATCTGCAGTGTTCACCTGGCCTATAACACCTCAAACTTCTACACCTATAAGACCAAAAGGCAGATAATGCAAATGCAAATGCACACACACAAACTAGAGCCTGCATGGGCCTCAGGACCCAATTTATAAATCAGGCTGGGCTTCAGGCTGAATTTCACAACACTGGCTTGGGCCTGGGTTGGGCTCAGGCTTTTTTTTTTTTCCCCTTCCTCTCTCTACTCACATCATAACATGTCTCCTGATGCTGCACTCACATGTTGGTGCTCAGAAACTGCAGCCATCGCTGTTTTCTGAACACTGCAACAGTCACTGCTTTTACTTTGAAAAGAGTCAAAAAAAAAAAAAAAAAAAANAAAAAAAAAGACCACGGGCCTAGGGTTGGGCTGGGGCCGAGAATTTCATTAAGCCTAGGCCTTCAGGTCAGGTTCAGACAGAACTGTGTAGGGCAGTACTGGGTATGGGCCTAAAATTGGGGCCTGTGCAGGGCTCTAACAAAAACACATAAATATACAGTATATATACAGTATGTATGTATGTATGTATGTATGTATGTATGTATGTATGTACGTACCTGTGGGCATGCATAGGAAACAGGAAGGTTTCCTCGAGCTACTATCCATCTGACCAGCAGTAGGGAGTTATATCTGGACAGCATCTTTGATGTCCAAATGATGAGAGCAGAACATAAAGGCAGTGATCCAGGGTCAGAACTACATAGAAGGAGATCTGAGCCTTATAGTCCCTCTGGTTTTATTTATTCATCAGATGCCTGCCTGCATCAGGAATACACAAAGCCATGAATAGTGATTCAAACAAGGAAGAGTGTAGTGAGGGGGTGTGCTGCAGCATGCTGTAGTTTCTTAATCAAAAGATATGAAGCATGTACATGGTATATGAAAGGATTTGGCTCACAGACACAGAGACAGAGTCAGATCTCACTTGTTCATTTACAAGATAAAAAATAAATAAATAAATAAATAAAATCTATATAAATAACAAACACAAACTCACATCCTGAATGTCTATCCAGGACTGGAGAGATATGACATCCCTTGGTTCAAGTGTTGTGTCAACACTAAGACGTACCTCCCTGATCGACTCTCGACTGTCACAGTTTACCCCTAATTACCTCATGCTGCATATAGGTGAGATCATGTGTTTGAAGTAGGGCAACAGTACCTGACATGGAAGGGTTAAATGCTGTACTGAAATGTGTTAATTTATTTAAATGCTGCTGTTCATTTCTGACAAATAAAATGTTGTAATGAGTAAAGACTTTCTGTTTTTAATTTCAGGGTCACAAACCACCCGATCTGCCAAGTTTACATTTACTATGATGTATTCAATTCAAAATTCATAGCTAAATATGGCAAGTTATGAGGATTACGCTGTCTTGGAACAAGAGAAATGTGCGATAAAACCAATACATCCATTGGTTATGTAATTATTGCTTTTTTTAAATGTGTATGTGTGCGAGTATATGCACATGCATGCATTTGCATAGATACCAGACTGATGGAAAGAGAAATGAGGACAGTCTAGGTCACTGCAAAAACACCCCACCTGGTTTGAGCAGCCCATCAAGCCCATCAAAACAGAAACTCCTGCAGCTCTGATTCACTGCTCAACACGACATTGTTAATCTCTTGAGGGATGGACGCTGCTTCAGCTCAGTGTCATGGCTCAAACCGTGGGTTCATCACAGACAAGAAAGGAGTTACTCTTGTAACGTGATTTCTATGAGCTTGGCAATGCAAACAAGCAAGAGGACTACCAGGGTCAAACAACAAAGACAGGACTGAGAGATGAGGGGAAGGAGTGGAGGAGTGGGAGGAATGGAGGACACAGGAAATGGAGTGAGAGAATGACGGAGAGAGAGAAAAGCGAGGGAGGAAGCGATTGTTAAAACAATAATGACTTCCTCTAATTGTGTTTCCTATGGCCAATGTGAGTGTGGTGACATTTCAGTTCTGTGTTTGTCGGTCAAAGGAGGAGCTAATTAATATGGTAATTTAGCCCCAACGCCTCCAGTGACAACCACACCCCCTCGTTAGCAGCCACAAGGACAAGGGTCGGATGCACTGTAAGAGAGAGAGAGAGAGAGAGAGAGAGAGAGAGAGAGAGAGATCTTTTTTTCTGCCTTGCTTTCTCAGCAGCGTGGAGTCACAACTCTCTCTGTAACGGGAACAAGTGATTATTTCTGAAAAATGGGGAACTTTGTCAAAACGTATCCTTTCCCACCCACACACTATCTCTCTCCCTCCCGTCCTCTCTCTCTCTCTCTCTCTCTGGTGTTTTAACACACACTCTCAGACCTCACACACATACACACAGCCAACACGCATGCAAACTTTCATGTCGAGCGTGTGGGCACACACACATGTATCTGTGTATAAGCATACACAGCTGTGCATACATACAAACTTTTGGAGGCAATGCACTGCTTTCATGAACACACACATGCTGTAACACACGTGCACACATATACACATACCAAGGACTTAAACATGCAGCCATTTTGTTTGATTGATTCCATCAAGCCAAGGGCATCTTTGCCTGTAGGGAGCCACGCTTGCATTAGGCAACATTCTGCTGGCAGATCAGTGATGAAGGACAAGAGGGTAGAAACATAGACTGAGTTCACATATAACATATATTATAAGGATTTTACACACTTCTGTATTCTTTATGGAATACCTGCCCATTAAAGGAGTATTGTAATAATTGTACACATCAAATTAATTTTATTCATCATGGAGATGGGGAGCACTCTCCAGCACCATATAAAGGCTTTGTGGTGATAGTAGGGAGAGATGTGCAAAATCACTGAAAGTAACCTCTATGACATCACAAGTCTGTCATCCTGTCTGTGCAAAAAAACAAAAAAACTACATGCTGTCTAAAGCAGGTAGGTATTGTATTGCTGCTAGAGAAACATTTACTTTGGTATGGAGGAATAACAACTTGACATATTTTCAGATGAATTCGATAGATGATTGATCTGTTGTATGTTATCAAAGCAGATTTTCTTCACACACAGTTTGCTCCTAGATTTCTCCTAATACGCCTCAGATAGCGAAGCCGAACCAGCAAGGCTGCAGGCTGCCAAAAAACACTCAAGAATCTACTAATGCAAACAAAAGGAAACAGTCCAGCACAAGGAATCTGAGGAAGTGCATAAATGTTTGTATGTATATGTTTCAAACAAATCTAATTATAAGGTGGGCTGTCACTTTCTAAATGTTATCTAAATGTCATATAAAGGAAAAGTTTGTTTTGGAAAGTAGTCAAACAAATGTAGGCCAAAATCAATGTTTCATATTCAGCTATTTTTCCACCGTGCCTTTTTTTTTCATACAGATGTGTTTATGTTTCTGATTCCTTCCATGTTACGCTCTGTTTCATATCTCTCTCCTAAGTATGGAGACTTATGGCGAGTAAAAATATGGAAAATATCAGCATATACAGTCTGTATATGCTGATGTTCTCAGTCACTTGGAATGATTATTAAATGATTATACATTTATTTGTTGTGTAGTAGGGTTTATGTTAGATTTATGGAAAATATATAATAATGTATATTGATTATCTAAAATATTCATTTAAAATTATTGTGCTTACAAATAACTGCAGACGAGCAGAACTTGTGAAATTTTGGTGAACATTTTTAACTTTTCTCAAAAATCAGAATGCATCTTAGTTCATAAATAAAAGATGGAGAGTTCTAACATGAGGTGAAAAATAAAGTCTAATAATGTTTCTTATGAGAGAGATGGGGGGAGGGGGGCGTCTAATGAACATCCACCACATCATTCTTCTTTACCTCCCTTCAGTGATCTCACCACACCCTAACACACACAACGCACACACACACATACACACACACACACACACACACACGCACAAACAAACATTTGCCTGGCTCATTAATTAAATGCACAAACAATTTACGGAAGCCAGCTCCTCCAGCTTCCAGGGGTAGGCAGGGCATTTTTTTCCATTTGTGGTGGAATGTTTGGGGGAGCCGAATCCTCTTGTTAATGTAAATAATTTACCTTTACCTTTATCCTGATGGAATCTTAATTGTGCCTCTCTGGCTCACCCTGCAGCAATTCATCAATGTCCTCCTTGACCAGAAAAAGACGTGCTGCCTGTCGGTGGAAGAAGAAGAAAAAAATCTAGCACTTTGAAACAAAGTACGAGGGCGCATGCACAGATGCAAAACACACACTTACACACACACACGCATCTAAAGACACACATCCTTACATACATGCACATACTAGATAAATGGCGACTCTCCACCAATTAAATGAGTGTTTGTTGTTTTCATTTGATGCTGCTGGTCATCTATTGTCTCTGGATATTGATCTCTATTTCAATTGAACAAATACAATAGAGAACAATATCAACATTGTGGACAGGAGCCATGTTAGCCCAAGAACATTTGGGTCATTATTGGCAAATCTATTCACTCCAGTGCAAGTATTCATTATACTGTGAGACTGATAAATGCAAAGATGAGTTGAATGCACATGTGAGGCTGGAAGCCATTCAGAGGGCAAGATACTGACTGTGTGTGCATGTGTATGTGTGTGCGTGTGTGTGTCTCTGTTTATTTGAGTGTGTTTAGTGGAAGGAAGGGTCAGAGGGGGATATGGAGTAGTGTGGGGCTTCTTTATTTTTCATTCTTGGCATATCAGCCTTGGAGGGCCTCGGCAGTGCAGTAAAAAGTCATATCTCACGTGACCCGCTGAGTGTAATTGTTAGCCTCTCAGCTCAAAATGAAAGCAGCATTTGGCCATTTCTCAACACGGAGGACTCAAACAAGACCACAAAAACCCACCACTTCCCTTCACAAGAAATGTCCCAGCACTCCCACAAGCTGCTCTCTTTACCAGAAGCAGCAGCAGCAGCAGAAAAGGCAGCTGATACGTACGTGCACAGTTGGTTTCCACCCTACCTGCACTGTTCTCTGATGATTTATCTTAACTGCATTGCACTGCAGAGTCACAAGCCAATTATTAGCTTTCTTTAGAGCTTTAGGACATACTCAGAAATAGACAAATCAGAGGTATTTTCTGTGTACATTTTTTTTTTTTTTTTTTTTAACCAAAAGTGCACAGAATTACCAAATATTTATTTTATTTTTTGGATCTGGTTTATGTTAAATAATGGTGTCTTGTCAGCCCATGCAGGCTGGGCATGTTGATATGCATGACACAATAATAAATTAAAAATTCAATTAAATATGTACGTGTAAATCTAAAGGGCAAATTGGCTGGGCACAAAAGTGGAACTGCAGCAATACTTTAGGATATAAAGCCTTGGTAACAATCATTAAAGGGTAGGTTCTCTATTTTGTAACCCAGACATTAATTAAAATGTTGTGTCACATCGCATATAATTGTGCATAACTTCACTAAGCTTCACTCAGCTTCACTTCTGAGAAATGTGGTATTCTTGCAGTATAGCTTCTCATAGTCCAGTGGGGCATTCCATTAAGCCTTAAAAATATGCTAAAAAAAAAAAAAAAAGAGGAAGCTTACAACCTAAATATATGTATGTGTTCTATTAATAAGAGGAGCACAAAGCATGCCTTATATGAAGTTATACCAACTTTCTTTCTCTTAGTTAGATCCAGAAGAAAGAAGTCGTGCAAAGTAAAATCATTTCAGATATGCTGACAAACAGCATGATTTGTGACCTTTTCTTCAGCACAATGTGCAAAAATATGTTGAATGTACTGCAGCCTTCCTGTTTTTGAAAATGAGATTCGTCCTGGTATTTAAAGAGCTAAATAACTGTCTCATTGGACTGTATTTAGGCCCAATGAGAAGCTGCTGCAGAATAACTTTCTTTAAATTGAAGCCATCGGTGACATCATCTATGAGATATGTCCCTAAGAATCGGATGAAAGAAAGAAAGAAAGAAAGAAAGAAAGAAAGAAAGAAAGAAAGAAAGAAAGAAAGGTGTGTGAGCTTTGTGACAATAAAGTAGTGAGGTGAAAGGTCAATTGCATAAGTGTATGTGTGTGTAAGGAGGAAGAGCAAGTCTGCATCTGGAGGACAGGTGACACAACGTGTGTGTCCGAGTGATGAAAGGTCAGATGGGGGTCACAGTGATCTGGTTACACACACTGTGTCTCTCCATTGATTCCCCTCACACCCTCTGATACAGCATCTGTATCTATATCGACATCTAACCATACAGATGAATGCTGGAAGGCAAACCGTCTTCCAGAGCATGAGCTCTTTATTGAGCCCTGCCAGAGACGCCTAATGATCAGGATTGCTTCCAGCAACTTCTCCTGCTCCTATTCTGACCTCTGTTCTCATCTCAGCACCGTACACTTGCTTGAGGCCAATCTGTCATCATGACCCCACATCTCCCTGTGTTTTTTATCAATACCCCGTCTTTCTCCAACTTGTCTTCCTTCTTTTCTTCTCAGCGTACTGTTTTGAAAACATCTAGTTTTGATTTCCCTGGTTTCTTTGAGTGCTGTGTTCCTCCTCCCTTCCTGTGTTTCTCTGCCCCGCACACCTGCTCAGGGGCCCAACCCTGTGCCTCTGGCTCCCAGCCTGGTGCCTCCTATAGCCTGGGTTGGGTGGAGAACAGACGGCCTCTGTGTTTTCTGATAATCATCACATAGCTCGCATGCTTGCTCCTCTGCTCCTCCTGTTCATTCTTTCTTCTGTGCCCTGCCTGCCAGTTTACCTCAGCCAANCCACCCACCCCCTCACTGCATCTGCCATGCCATACATCAACCTTCTGACAGACTACTCCTTTCTATTCACCTTTGACTCTCTACTTCATTCTTGGATTAACAAAATAAAACAAAATAGAAATTTTACAAATGAACTTTATGTCAGATAACATATTTGAACATATGCAGAATAAAATAATTAACATTCACAACATATACACATGTGAATGTTAATATAAAATTTAATTTAATTTCCCACTAGGCTACACAAATAAATAAACTAATCGGGGGTCCAACAGACATGGATGAAAAGATAACCTCTTTGTCAGAGATAATAAGCTGACAGACATACTGTCGGCTTTTGAAGTTGTTGAAGTCATATTTCTGTCCACCTAAAGAATGTAAAATCAATATTCAGCCTTCTTTTATTTCTGTCTTAGCTTCAGCCAGCTCCTGACAAAAATATCTGGATGTTTACATTACAAATACTTGACGTTCATCTGTTAATTGTTAGCTTTGTTGCTTAGCCATTTTACAGTGGACAGATTGCGTACAGTTGACGACGAAAGCTTGTTTCTTGGAAAAGACTGCCTATGGTTTTATGTCAGGGGTTGGTGAAAACCATTTAGTTTTCATGATTATCCTCTGTGATTATCCTCCCACATGACACCATTTGATTTTACTTTATTGTCAAAAATATTGATGAATGCAGGTTTATTAAATAGAATCTTAATTTCACTTCTTTCTTTCTTCCCCTCAGCTAAGCTCTTAAACTTGTCATGTCTTTTTGCTCTGCCACCCCTCCACCTTTCCCACCCAGCCTGTGCCAGTGCAGGTGTTCCCATTACCAGGGGTGAAAAGCAGCAAGAGGAGACAGCTTCACTTCATTCATCTATTGAGCTTATCTTTCACCACCCACATTAGACCTGCTCTAAATAACAGAAAAAGAAACAGAGAGGCAGCAGCTAGTCCCTCCCAAATGCTATTCACAGATCTGGCACTGGATTCTCTGTGGGTACATGGTGAAGATAGCAGCTCTGGGTGTCATTATTTGTTCAGTCCTTTTCATTTATCCAGTGGTTGGTGTTGCTTGAGGGAATGAACACCCCTGTGGATCTCTCTAAACAACTATTGTGTCAATGCAAAGAAACCCTGATGGAATGGGGGCCCTATTGTAGAAAAAAAATGTTCATTTATTAATTCATGCTATCATGTTGCTGGGTTTCATGTTTTACAAAAAGCACCAGCACTGGGCAGATTAGTTATCAACACCAGCTGTCCAGACTGGACTGGCTAGTCTCTCTCTCTCTCTCTCTCTCTCTCTCTCTCTCTCTCCATCCTGCTTACAGTTCCTGACATATCCTATCAGTGTTCTTATCTGTTTATCTTTGCCTTACCCCTCTTTTTTTGTCCTCTTCCTTTTTCTCCTGTGAACGCTGTGGCATTATGGTCTGGATCAGGCAGATGGACGGTGCCTCAGATTAATCAGAGAGATCAATAGCTTCAGACCGGCTGAGACGAGCGAGGCAGACCAGTGGACATCTGACAGTTCTGATCTGTCTCAGATGACTGGACTAGTTTCTTCTGGTTTTGCCATGTCTTCAATCAGCTTATTGTGGAATGGTTTAACTCTTTTGTGATTGTTCAACATTGTTCCATTCTGAAATGTTTGATTTTATTTGAACAACATGGTTTGAATTGATTAGCCTTCCAAATATCAATATTTTGAGAGCCAAAGTCCTAAGCTTAAGATTGCTCATATACCAGCATACCTTACCATAATATGCTTTTCTCTACTGCCAGTAATTATGTTGCAATCTTTGAATCCTATTGACTATTCATTTATTCTGTGTATATATATATATATATACTGTATATATCAACATGTATGTTCCCAACAAATGGCTAGATGGCCAGAGGGATTCTAGGTTGGATAATCATAAAGGTGGGTGAAATGAATAATAATCACATACACTACCTCTTCTTTCTCTTCATTCACAAGTTTGTAAGTCAAAAGACAGCTCTGCTAAATGTCAGAAAGCTGTAGGGGGGAAACCACAGAAAGAACCTGGTTCTATTGTTGTGCTCTTTGATTTTACACAGGTCAAATGGAAAGTCTATCTTCATCTTCTCAAACTAACCTTTTCCTTTAGGAAATTGGTATGTAGTGTATTTTCTAATTGCCCTGCATCAAGACGAAGAATTGAAAATGAATAAGGACACTGTTGCCACTTGACATTAACTCTGATATTTTCATTATCGCTCCTCTAAAAAAAAAAAAAAAAANAAAAAAAAAAAAAAAAAGTTCAGACAAAACTGAGCAGAAGAAAGCACTAACACAAACCAGACTGAAAGTTGGCTTATATCTCTCTCCACCTGACTAACACTCCCATCTACGTAACGCTGCTGCTTAGGTCTGTTTTTAATGAGAGACAGTGACACAGCTGAGCAGAGCTTCATTGTTCCTGTCTGTTTTCCGGCTGCAGCGTCTGGTCTGTGTTTGATGTAGTCCAGACTCACCACTGGCCCCATGTCTGACTGTTGGCCCACAACACCAAACTCAGACACCAGAACTAGAGTAGAGGAAGGAAGGAAGTGCACCTCTAAGAGAGACAGCTAAAAACAACAGCCAGTCATCTGTCTGTCAGTACTTTTACATTATGAGACAGGTCAAAGATTTTGCTGAGTTGTTTTACTGCAGCTCAAGAAGGAAAGCTGAAATCAGCAGATGAAATAGAAATAAATTTGATGGTTTTCTATTTTCACAAATAAAAATGAATTGCTGATCTTCTATATAAATGAAATACATAGCTTTCTAAATTCACCATCCATCAAATGGCTTATTGTAGCAATGTCTAAACTCAACTTTTTACATCTATTTCATAATAATACTATAGCTATCAATCAAAAATAAGATGTAACTTTTGTTAAACTTACCTACAAATCTATAATCAACTTTGAACTTTGAACTTTGAACTCAACTTTTTACATCTATTTCATAATAATACTATAGCTATCAATCAAAAATAAGATGTAACTTTTGTTAAACTTACCTACAAATCTATAATCAACTTTGAACTTTGAACTTTGAACTCAACTTTTTACATCTATTTCATAATAATACTATAGCTATCAATCAAAAATAAGATGTAACTTTTGTTAAACTTACCTACAAATCTATAATCAACTTTGAATGATCAGGAACCAATTTCTCAGCCCATCCACTGAATGATTTTCCATGTAATAACTTGTAAGAATCCTACTTAGTAAAAAGTAGTATAAAGGTTCTTTTTCCTCACTGATCTGATTTTAATAAGGTTGGGGATGAAGACCATCCATGCCATTTTGTTGTCCTGATCAGACAATGGAGGCCACAGAATTTTAGGTCAGAGGCCTAGGTCTCTACATAAGATGAACCTTTATAACTTACTGTTCTTACTCAACCTGAGCTGAAAATTCTTACTCAATCTGAATGAGGAAGGAAGGAATTTGAATGTTACTCAGATTCCTCCCTTCCTCATTCAGATTCACTTTGTGTTTAATGGATTAGCAAAATTTAAAGGGACATTTCTTTATTTGTATCAGATATCACCTTTTGGATGAGACACTGGATGTATTAAAAACATTTGGGATATCTAAATATGGCAGCCTGTTCATTCTAATACTAGTTCTACAGCTAGTGGAAACATTTTCTATTTCTCGTCCTGAACCAATGCTGCTTTTGGCTCTTGCATGGTCACGTTTTGACTTTGATTTCTCTAGACATCTAACATGGAGGTGTGGCTATATGAGAAAAGTGTTACACTAAAGTTCCCACAAGCAATATGACATAAATGAAAAAAGAAAATCTCATTGTAGTATCTAAATTTCCCCTTGGGCTCTTCTAAAGTGTCACATCTGCCCAGTGATGAGGATTTGGCTGAAAGTCATGATGTGAACTGAGTCACAAAGCAGAGTAGGCTTGTGTTTCCTGCCAGGGGAGTCATGACGTTTCATGCTTCCTTGCTGGAATAGGAAGTGGAGGGATAAACAGAGGGAATCCCACACCAATAGGAAACTCCACAATGACCTCCTACAGCAACCCCACTGGGATTCTAGTGACTGCCTCCTCTCTCTCTCTCTCTCTCTCTCTCTCTCTCTCTCTCTCTCTCTCTTTCTCTCTCTCTCCCACACACAGACACACACAAACACATAAAGCCACATGCATGAATGCAGAAATACCCGCTTAAGTACACACGTATGTGCATGACTCCCTCATGTCCTCACTTTGAGACAAAACACTTCTGTGTGATGTCTGTGGCTGGCAGAAATAAGAATTTAAAACACATTTGTCTTGAAAGATGTTTGTTTGCTTTGTTACATTCAGTAACTCCTGCATATATCCACTTGCAGAGCTGTGTTTCTGCATGCACAACATGAAACATTGTAATGTAGGTATGTTTGTTGTGATGATTAAATCCCTATTTGTCTGTTTGAGTACTATCAATGACAAAAAAAATGAGATGCAAGAAAAAAACAGAGTGACTCTGATATGCTTTGAACATGATCACCATCATGATGCAATAATGTGCAATGTGCCCTTTGTAAATGTTCAGGGGAATTAGCCTAGTTTGTGAAATGTCATAGCCATTGCTCACCTTGGCGTAGCGCTTTCTCCCCTGTTAGAATGTGACCTTATTTCTCTTATCTGTGCCAGCCATGCAAGACCTCTGCTCATCTGTTTATATGTCAGTCACTTGCAGTGCACCATAATGTTAAGGAGTATTTAGGTGTGAGGCATCGCCATGCTGACATGTGTATGTTTGGTCCTGTGATGAAAGTGGTTGTCACTTTGTTTTGACAGCATTATAATACTGGGATCTGCTTAATGGGAAAGTGATCTGGAGCTCCTGAATATTTGATGTTAATGTAATAGGAAAGTCATAAAAGCTTTTCAGATCTCAATTTATCCTGTCAAAGTGGTCATTGATTTAACCTGCAAATTTATAGCTCCCCCTCCCAGTTCCAGGAGACTACAATGAATGTTATATGCCCGTAAATCGCATGTCTAAATCACAATGAGGATTTTTTTTTTTCCAACAATTTATATTCCAAGCAGCTTAACTATCTCATTTGAATTATTTACTTGTGGGTTTGATAGAGGGACTTGGGAGCAACTATTGATCTGAGAGATTTAGAGGCTGTCAGCTAAACTAAATGGCAGCATATGATAGTGAGGTGGAAGCATTGGGAGGTCCAGTTATTTCTTCTCTATCAAAACCAAAGTTTTATAAATCTATGGCATGGATAGAAAACGGGGGGAAACCATCTGTTTCCACTTGAAGTCATTTCTAAAAATAGACTACTATTGTTTAGAGAAGGCCAAGAAAATTGCACTAATTCAACCCCTGTAAACATTTCACGCTGACAAATTTTCATAAAAGAGGGCTGCTGAGCTTTGACAAAGCTGTCACAACAGATTTTGTATTATATTCTTTCAACTCAAACAGCGTCTTTAAGCTCATTCCTATTTTGCAGCAGCAGAAGCTCCACAGCAGCAGATGTAAAGGAAGGCCACCGCTGAGGGCCTAAGGCCACCAACCCTAATACTGGCTCAGACTGCCACACTTCTGTGATGATGATGATGATGATCCAGGGAAGCGTGCATGTGGGTCAATGAGTGCCCACAAGTGCTGCAGAGAGGGTGGGGGAGCCAGAAAGGAGCACAGGGATCAATACATAATATCTTACAAATTGAATTCGACCTGGATCGACCCAGAGGGCGTGTGCAACCAGTTGAGATCTGTGGACGAGTGCATAGTAAATCCTACTGATCAGTACAGAGGGAGAGAGGGGCAGGAAAGAAGGGGGGNATTGGGGTTTAGTCGGGGGAAACAGAGAGGAGTGAATGTGGAGCAGGTCGGGGGAGGCAGGGATGGAAGAGAGCATGGTGATGGAGTGAGAGGAAGAGAGAGGTAGTATCGGTTTATCACATCCAGTCAGGGGGTCATTCACTTCTCCCTATCATTATCTCCAAGAGGCTTCACCCCCCCAATCTATCTCCATAATGGTGGGTTGTTTGGACACAGTCAATTTTATAGTCTCATCCTGGTGCTTCAAAAGCCTATAGTGTCTGTGTGCATGTGTGTGTGAGCGTGTGTAGAAACAGGCTTGAGCTATAATCATGTATTTCAAACATGCTTTAAATGCACAAGCCCAAGTGTGTGAGAGATGCTGCTCTATGATAATGATTCTGCTTTAACTCTTTCACATGCCACTGAGGTTGTGTGTCAGTAATTACACTGATGTTAGCCTGGCTAATTAAACATAATTATCTATTGTAATAAAGGTATTTTTCTGTTCCTCAGTAATTTGCTCTTAGAACAGTTACAAAAAAAAAACCCCTGAGATTTCACAAAACTTCACAAACACATTCATGTACCCAATGTACTTTCTGAAACAGTTTTTAGAGCTGATTACCGAAGTTTCATGATATTATTTGGCATATCATGTTTTTTTTCTTTTTTTTCAAAACAAAAACACTTAGGGAACATTGTACTCATGGTTTCCTTTTTGTAACAACAGAAAATAGCAGTTAGTTTTCAGAGAAACCAAAAGGAAAGTCAGAGTCATAAAAGGTAACACACCTACATCGCGTCTAGTCCCAGCCTCACAGACGTTATCTGACTACAATGCAGACAAGCCAAGGCAGGGGTCAAAGTGAAAAACAATCTGTGCGGCGGAAAAGCTCTCAGTCAATTCTAACCTCGTGTACACACAGGGCCCTTCACATGGGCGCGGCTCCGGTGACATGAGGGCTGATGTGTAGGTGTCGTTTACATGGAGGCTGTGCATACGGCCGGCCTGCTGAGGTTCAGGGCACATTTATTTGAGTCTGTCTAATTGACATGTTGGGATCGATGGGGGAACAGAAAGCCTCTCTACAGAGTCCGCCAATATAGACCTGGTCCCCTGGGCCCCCACACACTGGGGCCCGCCACCCTATCAGTCACAACTGTAGCACTAAGACACCTCTCTCTCTCCCTCCCATACCAACCCTCACCCCTCCCTGAATCTCTTAAAGTCACACACAGATGGAAACACATGCACACATTGACTGGGACACAGACACCACCAGACACACAGACAATCAAACGCGCAAAATCCCTATTGATCATTGCCCCCTGTTGTACCAGAGGCCCCACACTGTTTTGGGTGCAGGGGGATGGGAGGGGGAAGCATAGCAGGAGGGTCCTGGATGATCCACTGATCCCACCATGGACAATTGGATCACACTCAGTGGTATCTACTGGATGACTGGTGATGTGTCACTCAGCCCCCTTTGTTTGTGGACGGACAGATGAACTAATGGAGAAACAAAAATGAGAATGCTGACATATTACCAGAACATTAACTATTATCTAAATATGTATTAATATTTACAATATTTTGTCCTTGAATTTTGGATTTTAAAGTCTGTAGTGTGAATAATGTGAAATTTGTGTCTTTTCTTACGCTAATTGCTGCTGGCTTCTTGTCTGCAGTACTAAATGAACATAATAAGTTATCGTTGTTATCAGTGCTATTTAAAAATTTAAGGATACACTGTAACAGATTGGGTACAATTGTTTCAACAACAGCACAATTTGGCAAAGCAACTGCTGACAAAACCAGAACTCTGCAACGTGCTAGAGACACAGATGTTTTAACGTATGGCTCTTCTGAGAGATTTATGATCATAAATCATAACCTGACAGATATGGAATAACAATCTTGAGTTCCCATCTCTCTCTCTCTCTCTCTCTCTCTCTTGCTCTGTGTGTGTGTGTGTGTGCGTATGTGTGTTTCTATGGTTGTGCATGGGGCTAATGAGTGGAAGACAATTTCTGAGGAGCCTAAAACCCATGAGGCCCCCAGCACCTGTCCCTCGCTTTTCAGTGTGTTGTAGAAAAAGAGGGATGGGGGTAAGGAGGAGAGCCAGAAGGAGGTAGGGTGGGGAACAAATCTGTCTAGATGATTATAGGGGCAGAAATGCAGCCAGGCAGATGTTTTCAGTAGGGGCAAGGCGGTGTTCTTTTGTGTGTGTGTTTGTAACTGAAACTCAGCTTCACACAAAACATACAACACAAGGTCAGTGTGTGTGTGTGGTGGGCACAATGTTCACATCCCCAATCTGCCCATATCTGTTTGAACACACACCTCCTCTAACCTCCCCCCTCCCACCCACACACACACATTTGTATCACCCCCTCTCGTCTTTCCCCTGATAAAAAAAGGTTGTTGTCTATGGATTTGGCCTGAAGGGCAAAACAAAATCTGACCCCCACCTTCATACTCAATTCCAATATAAACCAGCAGCATTAAGAAGCAACACCTAATTACAATGATTAAGGCCATAGCTAATGAGTGAGGGCTGTTATAGGGAGGGAGCTGGATAAATCTGCATGGATGCAGCACTTTTAATTAGGCAGCAAGGGGGAGAAAAGTGAGGGAAAGATGAGCCAGGACATGAGGGAGTAGCTTTCTTGGCCCAGGATGCTTTACTCTTTGACTGTAACAGATTCCATCAGGTAGTGAGTGGCCATTTTTGTTAGTCATGCTTTGTTGTTTGGAGAAGGGTTTCGTAGTTACACTGAATTATTTAGGACATGCTATGCTATATTTGTAGGGACAATGATTGCACCACCTAAATGGGTCAACTGAAGTGCATTTTGCATTGTGGGAACTTTTTCAGGAACTCAGCAACCTTTTCAGAAAAGTCAGGAACTTTCTTTTGTTTCACAAGGAGGAACAAAGACTAATTTTGATCCCAGAACTATAGTTCCTGAACAATTTTTTTTTTCTACTCACTGTAGGAATGCTCTGATGGGAACTGCTGGGTGGATCTTACAAGCCTGAACATCGCTGATTAGCCTAAGGCTAGCTTTCAAGTGAAAAAACTGACATTGTTAAGTACTCACATTAAGCTTTTTTTTTTTTTTTTTNTTTTTTTTTTTTTTTTTTCATAGGAAACAAAAAGATGTACTTTTATTGGAACCTGGAATCGCAAGTATCGTAAAGCAGGTCCAAGAAAAAAATTAAATACCACTACAAGAAATCAATGATCACAACAATCGAAGCAGCTCACAATGATTTAGCAATAAGTGGTATGACACAATGGATGCTTTTCTTGAACGCTGACCAGTACCATCAGTAATGAGGGACTCTGAATTGTCATTGGAAATGTTAAATAATAACATAGTCCTTCTAGATGAAGAATTGCCATTAGATGGTACACTGAATGTTTGTGTTGTGGAAATGACATGGATGTTGCACTAAAGACGTTACTCTTGCTCTAATTTCCATGAGGAGGCAACTCACTGAAGGAACCACATAGATCCTACTCTGGAAAGTTCCAGGTAAAATAGTTGCTAATGTAGTTCCAAACTTCTGTGCAAATGCACCTAAAGTGGGAATGCTGTTTGTGCACCAGCGGTAAGAATAAGCTATTTTCAGGTAGTTCTTGTTACAAAAAAGTAATTTTAGAAATGCTGTCTACAGAGACATTAGAAGGAATAAATGGCATCATATTTAAGCCATGACCTAAAAAACAGACAGCAGCCCATGTGGTTTTGGCTTTTTTTTTTTTTTNTTTTTTTTTTTTTTTAAACACATATATACATACAGCCTGCAGTCCTCCTCTATTTCCAAGTTTGCACTATCTTCAACACTCCTCCAAAGCTGGTGGTGGTGATCGCTTCGTTCCATCATATTTTCTCATCAGAAACCACCAACATGACTTCACAAAATTATTATCTGATCACTCCCTGTTTTCTCCATCATCTCGGTAAAGTCTTGCTAGCATCACACCGACTTGTATTGCCTTCATCCTGAGCCAGAACTGAGAACCACAGTTATATGAAGATGGTGGTTGTGTAAACATACATTTTAAACACACCAATAAGCTGTAGAAAAACTGGTGCAGGAATCTATAGATGTGTTGTGACACGTTTCTATTTTGGCATTTATGCAGATGATGTTTTCATACTTGTCGGTCACACTTTTGACTATTTTTGTTATTCCTAATACTGTCACAACTGCCTTTAAAGCAACATTTTCTTGATATTGTACATTACATGCTGAATATATGGGGATTTGCCAATAACAGTTTTCTTGAAATGACAATGCTGGCGAAACATTTATGGGTATCACGATTATCTGTAAGCATTTGAAAGTTCTGTGTCTATGTTTTCTCTGTCCTCTGCAGCTGCTGCCTTTTAGTCTCAGCATACTAGCAATGACGTCAAGACACAGAGAAAGGCGAGTCTCTCCTCGCTGCTTCAGGTTTCAGTTTGTTACCATGGCAGCAGCTGCCACTTCCTGCCAGAGTGGGTCTTCCTGTGTTCATTCATTCTTGTCTGCACGCTCCAGAGGAGTTACCAAGATCTCTGTTTACAATACCATATATGGAGTTTTATGAACAATGGGCACAGGGCTTCCCCCAAAGTCAAATAAACACAATTAACTCTATGCACATGAGCGTGCACACACATACACAGTCACACACAGAGACTCACAAAGTACACACCTGCATGCACACACAAACAGCACTGCCTCATGCACCTTATCAGGCATTCTAAACCTCCCATTTGCACACAATTACCTTCACTTAGAGTTAAATGAAATGTAAATGTGTACGCTACTTGACACGATATTTCAAGGGACTGAGAAACAAAAGATAAAGCATAAAGAGATTTCAGTTATGTTGGAGTCTGTTATTTGATCTTAATGTAAATTATACTGAGACTATTATGCACCCCACTGCCCAGCATGAGAGCAGCTGATTTTTCTGCTGCTAACAACATAGAAGCTACATTCTAGCATTCTCACCATTCTCTCTCTCTCTCTCTCTCTCTCTCTCTCTCTCTCAAGGTATTTTTCCATCAAAGTTACTGTGGAGGTTTGAAATTCATCTTTTCTCAGTGGAAACTTTGGTAAACCCACACATACAACCAGTGTTTCCTTAGTGCATGCTCAAGGTGCAGAGGAGTGAGGTAAAGCCTGAAAAGGCCCTGAGATATAGAGACAGAGAGGTGGCTGTCAAAAAGCAAAATTGTTTTTTGTTTTGCGAGAGCAGAAGCTAGAGGAGTTTTCCTGTCTCAGAAGGTACTCCGTCCTGTTTTAAAAGCTGATTACTGTCCCACATACTTGGGGCTGATTAACATGATCCTGACCCTGCCTAACAACTAGGAGAGAGAGAGAGAGAGAGACAGAAAGAGAGAGAGAGAGAGAGAGAGAGCTCCTGGCTGGACAAATGCCAACTTATTTACATTCAGCACACGAGCCTGTGTGCACTCTGTGCGTATGCATGACCTCAGCTGTTTCAGCACACTGTAAAACCATAATTCATGGCACCACGTTCACTAATGGGAGCTAAGGGTGGATGGAGGGGAGGGTGGGTGAACAACTGGAGCAAGAGGAATAGAGGAGTGCAGGAGGCAGGTATGAAAGGCAGGGTGGAGGAGTGCATTCTTGGATGCACAAAATGCACATTTATCTGCCACATGCTCATTCCTTGCCTTGTTCAATCGCTCCCTCTTGCCCTCATGCCCTCTTGTACTGGCTGGCCTGAATACCTATTGGAGGGCATCCAAACTGCTGGTCTGCCCTTTCCATTGAGTTCTAAGCGTGAGAAATCACATCATTTATACAGAAGGCATGGTCAGCATGGAGGCGCAACCGTATACCTCTCATAATTAACTCAGTCTAATTAGGCAATGAGCCTGTGTACCCAGGTAAAGCTCTGAAACTATGGCCAAACTGTATGATAATGACTTGGTTTGTACTTTGTTAATGCTGTATCACCCTGAGCATTTACAGCACTTGGCTGTCTACGCTGAGATATGCTGTGAAATTCTCCTGGGTCACGTGTGAAGGGAAGATTGGTGGTATAAGTTTAATTGAAAATACATGACATTGCCTTTTTGAATAAAGAACACTTCCAACTGCATTGTTGCAACATGTAAGGATAGAAGCCCTCTAAAAAGAAGTGTAGTAAAAACACCACCACTTGCTTATTTCCAGAGGAAATAACATTTTAAGTTTTTATAAATTGGTTCTGTCACTCATGACTGTTTTTTTCATAGAGGAAGAGAAAGAAAGAGAATGAGGATGAAGTAAAGCAAGCTCAGCCAATTTCACCACCACAGCTGCTAAAGGTCACTGGAGCAACTGCAACTGCTAAAAGGCTACCTGATCTTCTACTCAAAGAAAGCAGCATGGAAGACCCCAACAAAAAGAGCATCTGACATGTGACAGTTGCCAGAATTCTCCCGAGTGCTAAATCTGTCAGTAACCACAACGTACAAAGCAAGGACGTCTGGCACACAAGGAAAGCCACTGAAGGAAGTGATAATAGAAACTCTGAAGGCATCAGTAGAAAGGAACTGAGCATTTATGCTCAGCAGGAAAATACATATGTGAGTAAAGATAGTAAACTATAAAGAGCTGCAAAAAAACACTGAATTTTGTTGGCCTTAATACTAAAATTCACAGTTTAAACCTGCACTAGTCAATGTTTTTGATATTAACATTTAAATAAGTACTCTTTAATGTATATATAATGAACCCATAAAGTATTATCACCATACTCTGCAGCTCTTCAAACATTTTAGCTGTTATTAGCTCATGTATTTCTCCAGCCCTTGAATTTACTCCATAATTGAGTCTTTATTGCTCTCATCTACACTTTTTCCAGAGGTTGACAGTTTCCAATAAAAAAAAAAAAAAATCTGATTAGGCAACTCTAAGCTACCTGCACCACATCAAATGACAAAAAGTCAAAGTTAACAACTTCCTCAAGACTAGCAAGTTGACTACCCAGATACAGTATTTGTGTCAGGAGTTGGTGGAGACCAAAACAGAGCTAAAAGAAGAGGAAATACGACGAAATACGAGGTTGTTAATTTTGCTCTGTGTCTATAGATTACAGCATGTAGCAATAATAACATAATACAGTGATACAATGTCAGGACTGCAGTCAGTTTGATTTAAAATTAATCTGCCATCTTTATTTTCTGTAACTAGTTAGAAAACATCTGAGTGGGTGATTAGCTAAACAGCTGTTCTTATCCACAGTGGTCAAGGGCAATGTCCTTGACTGGGCTCCATGATCAAAAGGTGTTTTATTGTGGAACTGTTCTTCATCTGACTCCTTGTCCTAATCCCACCCAGTTTGGTTGAACCTACCTTCCACTGGCATAGCTCTAAGAGGTCTTTGGGGTACACATGCTCCCTTCACAAAACAAGCTGAGGGTCCACAAATGGATTTTAGTGGCCTGCATTTATTATTGCAGTTTTAAGCTTGTGTTTCTGGCATTTGGCTTTACACCTAGCCAACAATTGTGAGCGATAGGTAACACATATTGTCACATATCAGGAGGTTGATATGTGACAAAGGTTCCTGATCAGAATCAAAGCAATGACATTGCAATCACATGGTATTCATCAATTCAATTTTGAATTTGCAGTGACCACTTCCTGCAGAATTTGAGATATCGCAATAGACATTTTTAGTTTGCATGTATTTTTCACAGACACGTGCTAACAGACACAGATGTCAAACCAGATTTTCACTCATCCCCCAAAATAACATTTGTTGCAACAAATATTAATATCCTTGGATTTGGCTCTGCTCCCAGGATGCTCCAAGAAGAAAAAATGCAAGCATGCCACAGACTTGGCTTGGAGCACACAACACACCACAACTCTCAAGGTGTGTAAACAACACAGCCTCTGAAAACACATGCATTTAATTATAATATTATCAAAATGCTCACATACCAGTTGACCCAACATGAATGAAGACAGCAATGCAGGCCACAGCACAGGCTTGTGCATGATCAGTGACATGGAAGCATGTGATTGGTGGAGATTGCCAACACCTGACATTAGGCTCCTCTCTCTTCTCTGCTCCAAAAAAAAAAAAANCCAAAAAAAAAAAAGAGTCAATTTTATGCTTGTAAAATCATGTCATATATTTTTCATTTTCAGTATTTTTAGGCTTGAAATAAATTAGAGAATCACTTAGAGGAAACTTTTACTGTGCTTCAAGAGCTGGTTTTGTTGCTAAGCAGTTTGATAATTGTACTGAACTGTAAGCTTGTAGCTTATATAAAGATGGCCATTATCTCTCACCTCGGCAGAGTTTGATTATTGAGTACCACATGGCTGGGTGGGTGAACACATCCTGTTTACCCAGCATCCAGGGTTTATTTTAACCATGACCTCTGTGCCTTTTCCCCCCAGGTCACAAGGTCAAGCTCTGAGGTCAGCTGCACACTGATGGGGATAGACAGCTGAACACCTTTGAGTATAATGTGTGCACGTGTGTGTGTGTCCACATGGAAATGTCCTATACTGGTCCACTGATGGCTTATTCAGGCTTTCACAGAGGAATTGTGTGCATGTTTGTGCATGTGTGTGTAGCTGAAAAGATATCAAAGGTTCCCTTCACAGACTCACAGCTGCATAAATATCCACCAGGTAATGTTTCAAACAGAAAGCCATTCTTCGCTTTCAACTGTGCAGGGAACAAACAAAAATAGACAAAAGACAACAAGATCCCTGCTGACCATATGAACAGCTCCGGACTTACAGCGGAGGAGGGCGTGAGGCCAGACACTCATGTTTATGCTGTGACCCGAAGAAAATGCATCTTCAGTGTGTTCACTTTGTTACTCTCTTGTGCAGATGGAGCCCTCAACAGAGCCGTCTGTGTCTTTATGTGCAGTTATATATAAGGGTGTACAAAATAGTCAGAGGGTACCGACACCAACAAGCATAAAAACACAATAGTAAAACATCAGAAAGTGAATTAAACAACATCTCTTTTTGAATTTGCAGTGATTCAATCATTTCTCATGGCTGGAGCTAAACTTGATGCAGGATCTATATATGACGCTCTGAATTGATTCTTGACTGAGGATGTTTTCCTCAGGCAGGTTTTGCCTGAAGAAGACCTTGTCAATCGAAATGTTGCACTAATAAATCCTTTTTACCAGTTTTTAAAAGTTTCACTGCATCTGACTTCCATTCAATTCAATTCAAAGCGTAGAACATTCCTTCTTGCTCATTGATTGGAATGCTACTCAAGAAAACTGAGCAGCATCCCCTGGGCCAGTGAAGTACAGTGTTGCCACTAGTGGATAAAAGCTATACTTTATTGACGCTTATGTAGGAAATATACAGTATTTGAAACATCACTTCCAGTCACCTGTGGCAGCACTGAGTGCAATGCTTCAAACAGAGTATCATGACCAAGGCGATTTCTACGACGCCCCTTAACTCCTAAATAATGTTTTTTAATCTTGTGCACACAAGTATTTTGCCTGCGCAAATCTTATGCATCTTGTGCACAAAAGATAATTATCTTGTGGGAACGAGTTAGAAGGAAAAAGGAAGTCCACACCAAGTTTCAAGCTCCCATACACTTAATTCTGGCCAACACTTACACTTACTATTTGTAAAGCAAAGACACTTTGACATAATAGAGAAATCGTAGATAAAGTAAACCAGAAAACCAGAGTCTAAACATAAAAGCAAAAACTTTCCTTGGTATCCTCAAATGTCTCATTTATCATTTGAATCATCATTATCATTCCTTAAAAAGTAATCCATCACTGCAGTTTCTGGGACTGTGGCTCAAAATATTGCATAATTTTCCTGTACCACAAATAATGCATCTCAATTATGTTAGAGGTTTTGAACTAACGTAAGCACACACCATAAGTGCAAAAGGGCACACAATGCTTGCTAATGTGTGGCATCCTTGAATAATTTCCCATTTGTGTGTGTGTGCGTGTGTGTGTTTAAGCGATACAGCTGAGCCTGTCTTATCTTAGCTTATCTTAGATCACACAACAATGTGTGAAACCCCAACTCTGCGAAACTCCTCTCGATCCCAGAGCCACAGGGTTTCAGTTTGTGGTGGCAGCTGAGCCACCCCCCACCCCACCCATCTCTCTCTCTCTCTCTCTCTCTCTCTCTCTCTCTCTCTCTCGCTCTCTCGCTCTCTCTCTTCTCTTTATGTTAGCGGCACATCGTGTGGAGGCTGAGACTGACATCAGAAACAGGCAGTCATTTCTCAGAAGACGCTCTTGATAGTTGCAGTATGACTGGAAACTGTGTGAATTTATCAACTTGCTGCTACACTTCTTGCTCATGAACATACAGTGAAGTGTGAAGCAGAGCAGTAAATTCTGATGGTGCAACAAGCAAAAAAAAAAAAAAAAAAAAAAACTAATTAGAATCAACACAAGTCTGTTAGGTACACCTGCAATGTTCTTAGCAAATGCGTGTCAACATTCTTGTGGTTTGTTTTATTTCATTCCTGTTTAACTGACAGGTGGATGTGTAACCTTTTCTTCAAAGCCACATACCCACATTATGAAGTTATTGACTTTTCCTCAGTCTCTGTCTCTTTACATTATTTTAGCTTCAAGTGATGCTGATGTGATGTTTCAGTTTGTGTCAGTTTTGTGTCATTTTTCCCAAAATTAATGTTGAATTAGTGAGGACTCGTGTTTACCTTACAGGCATGGAAGATGATAAAATAGTTTACTTTACTCCAGCTTTAGCATTTCTGTTTGTCCCTGTGGTTTCTGGGAAATGCATGACTATTGGCTATTGGTGATCTAATCAATGGATGAGTTCTTATTGATATTCCGCTTTCATCAGGCTTCCCTGACCAAACTACACTGGACCTCTATTCACCACAGGCCATGGACAGAGAGGAGGTGTGTTTACTTATGTACGGAAGGCCACTGAGTAGGAGGCTTTCATTACCAGAATCGTCTCAGCAGAAAGAGGAAGAGAGGCCAAGAGACACACTTCTAGACCTTGGCCATTATCGGAATGAAGGTGAAAACAACACGAGGTATCTGGCCTCTCTGACTGAGTTGCTGGCAGCTTCTAAAGTGGGAATCGTTGCTTCTTAAGGTGGAATTACCAGAAATGTTAAATGTCAGTGATAAAAGCACAAGTCATCCAAGTTTTTAAAAATTACTTCATATGTAGAAGTTTTTGTACAACTTTCTAACAGTCTTCATAAAGGTTTTTTACGTTTGAACTGACACAAATCGGCATTTGCTCCTATGAGTTTTGATCGCTATGTGTGAACTGCTCAAAAACGAGGTCTGAAAGACATGCCAATGCGTCACAGATGTGCGAGTTATATCTCTCAGACTGGATATCTGGGTCTGCCGAGCCTGGGCTGGGTCGGGGACTGTTGATGTGTGGGCCTGTAAAGCCATTTGAGACGTTGTGGTATTGGGCTACACAAATAAATCTGACTCGACTTGAAGTGAAGGGAAACAAAGGACAGGAGTTGTAACCCCAGCAATGAAAAGCAAGCGTGGTTCCTTATTTTTCTTTTTTCTTTTTTGCATCCTGCAAGTCAGCGCATACACAACTTGAATCACTCACTTCTTGTAGAAATCCATTTTTGGAAGAAGGAAATCCTGTCTCACATATGGTGTTGCACAATTCTCGCATCACTTCTTGTATGTGTTTTTGTGACTAAACATAGATTGGAGACCAGACTGGTGAGGATTCCTCCTGGTGAAAGATCTTGTAATTTATGACCCCGTCACCGACCAGCCATGTATAGTAGTTTGCAAACCAAAACGACTTCAAAAAACCTGCCTATAACACAAAAAAGTCATGTTTTGCGAATGGTCCAGCAATCCGACAACTTTGACCTTTCATGTATTTATTTTAACACAGCATCTCTTTCTACTAAATTAGATCACTATAGTAACTCGCTATAATGGGTTACACTTGTGTGTTTCCATTCTATGCTGCAGCTTCTCTTCACATGCAGTGTGTACGCTGTTACTGAAGCGCTGTCTGAGCAATGCTTTGACACATACAGTACATTCATGCTTTCAAGTTCAATCCCCTTTCAGGTATTTCCTGATGCTTCAAGTCGAGCTCTGTTCTCAGCCTGGCTGCTCGCTAAAGGCCGGGCTTCAAGTGCTGCTTCAAAACACCTTTTGCTGTAAGTACATGTGTCAAGAAGCGAGCTCGGCATGAGGCACGGCGCTTTCTACTCTCTCCTTCCTCCATCTCCAATCTGTCACTCCACTTCCATATTCTGTCTTATCTTCAGCCTGGCTGTACTCACAGATGTGGAGAACACTTCTGCTGGCTCTCTCACTGAACAGCAACCCCCACCACCACACACACACACACACACACACACACACACACACACAGCAGATTTTCCCTTTCTTAATGACTACCCCTCAACCACCTGGTATGGTTTGCTCCAATCATTACATTTTGGTATAAGGTAAGGCAATACTTTATAAATGCTACTCCATGTTTCTCCTCTTTTTCATTTGCTGGCCATATTAAGTTCCCTAATGAAATAGATTCTCACATGAAATATTACACTGAATGGCAACTTTCACTCAATAGCTCAAACTCAATGTTATTGAATGAGTTGGTAATTAATACTCACGCAGACAACCTGATGTACTCATTTTGTTTTTTTTTATTTATTTATTACCTAAAAAAAGAAAAATGTTCTATCACAAGTCACACTGAAATGTATTGCTTAAGAAAAAAAATATATTCATATATTTTTTCAGTTTTTTTTTCTTTTTTCTTTTTTTTCCTTTTTTCGGAAACATACCGTTTCCATTATATTCCACCAAAAACAAAAGTCTTGGACATAAGCATCAGCTGCTGCTCTGTCCCAACAACCTTCTCCCCCGCTTTAAAAAAATGCACAAAGAAATACGTAATTCACAGTTACCATTTTGGTTTCATAAATTAATACAGTCACACATGTGCTACACCGGTCTAGAGCTAGAACATTGTAAATTGTATTTTTGAATCCTGTTATTTTCAATAGTTGGCTACAAGAAAGAACAGGCAACTTAAATGATGTGATCAGAATTTCACCAACATGTTTTTTCCTCTCTGTAATGCTTTGTCTTTTTTGTTTTGTTTCTTCTTTTTGAATTTCACACAGAAGTGAGGCACACACAGAGTATAGTTCATACATATACAAAAAATTAAATAAATTTGGGAAGGGCAGGGGATCAATTGTCCTTTAATATGTTGTATCAAAGGAAAATGGGAAGTGCATGTAGTCTGGAGTCCTCAGAGGACTTTCTTATTTGGAATCGGGGCCATTGGTTAAGTACTGTGGTGTAAACTTCCTCTGTTAACGCAAGTTACACAAATTTGTAGCTTTTGCAGCTTGTTGGTGGGAGGGATGGGAGGAGGGATGTGAGGTTGAGACAACGGAGACCAACAAGCATGGCAACACAACGAAGAAATGGGAAAAAGACAGTATTTGAGGAACAACACCAACTTCTGAACAGTAACTGATTCACTCAAACAAGCTTTATCCCTATAATCTACAACTCTCATGGCTGCAAATACTACAGTTGTGTGTACCAACTGATGAAAACAGCTTGTTCAGCTTTAAATCTGATACCGACACTGCAAGGGCAACATTTTAAGGCACAGAAGCCTTGACATAATAGAGACTCCACCAGCTAAAAGCACTAAACAACAGATGCCCAGTGTCCTCAGTGACAAAACAGTGCCTTGATGACAACAAGTCCAACAACGATACACAGAAAGTTTTAAAAACCAAAAACATTCCCGACCCCTTTGTCCCCAAGTGTCTCTTTTTTAGTGAAAGGTAAGGCCACTTTAAAAAAAAAAAAAAAAAAAAAAAAAAAAGAAAAAGAAAAAAGAAAAGATGAGGTTCACCAAAAAGGTAATCTCTCACTGCAATCTCTGGGAGTGCAATTGTGGTTGGGTGGTTGATAGGATCAGACGCAGACAGATACAGAGACAGTCAGACCAGATGCTCTGGAGAAGAGTTTTGGGGATAAAGGACTGTATATCTGCTGGTCCATTGGTTCCCTGCTAGTAGGTCCACATGAGCCTTGGTTGGAGTTCAGGCTGGGAGGAGGGGAGGTGGCTGCCTGGGTCCTTGAGAGTCATGGGGGGTAAAACCAGCATTTAGGGAGTAGAGAGTCAGTTGCTCTTTGCTCATCGTCACCATCATCACCTTCATTGTCACACTACAGGAATGTTCAGTGCTGAGCAAGATGAGTCCACACACTTACTTCATCTGTTTTGGTTTTCGTGTTTGTAATACTTTAGCAGGACACGGTTTGATCTAACATTGAAAAATAAAATTACAAACCCTAACCAACAAAAGCAGCATTGTTGTTTTTTTTTTCTTCTTCACAAATTCATGCATGTTGTTAACCTTCACCCCCACAGCACCAGTTTCTTTTTTTTTTAAATTCCATCAATAGAAAAAAGATCAGTATAATTCACACTTCTGCATGCAAAGAAAAGTCACGTTTTTCCCCTCCCGTTTTTTTTTTTTTTTAAGNTTTTTTTTTTTTTTTTAAGTCCCCATGTGTAGCAGCAAAACTGTGAAAGGCCTAACCTGATATGTCAGTGGATGTACTGGTGGAGGCACTAGATAACGATGCTGGATTCAGTTCCCACTTCTCCCTCTTTGCCAATAGAAAAATAGAGTTAATATTACGAGAACTTGCGGTAAAGGTATACATCAAATGGACTTAAAACTGGGAACCATGTCTAATAATTTGATATTATAGTATAGCGATCCATGCATTCACTTCGCTGATTTCCGTGGTATGAGAAACTATGGGGTTCTGAGAGAGGACAACTTTGACAAAAACGTGGGATATTCTAAATCAATTTACACTAAAGTCATACACACACCTCATAAATCTTTGCCAGTTGTCACATTTATGTACACAAACTTGAATACAAACCCTCAACAAGTCCATTCAGGTCTGTAAGACATGAGGTGGGCTGGATGAAAATTATTCCTTCTCACTTGTTGTGGCTAAATGACTAGAATTCATGAATGAGCTAATGAATGATTGGATGGATATACGTTTGTGTTGGTAGTCAACGACTTGACTAAAGCCACGGAGGGCTGCTGTTTTTTGAAAACAGCAGATAGGAAGAGAAATAAAAATAGATTTTCTTTCCATATACATTTTAAAGATTTTAAAATCCTCTAAAGCACTTTCTGTTAATATTAATTCATTTTGTTTATTCATTAATCATTCCTATCAATACCCTATGTCACTGAGGTTGATATCAATACTTCCATATTCATTTTTTATGCTATTTCAGGCCCCACCCCTTTCTTGCACACATTGACCAGCTGTTATAAATCAAGAAATGTGCAAATCAATAACTACTTTGAACTGTTATATGAAAACCTGAATGCTTTGTGAACAATGCTACATATTTTTTTTTGTTTAGAAAATATAATAATATGTTTTAAAATGAAAACAAAAAAAAAAGTTTAACCACCCCGTAACAGGTACAAAATGGACTCTGGTTGGTGAGTTTTGAGATCAATAAGAATGCCCGTTTGAATAAATCCATAGTTCAGCAACCTGATGAGTGTATGCCATTGTGTGTTCAGGAGACACTTTGAGTCTACAGAGGCCTCTGGTGTTCCTGTCCCATTCATTAGTCCAGTGTGGATCTCTTCATTGCTGTCCAGAGTGCGCTTTAAAAAAAAAAAAATCCTAAAAATGAAAATCATAAAATACCACCACCACCACCCACTGAATTCTGCTATGCTTTAAGTTCAGGTATGGTCTCTGTAATCACATCTTGTTACACTGTTGCCTGTCCAAAACCAAGCATCAAATGAAAGTTCAGTTGTTGCCGTTTTTCACAAGGTCAACAGCGAATGGGATTAAAGTCTGCAGGAGCCTTTTTTTTTTTTTTTTTTNTTTTTTTTTTTTTTTTTTTGTGACAGACAGAGAGCTAATTTGTCAACTCCTGCCGATTCACCCCTTAAAATCACCTCTACGTCCATCCCAATGCTTTGCACACCTTTGAATCGATATCTCCTGCATGAGGGATCAGACGGTTCAGGCCATGACAAACTCGGACTTCATGTCAGCCTTAACGTCGGGTTTCCACACTGAATCTTCAAAGTCCAGGTCCAGGGAGCCCTCGCTGGACATGCTGCTGTTACTGTTACTGCGTCCGGCTTTGCGGTTGGGCAGCCACTGGTAGGGGCCGCGCTGGTCCCGCCGGGCCTTCCTGCGTAGGCGCTTCTGCTGCATCAACAGCTGCAGGCGTTCCACCTTACAGCGAGTTGCACGGTTCTCGGTCTGACGTACGCGGTCGCCTGAAGGAAGGAAAAGACCGGTTAGTCGTGAACGAGTTACTCTTTGTGTAAGGGATGGATGGATGGATAGATAGATAGATAGATAGATAGATAGATAGATAGATAGATAGATAGATAGACAGATAGATAGATAGACAGATAGATAGAGCAGTCTACACATAAGTACAAACAAGTAATGTGCTCATGGACAACACAATATTATCAGTAAGATTAAAAAATAAGAAGAAAAATTAAAATAAGTAGCAAGAATAAAATAAGATAATATACAAATATAAAAAATGACAAATCCTCAACCCTAAAACTAGAGCAGATAAGATACGTATGAGTAAGCATAAGTAGCAACATATGGAATTAACAAGATAAATATATAAAAAATATTGCATTTTGCACTGTTGCACTGAATATATACAGTTGTAGTTGTAATTCAAACTACAGGGATGTGCTGGATGAGTTAAATAGTGCAATGGCCGCAGGCAGGAATGACTTCTTGTCGCGTTCCTTGTTGCTACCTGAGCTGTCTCAGGATGTATGTAGAGGAAATTAAAATTTCAACGGGTTTGAGAGGAATATTATTACCAGGCAGCAGATTAATACATACAGACATCCTTGATGGCAATGCTATGCTATGTTTACCACCANACCACCACCCCTCCTCCCCACCCAGCGTGGAGTATATCACTTGACTTTGCTGTTGAATCTCCCCCACTGAGCATCATTATCCTTCAGTGTTGTTTTATCCCCATGAGCAAACCTTCTTAGGCCTGAATCTCCTTGAGAACCAAGAATAAGGACAAAACATATGAAAAAAAACACAAGGCGGAGACAAAACATTTTAATAGCTGCTCGTCATATCTGCATGAGTAATTGCAGATGACGTGGCACAGTGGCTGCATGTGCTAGTAAATGCATTTCTAGCTGTTGATGTGCCTATAAGAGAATCCAGTCTCTGGGGAGAAGCTTTGCGTAGCACTGTGAATGTGTCCCTACAGCGGCCGAGTCAAGCCTAATTCCATTTCTACGTATATTCAGGAGCTTGGAAGGAGGGGAAAGCAACCGCAATCTATTAGCCAGCTCCATTAGTATCTGTCTGGGAATGAAATAATTAAATAATGGGCTCAAACGTCAATAAACCAAAGCACAGCAGCCATCTCTGCCTCTGCTGCACGCCAATACACATGCATGCACATACACACACGCAAGCACATCATGTATTCACACAGCAACATTTACAGAATATGTATGCTCATGCACATGAGGACACACCAAAAGCACACTCGAGAGCGCACGCGCGCACACACACACACACACATGCACACAGCATCAGCAGCAACAGCCGCAGTAGCTTTTAACGTGGATCGATGGCAAATTAAAAAGACCTATTGATTAAACCTTAGCTCTAGTGCAGCCATCCATCTCAGGTCCAGGACAACGCTATTGGCTTTCAATAGAAAATGCAAGCGAATGGAAATTGTAAGCGGGGGGAGAGAGATAAAGAGAGAGAGAGAGAGAGAGAGAGAGAGAGAGAGAGAGATGGGTGGGTTGGCTTTTTTCTCCATTTTTTTTCTTTATTATGGCTGTAGCTTCCTACTCCAAGCTCATTGACCCAACACCCTCCTTTGCCTTTCCCCTCTTCTCCCC
>VXCM01000210.1:9412-39659 GCA_014773175.1 Lucifuga dentata | reverse complement strand
GGGGGGGGGTTAAGGAATTCCTCCCCCAGGGGTGAGAGGGGATAGAGAAATGGAGGCAGTTTTCCGAATTGATTGTGCCCTCCTCTGCTATTTCCCCCATCGGAATGAATTCCGGACTCTGTGTGGGCTTCATTTACCTCTTTCCTTCATTTGCTTATCGGACGGAGCGGTGCAGAGTCTTTCTCCTGCTATAAATATNACCTCTTTCCTTCATTTGCTTATCGGACGGAGCGGTGCAGAGTCTTTCTCCTGCTATAAATATTCACCGCTGTCTGGCAGCGCATACTAAACGACGCCCGAGCTAGCAGCCTCCATGCTGCTTTCTGAAAACAGAGTGGACGTGAGTAGCAGCAATAAGTTAACAAAAAGGAACACGAGGCTTCTTTACATTACACTCACAGACACACACTTTTTTTTTTTTTTTTTTTTTTTGCCACTCTGCCAATACGTTTTGGTGTGTGCATCTGGATTGTGTGTGTGCGTGAGGGCGTCTCCAGAGAACAGGGGCTATATTGGGGGGTTCTCCTACATTAGAGCCATTGTTCTGCCGCTCCGGCTCCATGTGACATCCATATACGCCGCTGCAAGGCTTTGTTCCCCCTCCAGTTACGCTTGTTCCTTTGCTTTGACTACTCAAAAGCAAAAACCGCGCCTGGGCTGAGTCAAAATATGGCTATACACAATGAAACGGCACACAGCGAGCGCACGCCAACGCACAAACTCTATGCCGGTGTCTTCGTGTCGGGGACAGTTTGACTTTGGAATTGCTCAGCTGCTCGGTCTCGTTCGATTTCAGTTTCGCTTCACCAAGATCTTCCACGAAATGCTTCTTTGTACATTTACTGAGACAACTCAACAATACACTGCTGTAAGAACACGCACACACACACACACACACACAGCGTTAAAGGCGGTTTGGTGGTGCGGTAGGAGGTCTTGGCCTTTGGCTTGGCAAGAGTCCTGGGAATGTGCTCGGAGAAAAACCAAAAGTGTGTGCATGTGTGTGTGGCCATTCATCAGCGTCACTACCGGAGCCCTGGGCGGTTGAGCCGGACACAGCTGGCCGCAGGGATCTCCAGACTATGTTTATGACAGTAGGGCTATTATTAGGGCTAGCTAAGAAGGACAGACTACACACACAACACTGGCCCAGAGCCTAGCTGCATAGTATATGGTTTGACGTGAGCACGATAACCTTGAAGGACCTGAGAGAGAGAGAGAGAGAGAGAGAGAAATGGGTAAAAGATGTAGAGAGTGAGCGAGAGAGAGCGACTTCCTCCTGCAGAACGCTATGTGACACAGAAAAGACAGATGAGGAAGCAAGAATGGATCTTTTCTTAGAAACGTATGGTGGAAGATATCACACACGGCAGACAGGTCAGGGACGAGGAAAGGAAGGAAATGCCAGTCTCCTTTTCCGCTTCTCTTTTTTTTTTATACCACTCCCTGTCTCTTTCCTGCCAATCATGCCAAAACTCAATCCTGAGCAGCTAAATTTTCCATCCTCAAATTCCCCCCTCTGAAGACTTTGCCACAGGCTCCATAAATACTGAGCACTGCAGAGGAAGCGAGGGAAAAACAGACAGCAAGAGAGGAAGAGACAGAGAGAGAGAGGGAGAAAGAAGGGGTGATCTATGAATAATCAATGCGTCAGTCAGCTTTCCTTGTGTTTGAACCCAGCCCAGCCATACAGCAAGGACTGAGCGAGGGAGCACAGAAGTGTGGGAGGGGNGGATTAAAGGAGCTTCTCCGTTTATTGATTGTCTAAAGATTGGCCTTCATTTGCAGTTGTCTTAGTGCTGTTGTTTGTTTGTTTGCCTTGATAAGTCTTGTGATCTTGCAGAGAGAACATTGCGTTTGCTCAGCATCCAGGGAACTGGGGGAAAGAAGGAGGGGTAGGGAAAGAGAGAGAGAGAGAGAACAGAGAGAGGGAGTTTAAAGAGAAAAAGAAAATCACATTGCAGCAAAGTCAGGCTTGATTTCCTCTAGTAGTCCTGTCTGCCTCTTTTTCTGGCTTCTGTCTCTGCTCGGGGTGGAACCCATATGGCCAAACCCTGAGTTTCATAAATCAAAAACCTAAATGTTAAAAAAATATCTATATGTATTAGTATTTATCCTCATTTAGACATGAGAACAGTCAACTATGATCTTGATATGAGAATTTTGTCACAAAATAATTATGTCAGCAAATGAACTTTCCTGTACTAGTGAAATTGTACAAACATGAAATAAGTTCTTCATTTTGGATTTATTAGCATTTTTACTCTGGTTTACTACCGCGCCTATACCATCAGACACCGTATCACCCTGACCCATCAAAGTCAATGTTCTTGAAACCTGGAGGCGACCAATAGCAAGGTCCATGATGCAGCAAACTGGAGCACGTTCAAGCTAAGACAGCGAACCATCTGTCCAGTCAAATACTGGAAAAACCAAACCAGCCAATCAGAAAGAAACTGAAACAACCAATCAAAGCAGAGCTAATATGAGCACTTTGACAGGCAGTGAAAGGGCATCGACGGCCCTGCAGGGAGACAAGCTCTTCAATGACTTTTAGACTTCATTTGCATTCTCTCTCTCTCGCTCTCTTTCTCCTTGTCGACAATGAAAGGGCACCTGACGTGCTCGGCTGGCTTCATGAGATCGCTCCGTGCCGCGCTGCGTTGCCGGGGCCACTGGTGGCCATGCTGGTGCACGTGTGTTGCAGAAATCCCCCTTGTGGGATGGCGGAGGGGTAAAGCGTACGAGTGGATAATGCGCAGGTCGGCGCCTATACGCGGGACACAATGAGGCAGAGGTTAAGGGCACGGGGTCTTTCTCTGTCTGTCTCTGTCCCTCAGCCCATTCCAGCCTGCAAGAAGCTAACGTGACCTGACAAATCCAAAGGGGGCAAACCGAAGGGGTGAAGGGATGTGGAAGGAACAGAAGAGTGGTACGAGTGGAGCTGCCCCCCCTTCATTCAAAGTTAATTTTGCCCCTCTCTGTGTGTCTGTGTTGAAGCAGCTGCAGTGGGAGCAGGACTAAAAGGCATCCTCTAATCCAACAGCCTCCTCCTCCTCCTCCTCCTCCTCCTCCTCTGCCCCACAATGGCTCAGCCAGGTGCCCTGCATGCAGCCCCTGTCCCTGGCCCCCGCACAATGGGTTTGGCTTGGTAGGGGCCTGGAGGGATGAAGGGGGGTGCAGAGGAGGTCCACCCCACTCAGTAAAGGAATGTAGCTAACAATCGCCCTGCCAGGCCGTCCTAAAGCCTTCCTACTCAAACCCAACTCTGCTCCTGGGCTGACAAAGCCCCACACTCAGCAATTCTACACATCCAGCCATGAAACCAAGCTAGTCGCCTCACATTTAACCAGTCATTTGTGGCTGAGTGTGTGTGCGCGTGCGTGTGTGTTCAAGCTTTTTATTTACGCCTGTCTTCTCCCAACTCGCACATGAACTTACAGTGGAAAGGGTAAAGGCTCTCAGGAGACAAGCCAAGCTATGTGACATTTTCAAGAGGCTGTCTCAACCTGCGTTTGACTGCCACACACACACACACACACACACTCAGGCAGATGGGAAACACAGGTTATTCCTGTTGCTAAATGAAGGCAAGTTTGTGTTAAGCGAAGTTAAGCTGCAGCGTTAAGTCCAGCAAGTCTTCCGTCAGGTGTCGGCTGATAAGAGCACCTGAAGCACTTAGTCATCAGCTTCTTCAGGTTTTCACGTGGAACGGGACACATGCAGGCTCACATGCTCCGTCCACACAAACACACTGGCGCATTCATTGTCTGGGTGAGTTTGACTGCGCTCGGTTGGTCAGGTTACCCATTCACAACACTTTCTGGAACTGAACAGGAATTTGGACCGAAGGCAGTAAAGTCGGGGAAAAGGGCATTAGACAAACCATTCTTTCACCCCTTCTGTTTTTTTCTCCTCTCCAATGGAAGCCCCAGTTAATCAGTGTGCACTTGGTAGACTGATGGACAGGATATAAGCACCCTTATGATGAATGGAGGCTTAGTGTTGTGGTTTTAACGCACCCCCCCCCCCCCCCCCNCCCCCCCCCATGTGTCCTGCTCCTCTCACTGCCCTCAGCTTCACAAAGCAAATTCTTTGCAGGGCTGCATTTTGGAATAAATCTATTTAAAGGCCAAATGAACACAGACAATGTATTGATGCACAATGCAGACATGGAAAGAGAGAGGGTGGGGGGGAGGGAGAGGAGGGGTGATTACAATTCGGAGGAAGAGAGAGAGAGAGATGGATTTTACAGACAACACTGTTTTTGGACAACAGTTGGGGGAAAACTGTGGCGTGGGCTGTTGAGTGCAGATGAAGAAAGATGACGAGAGAGAGAGAGGAAAGAGAGGAGGGAAGGGTGGAGGGAGTGTGTGTGTGTGTGTGTGTGTGTGTATGGGGGCAGCGAAGGAAAGGTCTTCCCTGAGTTAGGAAAATAAGCTAGTGTTATTCCAACTGTTCGCTGAACACTTGTAAGGGCACCCAGGGTAATGCAGAGGAACCCTCGACGTTCTCAGCCAATCTCTACTCAGTTCCTATGACTAACGGACTATTTTCTGCTGGCAACAGAAGGTCATAAAACAGGGTGTATGTCTGCACGTACAGACAAAAGAGGTCTGTGCTCTTCCTTTAAACAAAAGAAAACATTAAATGTTAATCGCTGCATTCAAGGACCCTCCCAGTCAGACTGTTCAACAAAAGTTACCGACAAAGAGTAGCTCGATTTCCTCAACGGGAGACAGAGAAGCAGCAAGGCAATGCTTTCTCTCAGCCAGGCTAACTTTACCATATCCACTGAATGTTATCAGAGTTTGACTTTGTCTTTCTGATTCTTTCAACATCCTGTGTCTCTACAAAGAAAGGAGGCCATAAAACACGTACGCTTGGTCCCAAATTCATGTTATCTTAACTCCAGCACCTTCCCTACCCTTGGGCTTGCATATGTCAAGGTGTGCCCAGTCCCAACTCGCCCCGGCACACACACATGCCCCAGTCCCAGAACACCTTTAAGAGGCAGATTAAACCACTCAAACCCTAATCTAATCTAAACATAGCCCAGCCCAGGCTTGAAGGGGTAAACCTATCTCCTTTGCACACACATATAAAGCGAACTTTGCTTGTCTGACAAATGAAGCCTGACTGAACAGGATCTGGAGAAACTCGCATTGCTTTATGAAGAAGACCCTCCTCCCATCTGTTCCTCCGATCCTCCGTCTCAAATCCCAAAGGGTACAGTATATTTGCTTTTATCTAACATTCCATTCTTATTATATCAGTATTGTTTTAAAAGAAGCTAAAGGCTTGGACAAGAAAATGATGCAGAGCCATCCTAAAAGAATTGATAACTAACTATGATATGCTGTAAAAACACACACACACACCGGCACACACACACTTCTCGACAGCCACGGCAACTGCAGTAACGTCTGTTTCACAGGGATTTTGAGGGATCCACAAAGTCTTTGTGTGTGTGTGTATGGTTGTGTGTGTAATTCTGTTTGTGTATTCGACATGCTTGCGTGAGCAGAGGCAGTGTGCAGTAAATTCACTCACCAGGGGGTTTGCACATGCGGATCTGGCTCTGGCACTGCACCAAAGGATGAAGAGTTGGCGGAGGGCTGCTGGGGCTGCTGGCGGGCACCGAGGTAGCTTTGGCACAGAGGCCAGTCATGCCGGCAACTGGGGGTGAAGGAGGAGGTGAGGGGGAAGGGGAGGTGGGGGAGCCACATTGGGCCTGGTAGCGGAGTTGAGTGAGGGAGGGGGGCATGCCCTGGTAGTGGCGCGTGGCGCTCAGGAGGTCGTTCAGTATTTGCAAGATGGTACCAATATCTCGTCTGGGACGGCCACTGCTGTCCTGGCAGTTAGGGTGCAAAGTGCCTGAGAGAGAGAGAGCAGAGAGAGAGAGAGAGAGAGAGAGAGAGAGAGAGAGAGAGAAGACGACCATGAAAGACAAGGAGAGCGTTAGCGGAGAAATGAAGTATCATAAAAGAGGCTTTTAGGAAGCTCTTATGATGTGCATGTTATTGCTTGGAGCAGCAATAAATCACAACTCAGTGTGTCCCTTACCTGAAAAGGTCCCTGAGAAGACTCCGGGAGCGTGGTTAACAAAGCTCTCAATGATGGCGCCGGGTTTGCGAGAGCGTGGTGAGGGACTTGTGCCACTGTTGGGGTTGTTGGTGCGGCAGTTAGCCTGGAGGTAAAAATTTTGGACAGTGAGATTGTTGCCATGAACAAAGTGTTCGACCAAAGTACAAAATCAACCTGTAGGAAAAATCTCATCTGATCCCACATTGTGTTGGTGTAACACATTTACAGAAATGCATCATATTCAACCATATTCTGACCTACAGTGTACCCCAAATGCTATGAGTTATAAGTAACCTTTTCTTCAGGAAGGGTAATGTTATTCATCAACGCTGTAAAGGCTGATGGTTATAAGAAACCTCTGAAACCCTGCAAACAGAAACCTGAGCTGCATGTCAAGACCCTGAATATCTGGTTACATCAAACTGAGATCAGACCCAAATTAGCAACCTGGTGAGTTTACCTTTGCTTAACTTGGATCATTGTGCCGAGATCTGAAAGTAAAATCGAAACTGAGGCAAAGGCCTGGGTTTGTGTATGTGTGTGTGTGTGTGAGGCTTGATATATCCTGGTGAGGAATAGCTATTTCCTTTTTCTCACTAATTTACTGGCCTGTTGTTCAATTTCCCACATAGTCCACTGACATCTGGTTCTGTTTCACTTTCCATAAGTTGAAGCTTGGGGGGAAAGTATAAACTGCAAAGTTGATTGATGGAGATGAGCAAATGAGCAGTGTGTATGTGTGTGTGTGTGCGTGCTTGCAGCTGTTGTTTAAGTTATCCACCACTGAAAAAAATCGCTGCAAAGGTTAATGATAAATGACTGCCAACTGTGTGATCAGTGATCAAAGAATGACAACAATCTTTACATAAAAAAACAACTCCAATTCCATTAAACTTGTCTCTCTTCCCTCTTTTTTTTCTCCCATTCTCTTTATCTCCTTCTCTTCTCATCATTCATCTCTTTGGACAGGATGAGGTCAGCTTGATGCCATGCCTCCTTGACTTATCCATGTGATTGGTGTGTGTCTGCACATGGATGTACGACTGTGATACACACTGCACTCCCATGATGAGTAATTGTTTGGATGGCGCTGTGGTTTGGAAGCGCACACACATTACGCGTAAACGTTCCTGAGACCTGGAAACCACGGGATTTCCCTCATGCTGCTTGGATATCCAGCTAATCTAATCAATCTAATGGAGGATGATTTAGTTGTGTGTGCATGGAACTCGGGTCACATGGTCACAACCCTTCCTCTCCATTGTTCATTCATGAGAGGTGTATGATGACATCAGTTATTTATGTGGCGTTGAAGCCATTATACAGTTTATAACACGAATATGGCGGTGGACACTTTTATCTACAGCATCTTACATTATCATTTTAGATCATGCAAATAAGATTATCATTTTATTTGTATGTATGGCCACAGGGATGAAAATAAACCTCTAATATTTGACTTGGCTCCTTATCACTGAGGAACAGGATGATAAAGGTGTAACAGCAACAAAATAAAATATAAAACAGTATGAGTTGGTGATTTTATTGAGGCTTACCTCAGGGCAGAGGACAGGGGCTACAGGGCTGCCCTGGCCAAGCTCGTGGCTCGGTTGGCCTGAAGAAGGCTGGTGGTAGTGGTGGTGGTGCTGATGGTGATGGGGTGGAGCGCGGAACAAACCCCCAGGCAAGTGGGATGGGCGAGGGGAGTGGGGCGGCGGAGGAGGAGTCGGTGGGCTACAGTGAGCAGAGGAGGAGGGTGACTGGTGGTACATGGGAGGCAGCGGCTGGTGCGAGGAGCTAAGAGGGAAGGAAGGGGAGCCTGTGGAGGATGGGGAGGAGGGGACTGGGTGAGGCTGGGCCAAGTGGGGGTTGGGGTGACTGTGTAGATGGGGGTGGTGGTGGTGGGAGTGCGGGTGAGGGTGGGGAACACAGGGTTGCCCTGAGGGCTGTCCAATAGCGGCGTCTGCGTTGCCCCGGGTGATGAGGTGCCTGTGCTGGAGCTGTGGGCCACTGGAATGCTGTGCCGCCAACTGGAGCTGGACGAACATCATGTGATCACCCACACGCAGCGCCAGGGTGAGAGGGGAGCGGCCAGACAGGAAGTCACTGACCTTCAGGCAGAAAACGGGAAAAAAGAAGCAAGATTAAGTAATTAAATTCATATAGTTTAACAGCAAAGTCTCCAACACAGCTTTATTATTATTATTATTTGTTGGTGCATTTCAAAAATGGGAAGAATCTCCCATGGATATTGAATTCCTCCTTTGTAAAGGAGCAATCTGTAAATTTATACTACATTGCTTTGAGCCCATTTCAGAGACACAGACACATCTCGCATTAACCCATCCTGCAATCAATCACGATTCTGTAACACTGGCCTATTTACATCTGCTGGGGAGGGGTGGATGAGGAGACCTATTGGAAAACACACTCTCACACACACACACACTGCCCTCAGTCAGTTCTTAGTCTGCAGTGTCATTCAGTACAGAGACAAAGGCCACCCTTCTGTCTGGCCCAAGGCCTGAAAAATCAGTCCCACGTCCAGGAAATACACCCCGCCTGCCTCTCTCGCGCAGAATGGTCGATTGTCCCCGGGTCCTCGCCGGATCTGGAAGAACTGCCCATTTTTGGTACTCTGAGAATGGCAACAGGAGCCAAGTGTGGAGGCCCTGACTGACCCACTCGTGGCCCGGATGGACACACACAAATACACACAGGATAGTGGAGTTTTTATGACTTGGCTGGAGGATTCACACTAAACAACAAAAGTCCTCTTGTCCCTCCTCTCCTTCTCTTGCCTTGTGTGTCTGGGGCTCTGTTTCCGTGTACTCCCAGTTGTTGCTAAAATGACAGTATGTGTTATTTGTGTGTGCGTGTTTTCTAGAAAGAGTCATTCAGGGGTCAGAAAGCATCTTTGGGTCTTGAGGACTCAGCAGCAATGACGTCTCAGGTTCTCCCCAAATAGAAGCAAACAGAAACAGCCAGCAGTGGCAAATACAAAGTGACGTCTCTGTCCAAAATGGTTTCAACAGCCTCTACTGCCTGTACGCTTTTTAGTCCCAAGAGAGGGACTACAGGAGAAAACAGGAAAACAGAAGAAGCTCCTACATGAGGGAGGGGAGAGAGATAGAGAGAGAGAGAGAGCACAGAGGACTGGAGACAGAGAGAAAGAATAATGACAAAGCAGAGAAAATAAGAGATTGAGACGTACATATAAAGACAAGAGAGCAGAGGCTGTACTCCCCCCAGACCCTGCGGACTTTGGAGTGTGCTGGCCTGTAGTTAACCCTGTGAATCGCCAGTCTCTGCCCTCCATCACTTCTCTCCCTTTTCTTCTGCTTATTTATTTCTCTATCGACCGCTGCCTCTCTGTTGCCAGGGTGCCCTTTGCACGTTGGTATTGACATGGTGTGGAAAAGAGGATAGAAGAGAGGTAGGTGAAAGGACATGGGGGTTGGGATAATCTGATGGCTCCAATACGAGATTTAAATGCTCAACGGCAAAAAAAAAAGTGGCAAAAGTGAGACTGACAGATGAAGAGAAGCTCTGCCTTTTGAAAGTTAAACGCAGGAATTAATGGTGCATTAATACGGTCCACAATCACCGTGATTACCCTGGCCAGCACGGTAAGACAACAAAGTCATCAGGCCTAAAACTTTATCTCCTTGTTGAGCCAAAGCAGGGTGTGGACAGGGCAGGGTGCTAGGGTGCTAGATGAGATGGCACTAAAAAACGTTACGTAGAAAAGGTCACATATGACCTGACAGACGAGGTGTGTGTGTGTGTGTGTGTGTGTGTGTGTGTGTGTAGATGTGTATTTAAGTGTGTGTGGATGGGGGGAGGCCCAATTACAAAAAGGGTAGGGGGGAAACAGAGGAGAAAAGGGGGAGGAGATGCTGACTGTGACTGACAGCTGTCAAGAGAATGAGTCTGCAGTTTGCCAACCCCAACACACACGCACACACACACACACACACAAGGTCACAGACCCTGAGGGAGACTTGCAGCTCTGTTCAGTTTAAGGGAGGGAGGAAATGTGGTTATGGTCTATAGCCCTGTTCAGATCTAGTATCTTGTGTCCAGATATATCCAGATTGTCACCAATTACACTTCACACCTGGCATCAGGATGTCTCTCAAGTGACCACCTGTGATCAGATTTCGCTTCCCTTCTCACATTTGATTTTATCTGTGGGGGAAAACTGCCTTACAGCTAGAAGAAGAGGCTTGCAGTGGCTATTTGATGCCTCGACTCCAGTCCAGTATGGACTTATAAAGACCTCATTATTTCATATCAAGTAGAACGTCTGGGGCAAAAAGATGTCTTGCAAGGCTCAAGATACAGTGATTCAGGCTCTTTTTATATTCTTTGTGCAGGGCAAACTTTTGTCTTTTCTACTTCTGATACCTCACCTAACTGGTCCAAATATCACATGGCTGCTTGTGACACCAATGAGGGGACAGCGCTCAACTTTTTCATTCACTACTTGTGCTGCTGCTGGAGAAACACATCTGAATTCCACAATGTCTCCAAATAAACCAAGAAAACTCTTGGTCTTCCTTCCTACTCTATTTGACAACAAACATTCCATCTTCTTCTCCATCTTCTTTTCCTTATTTTAAATGCGAAGTAGACAATATCCACTCTCAACTCCTCTCTCCGTCGACTGTAAGCCTCTTTCACCATGACCTCTAACAACAGGTGACCAGAGACCATTCTGTCCCTCCTACCAGCATGAAGTGGCATAAAAAGACCTCCAGTTCTTAAGGGCTACACTGAGTGTTCTGGGAAGTGTTCATGTGCCTGTTCACAGTGAATGGATCATCCAAGGTACACTTTAATGCAAAGTATACGAAGGTTTATTTGTTTTATCAGTCTCTGTAATGTGCATGTGTTTGGGGGTGCATGCAGATGTGAGAGAAAGTAAGAGAAAGAAGCTGATAGTGAGTGACAGCGAAAGCGAAAAAAGAAAGGGAGGGCAGGAGAGACATAGAGAGGAGTCTTGATTACCCTTTAATGACTAGTGTGGATTATTCAAAACCACCAAGATGAAATTCATGTACTCCTACTGAGCTGCCAACACCACATGGCAGACTTCAAATTAGCCTGCAAGGAAAGCAAGCTTTCTCCCTCACACTTTTTTTTTTCCCTCTTCTCCCTCCTCCACTGGGTTTTTGTCACTCATGGTCTTGGAGTCTCAGGCATTGACTCATAAAGTCAATTTTGAAGTTGCTCACACAAGCCCACTTAAGCTCACATACATAAGAGCTAAAACTGCATGCACAGATCTCCTCCTCACAGTTAAATATGTCTGTCTCTTTGCATACACACACCGCCCACCATAACATCTTCTTTAGGCAAGAAATTAAAAGGCCACAAACCCACATAAACATAGACATTTCATTTACAGAGAAAATGACAGGGGACATCTCAACCTATAATCTGACCGTTTCCATGATCAGTCACTCTCACATCTCTGCGGTCCACTTTGCATTCCCCCAGAAGATGAACAAAAGAAGCCAAAGTAAACTTTTAGGTGTGGAATTCTAGTTTCGTCTGACATGCCATTTCCTGACACCTCTGAACACCATGAAAGGCAGGGCAAGCAGCTTGTGAAGCTGGAGCCGTGGGCTGTGGAGTGGAACACCTGAAATAGGGCCTGTTTCCTGAGGGAAGAGAGGAGGTGGAGGATGATACAGTGCGGCCTGCCTGCCAGAGGCGAGATTGGCTAGAGTGATCGTGTAACAACAAGCCTCTTCCAGACGGACAGAGACTGTGAGAGAGAGAGAGAGAGAGAGAGAGAGAGAGAGGGAGAGAGACAAGAGGAGGGAGTGTATGTGTGTGGGGGTGGGAGGCATGGGGGGCCTCTAGAGCTGGAGAGCTGGCTAGCGAATGATTCCCAGAGGTCTCTGCTAGCAGCTCAGCTCCAGTCCAAACATGCCTGTCTGCTCTCAGGAGCACAGCCAAGACAGCCAATGTGGCTGGCTACCGCTGACGTCAGGACAAATACCAGATAGAGCTTTCTGGAACATCACAGGCAAACAAAAGAGAGCTTCTCCGCTTGTCTTTAAGTCTGCAGTCTTCCTCCTCCATTTTTTTTCCACCTTGCCCCTCATGGTGCACCCGACAAATTCCAAGCCTTTATAAAAGCAACTTATGGCTGTCTGTAGTGGCTTGTTATGATTGAAGCAAGACAAGGAGAGCAGAGGGCCCCATTTTTGTTGTGTTGAGGCAGACAGAGAGAAAGCAGCCTTTCATTGTCCTCCTCCTGATGAAGCACTAGTGGTATGTAAAGACGAGACTCAGAGGGGAGGTCGTGCAGAAGAACGAGGCCTGTGTTTGTAGAAAACAGTGACAACATAAAGAAGATCATTCTCAAACCCAAAGTGCATGAGTGGTGTCGTGACAGAAAGTCTATCCAGTGACATACAGGTGTTGATGAAGAGCTGTCCCACGTAATTATCCTCATCATTCCTCTCTAATAACTGAGCTCTGAGCCATCCCCAACAACTCAATGTTGTTTCGCTTGTTGGAGTTCAAGGGTTGACATTTTGTTTAGCAGGAGGCTTTGGTTGCTATGCAGTGGGAGAGAATACGATAAGGGACAGCCACAGGAGGAGAGGGGGAGAAAACATGGAGGAAAGGAGGAGGATGGCAGGAGAGAGGGAAGGAGCAAGGATGGCGAGGGGGATGGGGGATGCAGGAGATGGGGGCAGGGTGTCAGAGTGGTGGTGGGTGATGAAATATTCAGTGAGAGTGTGCCTCTGGCTCCTTCCCTCTTTTTTTCCTTCGACATCTCTGGCTGACAGTTTTATTTATTGGGGTCCCTGTGGTTCAAGGAACTCATTTGCAGTCGTTCTTCCTTTGCACACTAAGCGAACTAAGGGAGAGATAAGGAGAGATGGAGGAAGAGAAAGCTGAGACTGAGGGAGGATGAGCAGGAGAGGGAGGGAAGGATAGAGAAAGCTGGCAGCACTGAGTTGACATTCATGAACAACTGAGCAGCTTTGTGTTGGAGGAAAGAGGATAAAAGATTAGAGGATGGGATAGGAGGGTGGAGGAGGGAAGCCTTGAGAGGAGGAAGCTGTCTGCTCCAGCCACATTCAGCTTCCAATGCAGCTGCTCACCTGTCGAACTGCTAGGTGAAAGTTTGGGTTCAAAAACCTGCTTATTAACCTACCTATCGACCTAGATGTTTTGATCACACCAGGACACTATTGATAGTCTCTCTGCAGACACACACTAGCTAAAGATGCAATAACAGGCTCTCAAAAGAGAGAACGAAAAAATCAATGACTTGCATCATGCCTCCAATCCTAAAAGCAACCTGGGGGGGNGATCTTCAAAGACCCCATTAGATAGATAGGCGTCTGTAATACTGCCTGATAAGAAACAGAGGGGGTGAGAGGAGCAAGGGAGAACCAGCTGGCCATCACTGAATTTGATCAGCTGACTGAAAAGAGAGATCAGAACGGCAAAGTTCATAATGATCAGGTTCCTGCTAGGGTTCACAATCCTCAAACTCTAACTGTGCCAACAACTGGCTGAGCTCTTTACCGACACACACTGCTGCACGACCCTCTCAACCCTTGCTGCCCTCCTGCATTACCGCCATGTCAAATCAAGATATCTCTCACTCTTTTGCCTGCTGCTCACACTCCCATTTTTCATAAACACATCACTGGTGCACACTGCCTTCGATAGGTGCTGGATAAATCAATCTAGCCAGGCTAAGACTATGAAATAACACCTGATCTTTACAAGCCAAAGCTGCAGCTATCGTGTCAAGTTTAGAGCCGCTACAACTAAGCAGAGCACATTACAAGTGCAAAAACAACTAACTTCCTTAGTATATATTCCTAATTGACTTCATTAGACTTGGTGGTGGCTATCAGATGTGATCAGATGTGATATTCCTGGCCTCCATCCTCCCACACAGTAGCCACACTAGTCACGATGCCTGCTGCTCGAATCACAAAAGCTCACTGTCGCCAGGGAATGGAAAACAATGATGGTCACGACTCAAATATGGAGATTCCCTGGCCACTGGATGAGGGAACACACAAAGACACGGAGGCATTAAAAATGGATGTTGGTACTCACACACACACACACACACACACTCAAATACATGTGGAGTGGAGGCATATACACAATAGGACAATGAAATCCTCCGCAAAATCCATCCCTCCCTTGATTGGTCAAAAACACACCTTGAATCCCTCCACCATTCCCAGCATCCCCCCCTCCCAGTGTGTGTATAAGCATCACAAAGGGGATTACACAGGTGCAAAAATACTCAGTGATCAGCTTATTAATGCAATTTTCAAGGCCAGATTTAGACGAGTAGGGACTAAATAGGCCTTTGGTTCAGCATTGTCTTTTGCTCCATACCAATTTGATTTACACATTCAGCATCAAATTAATTTATGTAGCTTTCATTTAGGTAACAAAAACACGTGTTACCGTTCTAAAGAGCAAAAGACTCCCTCTCTTAAGCCGCACGCACATAAAAGCCTTCATTTCAGTGGCAGAGGGAAGGACAGAGGGAACTGTGTGTGCTACGAAATTGGGAAGATCGTGTCGTATTGATCAACAGACTTATTCAGTCATTTTTCAATTCTGTCCACTCCCAAATCGTCAATATAGTTACAGGATCAGATTGGGATCCTAATTTTTACCGAGAATTTAAGGTTTGTAGTGGCCCATTGGACATAGACCCCAAAAGCTATGATGTACCCATAGCATCTAGTTCTTTGGTGCACGTCCAGACATAAACAATAACATAATCTTTGATATAAATAGCTCTAATGATCAAATACCAGTAGTCATGCATGCACTGTAAAGTAAAATCACATATTGAAACCAAAAAATATATATACATACTGTATATACATACACTAACAAATTGGAACTTTCAAAATATCACCTAACGGCTGACGACTACCAATAGAACCACGGTTCTCTGGCTCCTGCTCCTGTCTGATCTCCTCAGCATCAGTACAGCTAGGCATATTTATCGAAAATGCTAATGATGCTGGAGGTGGGGCGAAAAAGTCCATAATTTTGGCACATTTTGCAGCCTCGATCTGCATTTTTAAAATTTTATTATCCCACTGTTTCTCCATGCTACCCTTTCTCTTTTTAGAATCTGTTTTTCGTCTAAGCACCAAGAAGTCAAGTTGATATGGTATGTGATGTAATATGTACGTGCGTGCAGCAGAGAAATTTAAAATATTATGAGGTATTTTTATTTTTAAAATTAAATACTTGTAAATATATATATATATTTTTTTTTTAATTATGTTTGCTTAGTTTAAGTTAATTTTAATTAATATTATATTGTGCACTGCAAAGGCCACTGGCTGGCCCACCTATGGCTGCAGCCCTCCGGGAAAAGTCCCGCCTCCCCCGATGGCCAATCCGATCCTGACAGTTACTCTCCCAAAGATTTCCAGTCGCGTCAATCCTACTGATTAACTAGCATTTAGATAAGGTGGGTACAGGGTGCAGGACTGGAAAAAGAAACATATTGACCAACTGCATTGAGGTCTTACACACACACATGTACAGGCATATATATAGGTACAGAGACACACAAGTACACGCACTTGCAACAATCTGTATACCCCCCAACACACACACACACAGAGTTGATTATTCATATACAGCAAGCCATTTTCAAGAAGTAAGCCAATTCTCCCTTTTGGCAGATTTTCTGAAAAATGCCCTCTGTCCTCTTTCATCTTTATTGCCATCCTTCCATTAGGTTCTCTCCTCTATTCAGTCACGCAAGCATGTGTACTCATCCTCCCCATTACCTCCAACATGCACAACTTGCATGCGCACATGCACATCAACCAACTTGCACAGAGCTCTCTCTCTCTCTCTCTCTCTCTCTCTCTCTCTCTTTTCTGCTCCACCTGTTTGGCCCACCATGGCACCCCCTGAGGGAGGGAGAGAGAGAGAGAGAGAGAGAGAGGAGGGAAAGTGAAGGGAGGGTGACGCAGGGGCGACTCCTCACAGAATGTTGGATCTTGCTAGTTTGCATATGTCCGCATCTAGACACAATGACAAATCTGTGCCATATTCAAGACTTCCTAGGAAGTAAAGGAAGAGGAAGCGGGGAGCAGAGGAGGTGGTTGTAGGAGTGAGCGAGAAAAGTAGAGTAGATATGTAACAATGTATTCCTCAGGGACACGGGGAATGGCAACACACTACCTCCTCCCAAAGCAATCTGTGTTACTGTTCAAGGCAAAATTTGTCAATCTGCAGCCTGCTGAGCCTCCCTCCAGCTGGGCCACGCATTGATTTTGAAACCAGTATGCACTGCTGTAGCTGCAGTCAATTGGTTATAGCTGGCATCTATGGATATATGGAGGATGGAAGGAGGTCATGGGGGAGAGGCAAACTTAAAAACTGACCCTCAATCATTGTTCTGTGTTAGAGGGTTTGTCAGCTGGGCAGGTTTGGTGCTCATGCTTTAAGACAGGAACAAAGAGGTGGCTGCATGGGGGAAGGGCAATGGGGGATGGTAAGGGTGATGCCTGCCTGCCTGCCTGCCTGCCTGCCTGGTTGGCTTTTATTCTAACATCAATGTGCATCAATGAGCAAATAGTCCCTGTGTGCAGAGAGGGGCATATAATCCTTCTCTTTCTGTCAAATACCAAGATCAATAGACGGAGGGGTGATGTCACTGACTGCATATGTCCAGAAATTGTGACTACTGCTTTCATTTCCCTTTCAGCACTCGTCTTGTAAATATGATGTACATTAATTTTTACTAGGATCAGACATTTTCTCATTCTCCCAACAGGATCAGAAATCATCTTAAATATACCCTGTCAGCTCTGGTGTGTGTGTGTGAGTAAGTGTGTGTGGATGAGTGCATATGTAAGCTGTAGACACAACCTCTATTTAGCAGACAAAATGAGAAGAGAGTAGAGAATGCAGGCATATTTTGATGGGCTGTCAGAAGGCAGTGGCTTAATACAGCTTAAATGTCGTGCAGAAAGGTCTACGAAGATGCCAGGGAATTAAGGCAGACTGCACCGTCCTTGCCTTATAGGCCAGTCATCACGGTCAAACCAAAGCCAGTTACAGCCCAGTTAGCCAAAGTTGCAAACCGCAGCACATTTAAATTATAGGTCCCCGAAAGAGCTGTTAAGCAGAAATGAGAGAGGGAGAAGGAGGTAGAAGGAGGGAGCAGGCAGAGAAAAATCCCATTTTGATAATTGGCAGGGCTTCCTTTCCATAAAACACTACTTGAAGTGTGAAAGAGCCCGAGAAGCTGTCATGTTCCACCTGGTTGGCTAGGTAGCTGGTAGCTATGGATTCCCCAGAGAAGAGTCAAATGAGAAGACAAGAGGTCCCACCTATAGTCTTCTACGAGAACACACTTTCTGGCAAAATATCCAACTTGAAATGAGACAATATTGGACCAAATACAGTGGGGTGGAGGGTTGAGGGGTTGTGAGGGACGAACCAACTGGGGTTCATACCCCCACCCCTCTCTCTCTAAGGCTATCACAACTAACAACGACTCCACATCTTTCCCGGGCTATTTTTGGGTGCATGGGCATATCAGTTATCGTGTCAGACACTTTTAAGAGCTAAGTGCATTGATTGATTTTTGATAGCCCCAGAGTTAGGGGGAGAGAGGAAATGAGGGCTTTTGTGTTCCTATTTTCTAATCTTACTCAGATCCGTAATCTCTCCGCAATCTATATCATTCCATTCCCTTCATGAATTATGAAAAGGAATCAATTCCCCTGGATAAAAACATACTAAAGCAGTTTTATGCCTTTATTTTAACATTTCACCCTGTTCTCATTCATACTCTGCCCTTTTCTCTTTCTAGCCCTACCGTGGCATTACGATAAACAGTACAGGAAATATGAATGCAACAATTGCATGCAATAAGCCGTTCTTGAGAAACAAGGAAGCATCTGACTCATACCAGTGAATGTAAAGTGTTGGGGAGAAATAGATGGAGAAACACAGGAAGAAGGGCGGAGAGAGAAACATGCTGTTCTGGGTTGGTGGTTGAATTATCATCTGCCGCTGGTAGAAATGACAGTTGCTCGTGGCTGCCCATACCACATGATGGGCAATGCTTGCATCCAGCCCACTACTGCCCTGACACGCGCACACACAGCCAAACACACATCCACTTATACACACCTACACACACTCAGTCATCTGCTGTCAGTGCTACGAGAAACATGCTGAGTTCACAAACACAACAAGGCCAGGATTTCCACCATAAAATTATCAGCAGGGAATGAAGCCATACTGAGCCACACTCCCCTATCTACCAGCGGCCTACATCCTCTGATAAAGCCTCGTCTGACTATATCATTCTCTTGATAAATTCATCAGGATGTAAGTGCTGCATCACTGACACACAGCTTGTTATATCAGAGTTCAATTTCACCATCTTGTGGTGTTTTGACATCAGTCAGCAGCGCATCGCTGATGCAGTTACGTACATCTCAAGGTTACCCAACGCTACAGAGGAAGTTGATCTGAGTCAGTCAGTCAGCTGCAGAGAGTGTTTCATACGTCACTGCTGTTGTCTGTGTGCACTCAACCTTATCGCCTCTCCCTCCCTCTCACTCTCTGCGGCCAGCACACAGAACTCTTGCCTTTTTCGTTTTACTCTCACTATTGATCATTTTGGTGAGTCATGCAACACTGACTCAAATGCATACCTTATTTCAGCAATCCTACAAAACCATTTCAGTGCACATATGGTTTGCTCTGGCTATGTATGCATGCTATGCTTCCAGGAACCCTATGCTAATACTGACTGAGAAAGCTGTCATCTGACGATACAACTCTCTGTTTATGAGTGAGACTACACTTGATCTGCATGCAGCCCCAGCCCCAGCACACTTCCTGGAAAATGTGTGTGTGTGTGTGTGTGTCACAATGAGTGGAAAGAGATCACAGATAAAGGTATAAACAGTACAGTGCAAGAGAGTGTTATGTGCTGGTCCTCTCAGCAGCTTACAAACAAGCCTTTCTTGTATGGTGCTTGCTCTGGTTTTGTTCATTCACACGCACACACATGTACACAAACACAAACGCACGCACACACACATACACATGCACGCACACATGTTACTAGGATACAGGAGGGTGTTACTGCTTATTATATCCTGACAGATCACACTGGATGTCTAGCTTGGCTTGGCTTGTTTAAGAGGCTGAGATTAGACAAGCAAAGTGGCTTGTGCAGCCTGCTCATCTCCTCCACCCTGACCNCCCCCCCCCCCATCTCTCATATCTGGGTGTTGCTCCGTATTTATCCTAAGCTACAACCTCCCATGCAAACATACATACAAAAGGTCTAAAGCTCTGGTTAAATAACAATATGGCAGCATACTAACATTTCCACATGCATAGCTCTCCATCACAGAGGAAACAGTCCCTTACCTGAGTTTCTGTCAGACTCTCTAAGGCTTGCATGACGGACTGTTCTGGTCTCGATGCTTGAGACTACAAAGGAAAAAAAAAAAATTAAAAATCTGTTTAAAATCAACAGTATGAAGACAATATCTATGTAGAAAAACTTATATGCAAATATACAATTTTATTAATATACTAACACATTTGTTATTAACAGTCAGACCACTAACTAATAATTATAGTCTAGCCTTACCATTAATCCTGCTTCAACTGTTGGAACAAGTGTTAACTTGCTCCCATCTGAGATGCCGAGATCCTGGAGTTTGCCCGAACTGAGTCGCCTGTGGGGTCAGAGAAAACAACATAATTAGACTGTGCTGACAATATCTGCTCTCCTCAGACACGCTGACACCCTTTAGCCAGGGGGGCAGACAGTCTTCAAAACTAGTTTGAAAAAGAGCCGTGGGCGAAAAGCTCCGTGAAAGAGATGTATTGATTGGGCTGTCATAATTCAATTTCAAGTATAGTGGAGCTTGACAACTGCTCACAGTGGATATTTGGCACCACTGCCACTTGCCTAAGTGGAGGTAAGGATTTTCTTTTGGCATTTGAGTTGGACAACTAGGGGACCAGCGGGTCCATGCTAAAACCCAAACCACAGTCTTTTCTATACTCAAAAGACAAGATAAAGAGTATGAAAAGAAGCTATTATCAACAATGAATTTGGTTCTTCTGTTGAACTGCAGAACATCACCTGTGCAATTCAAAACTTTATTTTCTGATGCTGAGCAGGAATATCTACAATGAGAGGAAGTGTTTTGTAATTTTTAATTTCTCTTACAAGTCATGAACCACTCTCAACACCCCTATAGGTTAGTGTAACATGCTAAGGATAGCCTACAGGACATGACCCGCATCTCACCCCATGCATCTGAACAAAGGCACTGAATGCTGAATTGCTGTAGATCTCCTGTTTGAGGACCAGGAAGGGATTACAAAGGGGGTTGGGGGTTTTTAAGGATGATGTGATTTGTAGGGTAATTACACTGGGTGGGAGGGAATGAGGTCTGAAAACAAAGCTGACTATTTGCATGTAATAAAGCTCTTTGTTTTTTTTTTTGGGNTTTTTTTTTTTTTTTTTTTGCATACCCATGCTGTTGTTAGTTATTTAACTTGAGCCTGATGCATTTGGGAAAATGTTAATGCTGCGCTCTCAGTAGGTTTTAAATAACAGAAAAGCTAACCTTTATTCATTTGCCTCTCGCCCATGCAGCACTGACCTAATCCGTTGTTACGGCAGCATTCCCTGCTTTACAGAAGCTGACTGGCCTTTAAAGGGACTGGGATAGCTTATACCTCACTGAAACCAACAAGGAGTTATTCTTCTTTCAGAGCTAATGGCTATTACTCTGTAACTAAACTGCTATAGATGAAATACCATCCTTATTCGGCCTCATCCAACAACAGGAAACACCTAACATTATTCATAAACATGGAATTTCAGCAAAATAATTAAAATATTGCCCTGTCCCTGTGATATTACGAGTCAGTGTTTCGTATGTTTGATTCTCACAGTATCAACAAATTATTCAGGCTGAGTTTGTAGATCATCTCATCAATACTGTTCCAATGACCAGTGTGTCCCTTGTATGCCTAATTCCAGCACAGAGCATCCCGGTGGTCAGTAGCATGTCTCCCTAACAAAAGCATCCATGCTTCTTTAGAGAAAATGCAAAGTTGACATTAACATATGGTTTATTACGAAATCAGATGGACTTGGGATTGTGTTTTAATTAACAGAAAACCGTAACATATTGTTTTTAGAATTATTTTGTTTGGAATGGAGCCTTTGTGATCACCGTGTGGAGATCAGTTTGTTTCCTCACTGCCAGTTTCAGGAATTATGATTTTCATGTACTCACGTTTCTTTGTGCAGAAGGGCGAGTCTCTCTTTCGGTACTTTGAGTCTTTGCGACAGCCTCCTCTTCAGTCCCTCCACGGTCTCTTCCAGGGGCAGGGAGAGCTCGAAGCGTGTGCCGGTGGTCGAATGGATGTAAAGATTCATGGAGGGCTCAGTCGGGACGGCCTCACAGGACGAAGCCCCGCGACTGGTGCAGCTTCGGGCGCTAGGATGCTGGTCCATCCGATAACCTGTGGTCAGAGAAGGGGGTGACAAGACGAGGAGAGCGGGGAATGAGGAGGAGGATGAAGAAGATGCGGATCCGTTGTTTCGTTAAGGAGCGCTCTCTCTCTCTCTCTCTCTCTCGATCTCAGTCAGAATAAAGCACAGTCCGTCTTCTCTTCTCCGTCGGTAACATGAGAATATTCCCTCAGGAAAGTCAAATACATAAGGCTCGGGTTAATTGTGTTTGATCTTATTTCTTTGTTGTTTTGTTTTTTCTTCCCAACGTGCAAGCAAAAGTCTCAGATTCGCAAATGCTACATAGATGGACCAATGCCAGTCAGAATCGCTAGTGTTTTGTCAGCAAAAAATGCCATGGACGCTCATTACCTTTACAGACAGGAACTATGAGGACGAATTTTTCAAAAAAAAAAAAATTATAAATTCCTCTTGGTGTTTTTGAAGCTTCTGCAAGCTTCAGAAGAAAAAAATACGATCCGTAAGCTGCAAAGCCTCGTTCGGTTATTACGGCGAGGCTCTCCGCTGCGCACTCATACCCACGGCAGCTCCAATGAAATATCGACAATGAACATTGTCACAAAGTATCCCACTTCCACCTTCGATAAAAACACGCCCACAGCCCCGAGGCAGCCCGACCAATCACAACATAGCTCCTTCAGGACGCTGCAGATCTCAGCCAATAGAGAGAAGAGACTCACACCCACGTGGAGGGCAAGAGAGTTTAAGCCATTCATAATAAATTACAGCATAGAACAAAATATGTCACCATATCACAGTAGCATACAGCAGCGGTTCCTAAACTAAGGTCGGGGGATCTTTAGGGGTCACAGAGGCGGATTGAGGGGGTCCCAAATCAAAATGATGGGTAATTACCTTTTCACTATTATTTTATCCACAAAGATGTTTGCACCATGGGGACATTATTGGTATATCTCCGGCAACCCTTTCTAAAATAAACATCTCATGTGGCACTCTTGGATGAAAATGTTCGGATTAACCTTTATTTAACTGACTATGTTTTATCTTATTGGAGACTGACTGTTTTGATCAAATTTTATTATCTTGTCTATTTCTGCACTAAACAAAATCATTCAAATGGATGTGGGGATATGAAGAAAAACTGTAAAGACCTGCGCAGTCAGACCTGATATATATGTTATCAGTTCAACTGTAATGACATTAATAGTGCTTACGCCATCACCCTCTTTCCGCTGAGCTCAGCATCACGCAGAATGGTATGAAAATTACACACTGGGTGGACTATTCTATTCAAGAACTAGAACAGGATAATGTGTGAGGGGAAATTTTAAATCTAGTCTATAGAGACAAATGAGAAATGTTATCTAACGTATTTGCATGTATAAGTGACACTGCAAAGCCGCAGTAGACATTTATGTTTGCAGCTCTCAGGTCAAATGTGCAAAACAGCAAATAAACTTCTTGAGACAGAGAAGATAACACACAGACCATTTAAAACACAGCACCGGCAAATACATATATACATGATTCTTCCAATTAAAGTGTGCTAAGAAGATACTCGATCGCCACCTAGTGGACAAAAAAAGAAACACCAAGAATAAATTTTTTTTTTTTTAAAGTGAAGTAATGTTCTATAGTTTGTAATGAATATTGAATTAATACTTCATAGCAAGTATTCTGACAGAAAAGCTCACATGAGTTTCCTTTAGTCCTCATAAAAATGTCTTATTACTATATACTAAGCACGGTCGTGGTTACTACTAAGGTGTACAGTTGTATTGTGTCTATGAATACTGGAATCTAAACAGGAAAAATCAGCAACGACTTGCTGTCAGCTACTAATTATAACGTACAGTAACAGTTATAATCCTGTGTCCTGTCGTCGATGATGCCCTAATGTCCAGAATTTACTTGAAAGGTCTATACAGTCACTTGACACCACACTTCTATCGATCTGTGATTGACTGATTGTCTCCAATCAATTTCCTGCCCACCGGACATAATACGGCATATGTCAAACTTTCCCATGGCGCCTTCAACATAAAGTCAACAGTGTACAGATTGTTTAAGGTGTTCTTACCAATAACTGTGGCGAAAACTGTAAAGCTTCGCGTAAAAGGCTGTGGCGTTCCCGTCTGTTCCCCCAGCTTTGGCATGTAACGTAAACGCAGACCGTGAAAACACTCAAATAAATCCAAACACTTGAATATCCACAAAAGGTCGTTTTTTAGTAAATTCACGTCTGTGTGTCTCCGGTGCGCCACGTTACGCGCGTGACTCGTGTCCAATCCGGGGCAGCAGATGTGTCCTAAGACTACCTCCGGTGTCCGCACACCGGCGTCTGTCTCTGAAATAGCGTGCACGGGAAGGTGAAACACCTCTTTACAGCCTCTTCTCGGATATGGGTGGGGACTTGTGTTCTTGTTATGCTAGTATGTGATTTAAGGTGGCCTCGCCTCGATGTAACCGCCTCTGTCCAGCGTGTTCTCCACTGGGAAGAATGTGCCCACGCAAAGCCACGAGAGATTAAGATATCCAACCGTGCCAATGCAGACGCCATCAGACCAAGAGAAAAGGCTTTTAAAGGCAGTGGGGACGAAAACAGTAACACAACACCGCTGGTCTGTGTTTTACCACCTTAACAAAATGTCAATGAAATGAAGCTTTCGCGATATCAGGGGTGTTGCCAATCTTTGACGACAGAAAGAAGAAATGTCACTGAGCAACAGATCAGCAAACAAGCTGCTTGGATACAAGGGCAACCAGTAAACACAAACTTTACTGGCACGGTTCACCTCTGAAAAACAAACAACTGTAGTAACTGTATTTGTCAGAATGAGTAAATTCTGCAGTAAAATCCGATGCAACCTACTGCAATGATCCTGTGATAAATCTCATCTTTGTTCAGGATCTTGTTTTGCACTATGAGGTATTCTAATATTATGTTTAATACATTTACATACAGGGTGGGGACAGAATATTAAAAACACCCCTCACTTTATAATTCATTTTAGTACAGCACCCCTAGTGTGTATCTACAGTATGTGGTCTAACCCCTCACACGAACCGTGTGACCCAAACAGTCATCTAGCCCAAAGTGTAAATGACTCTCAGACGATGTCTTCTTCTTCTTTTCCTTTTGGCTTTCCCTTCAGGGGTCACCACAGCGAATCATCTGCCTCCATCTAACCCTATCCTCTGCCTCCTCTTCTCTCACACCAACTAACTCTCAGACGATGTAATCCAGTATATTGCCCACTGACTCAGAAGTGAAGAAGCTACTGGATGTCCAGTACAAGTCCCGCTGCCTTCATCTACTCCTGCTACGTATCCAATGATCTGTAGGACTGACAACCAGGCATGACTAACCATGGCCTCAAAAAATACTATGGAGCTGAATCAACACCTGCCATAATGTCATAAAATGCTGAAACAATATCTTCACAAAGGTATTGCATTAGATTGTAGACATACTGGTTAGGGTAGGCTATGTGTAATATGTTTACACACTGATTGTGTCCATTAGTTCAGAGATAACCATCACAATAAGGTTCACCTCAAGGACAGGGAAGATATTGTGCAATGTATCAATGAAAAAAAATACTCTATCCTCTGGGTAGAAAATGCAACTTATCAGCCAATCAGTGTTTTCCAGCTTTAGGACCAGCACAGACTGTCTGTCTGATTACAGACACACTCCTCCCTACTGTGCAGGGGATGCTGTGCCCCAGCACATTATCACACTGTCTGGGAACTGAATCATCCTTTGTGTGTGTGTGTGTGTGTGTGTGTGTGTGTGTGAGAGAGAGAGAGAGAGAGAGAGAGAGAGANTGTGTGTGTGTGTGTGTGTGTGTGTGTGTGTGAGAGAGAGAGAGAGAGAGAGAGAGAGAGAGAGTGAGAGCTGTGTTCAAAAGAAACACTAGTGTTATCTCAAACAGACTCCATGAGCAGACAAAGGTGCCTGTCTTTGCCTAGCCCCAGCATCTCCTTCTTTCTCCTTATCTCTCTCTCCCTCTCTGTCTGTCTCTCTCTTTCTCTTTCTTTCTCAGGGAGATGCTGACTCAGTGGAACAAAGTGAAAGGAGTTGTTTAAACTCCCTTCTGTGGCTGAAACACAATCCTCCATACGAGCATCGTGCTCCTTCGGTAGCTTGTTTTGAGGTTTGTAATGTCAGCAGGAGTGTGTTACAGGACTTGTGCGTACACGATTGGGAAGAGATTTAAGCCGAGAGGAAGCTAATGTGCATTGATGTTTGTCACTCTGACCATTTGAGCGTCAACGTATTTCTGCCAGAGATGACTTGGCTGTGCCAGCGTGTCTGGCTGTCAACACAGCTCAGGTCACGTGTCTAATTCGTGTCTGAATTAGATCTTGTATTTGTGCCAACAAGTCTGAAACAATTCATGACAACGGTGCTATTTTTTTTTAACACACATCTTCATAAAAATGTCTATTTCATAAGTTGATGTTTTTTTCATACTTTTGTGAATAAAAGATGTCATGGTTGTGGTTTTTTGTTAAAGGACCATTCTGGCCATTTCGCATGTTTGAGCTTAATATATTCAAATTTCATACACATAAGGTTACTGACAATCATTTCCCAAAGGATAAAACCGTATTTTAACTTTCCTGATATTTTGCAAAACCACTTAATCTTTCAACATCAAATATTCAAGTGATACACCCACCTTAAAAACTGATGGTTTGCCTGCTAATATTTATGCAGCCTTATGAAGTCACAGTCGTTTAAATTTTTCAGTAAACACAGGTCTTCTTTTGGGACTATATTCACCGGTGGAGACATACATTCACTCTGTGCTTTTTATTGCGTTTAAATGCTAAAATTACAGATGAAAAAGTAAAAGAAACGCTAAAATTACGAAACTTTGAAAAAAAACCTGAATACACATTTTGTTGACGATGATGGATTACCTATCCCAAGAATGTTTCCAGTATCAGCAAGTTGATTTTAATAGTGTACCAGAATGAACTGAAACCAGTCGTGGTCTGGAAGGTAGGAAAAATTTTTAACTCACCATTCCAGTAGTATGCTTAGGGAAATGATTGTCAGTAATGTTACGAGTATGAAAATTGAATAGGCTCAAACATGCAAAATAGCTGGTATGGTCCTTTAATGTCTGAGTAAAGATTTCCTTTCTGTGTGTCATTTGTTGGGTTTAAAGTTTTCTGGCAAATCACAATGTGATTTAGTAAACAAATTATGTTAACGCACAAATTTATCATCATGATTTTCTCTATATGTGCACATGCTGTAGTAGGATGCACATGAATACGTCCATGATGGAGGATGCTAGAGCAACCTCCATATGCAGAAGTCTACATGATAATGCATCACACATACTTCTGGGAAGAGTTTATTGACAGGAGTGGAAGGTGGTGTAGGCGGGTCGTAAACATTTCACATTGGATATCAGATGTGCTGGGACAGAGCAACCTATGTGTGTGTATGTGTGTGTGTGAAAGCACCAAAGCATGAGCTCTCATGTGAGCGACTGAGTGTGGAGGACATGTGTGTGTGTGTGTGTGTGTGTGTGTGTGTGTGGGTGTGGGTGAGCAGCATTCCAATCCGTCAAAGTCACCAGTGGGCCGCCCTCTGCCTCAGGAGAAAAATGAACCGTGCCCAATGCATTCAACCAGCTGCTGTTGTTCTCCTGCCACCGTTTCCTCCTGATTCACTCTGAGTGGCTGTGAGTGGGACAGACACACCTCATGGATCAACACCACGCTGCATTAACAGCACCACCACAGGAAGCTACATGCCGCCACAAACAGCATGGATTAATCCTTTTACATACAAGGAGTGTCTCTCTCTGACACAGAACACATGCCAGAGTGGCACAAAAATAATTGCAGACGTGACTAGTGCAACTAGGCATGCATGCACACACATATAATGAAAACAAAGTGAAAGTGAGTGAGTCCAAGTTCATGGGTGAGTTAGTTATGTCTGCTTGTCTTAAGGCAGAATAACATTTTTGGCTGGAAAAGCTCAGCTGAATTCCAGGAAAGATCATCAAAGCCTCACAATTGATGACAATGTACGATCGTGTAAAGTATAAGTTTCTTTAAGTAAGGATGGTATTATGTTCTTGATTGGTGTTTGATTCTGCATCAGGCCTCGGACTCTTGCTGCTTTCATTGTGCCTCAGAACTGGGAAACTGTAACTTGGGATTACATCGCTTGTAATCGCCAAGTAGGAGACTACATGGATGCCTCAATGAAAATGTTTGCTCTGTTAGATCAAAATAAGCTGCATTTTAATATTTATGAGCTATTTGCCTTTTTCAAAACAGCTACTGAATGTGTTACAGTATGTGTTTAACCTGTTACTGTGTCTGCATGCTGATTTTAAAGAAAATCTAAACGTTGATTTATAAATAGAGAAATTACTGTTTACAGTGTTAAAATGATGTCAAATCGGGGTTGATTGGGCTTGCCCGACTTTCGAAGTAGGAATTCTAAGTCAAGGGGTTTGACTATTCCCAGTCAGAGGTTGGAAAATCCAAGTTCCAAGTTTAAATCGAGTGCAATATTTGTCCCGTTGCAATTCTTTCAGGGTTTAAACTCAAAATAATCTAACTATCCAAAGATGGACTGCCTGTTCTTTGGTTTTGATTTGGACCATGCGTCAGACCGCTGCCTGTTCTGGTTTTGATTTTGACTCAGTGAAACTCAGTCTTTAAGTGTCTCTAATTTGATTTGCATGTTGTCTTTGAGGAGTTCTGGACTGCAGCCCAACTGTCTGTTACTGGATCACATACGATCACAACGACTTTCAGACATCAGAGATTAAACTAGTTTATACGGGGTTGAATTGTAGATGCAATTCCTACCTAAGAGAAACTGATTTCAGATATGCATGTTGGGAAGGACATGGGAGTTGATGATCAGCTAAATAATTGGGTTACATAACTAAGTTTTCTATAATGCCATTTACTTAAAAGGACCTTATCTGTTTCAACCAATTTTCACTTGGATTTAATGTTTCCACACATCCAGTAATATATGCTTCTAGTAATATAAGCAGAACGATGGAGAGAAAATGCAAATGGGTTGCTAATTATGTGTCACAGTTGCTCAAAGTAAGTAAAAATCCATTTGCAGTTAATCTACTGATCGTTTGTACTACACATGCTATTTTAATAATCCAATTTCCACTCATTTCTTTTCACTTGTTAATTTTTCCATCTAATTTTCGCTCACTTTTTAATGTTCTTAGTTTTTTTTTTCAACAAAACTAAAAATGATGAGTTGTCAAATTCATACACTCATGGTTTTACTTCAGTTATTGCAACACTTTCAAAGCCGCATACCCAGAACTATGAACAGTACTTTTACTTATGTGTTAAAACTTTAACTGTAATCTGAATGCAGTAAATTGACATTGTAAAGTTTATATAACACCATAATCAGATAGAAATTGGCATAAATTAGTGTACTCCAAGTACTAGTCCTAGGTTACGCAACTGTAAATCTTTTTACTGAAGCATGTAAACAGTCCGTCATTCTACAATCATCATAAGCATTGTGCACATGCATTTTTTCAACTTTCCTCACACCTCAGCAAACAATGGAATCCTGTAATTCCTTCCATGTTAGGTTAGGTTAGGCTTTCTTCACATTTTTGCCAAATCGCAGTACAGAAAAAAAGGAAAAAAACATACTCATAACAGGTTATAAACATATTGACTGCAAGTTTTGTGCTTGTCAGTATGTAAGCGAACACATACAGTGAGGATACAAGTTACATTACAGATACAGATACAGATACAAATTACAGATACAGATACAAGTTTCATTATGCAGTTACTCAGGGGTTTTGCTACAAAAACATCTCAACACATTGGGATGCCTGGTGAGTACTTGTGGTGAGAGGGAATGGGATAAGTATTAGATTTTGGGGGTTCAAGAGTCGGCAGAGAGCAGAAGGGTGAGGAGTTGGGTGGGAGTTGGTGGAAAAAAGGTACAAGGAGCTTAATTGGGCAGGAAAGAAAGGGTGGCTGTGAGGATGGGGCTCCACACCTGCAGAAGCAGCCCTGTTTGAAGTGCTGTTGTCCCAGCTCACAGCACAGATGATTGATGACACATCTTGTGCTTTGTGGCTTTTACACACTGAAGCAGACAGCGTGTCAGAGAGAGAGTGTCAGCGCCCCAGCCTGAGAAAGAGAAAGAAAATGTACAAAACGTGCAATAACAGGACGAAAAAAGAAAAGTCACACTTCAAACATGACTTAGTCACAGTCACCAGCTTACAGTAACTTCAGAACATCTATGGCAGGGACAACCAGACCCCTTTCCAGTTACCCAAGTCACGACATTCCCTGACTTCTATGTCACGCTGCCAAACTTTGTAGATCGTGGAAACTTTATCTTACAGATTTTATATGTGGGGTGAACAGCTGAATCTGGGGACATAACACAATGTTCTATACTTTCTTTGTTCCTGATGAGTGAGTGATGACTTGCCCTTACAAACTCAGCAACTTCTGTAGATTGAACATCAGCCAGAGGTACACTGGATACAGTCCAAATTTCACAACCAGGTACCTGTTCTCTGTGTGTGTGTGTGTCTGTGTGTGTGTGTGTGTGTGGGTGGGGGG
>VXCM01000209.1:358714-377708 GCA_014773175.1 Lucifuga dentata | reverse complement strand
CCTTTCCTCTTTTCTCTCTGCCTACGGACACGCCTTCCTCCTCTCCTTCTTCGACCAACAGTAGCTCAATTTCCACCAGCACCCTGTAGGTCAACAGTACCGATGGCGGTCGTTGTTTAACCCGGGCCTCGACCGATCCGGTATGGAAGTCATAGGAATGATTCGCATCTTTGCTTTGGCATAGGTTTTACGTCGGATGCCCTTCCTGACACAACCCTCTGCATTTATTCGGGCTTGGGACCGGCACAAGGTGGACACTGGCTTGTGCCCCCTTGAGGCTGCATTAAACTACAACTTGAATCAATATCGTAATAAACATATAAAGGCAGAAGGGTGTGAGATCGCCCTCTAGTTAAGAAAACTGGTTCCTTAACCTTCTAATAAGCCAAGCTAAACATGTCATGTGTCCCCAAAGCATGTTTTTGGAATTTCGGACATAATTTAAAAAGATATTTGTTCATATGGATAAGTGAACATGAGATTCTAAAACGATCAGATCGCATCTATATAAGATAACTAACGCTAGGGATTTTAATATTTGTTTTAGCCGACAACATTGACATCTGAATTATAATATGATAATTCTCATCTTAACTAGCTAGTGGAGACTAATTAATTTTAGAATATGAACACAATGTAAGTAACAAACGGTAAGTTAACATAGCAACAAAGCTAACGTCACTGACATCGCCGCAGCTTTGTCCATTTGACCGAAAACACAAAATGAAACAACACCATCAACACTATAAATACAAAATGATAAGAAAAAATAATTAAAATCAAACTTACCAGATACAACAGGAACCAGGATTACACATAAAACAAACACAACAACACTGGACAGTCCTGACGCCATGGCTACTTCACGATTCCCGGATTGAGACAGGAAACTGCCTGCTACTGGCAACACGGAAGGTTGAAGCTCTCTCAAAGATTGTGTGTATAGAAAGTTGATGTTACGGTACAATGAGGCTCTGGCTCAACATCAGGTCTGAAAAAAGACCCTGCATCTATGTCACAATTTAGGGGCTGGATCCTGCGCAATCCGCATTGCTAAACCCAATACGTCATACCGGGACCGGTGTTAGATAATGTTCACTTAACAATAACAATAAAACACCAGAACAGCTAGTGTGTTTTTCCTGCAATTAAATACTGATATACAAAAAAAAAAAAAAAAAAAAAAAAAAAGCCATAATCAACCCATATCTTTATAGCAAAATATGTGGGCATTGCAGATCTTTGCACTTCTCCAATCAACAGAAGGGCTCTTCCTCATCTGTACTATTGTAGAAATGTGAGCAAGAACTAGACTCATATATTAACATATTATGCCTGTAGTTTTAAAGAAAAAAATTGTATGTTTCCATCATGCCAGATGTTTCAGTTCGTTGCTAACATTTGGCAATGTGAAATGAATTTCACTTGTAAGTGACAAGTTAAATTTCCCCTTTTTACATTTAACAAAACCAGTGCATACAACCACAATATGATAAAGTACCAAAAAAGGAAATACCAAAAACAGGAAATAACACTTTATCATGTTGCCTCCGTTCTTCATTTACAGGTGGTGGATTAGGGAAGTCTGCATTGATGCAGACTTGCTGTTGGGGGGTTTTAACTGACTTGCCGGGGTTTAATTGTCTACTCCTCCTAAGGGAAGGCTCTTGATATGGCTAACCCTCCATGTGAACATGCAAACACAGGAGAAGACAGGCCAAGGATGTAGCTTGAGCCAACCTGTGTATGAGCAAAAATAAATAAATAAAATAAAATACAATTAAAAAAAAAAAAAAAAACNAAAAAAAAAAAAAAAACCTGTGTACCCTTTGCTGCCCCTTGGTATCCTAGGTATCCTACAACCCAATGTGCACCTGTTAGTTGTTTAAACGAACATTCAGGTGACTGTTATATTATGAATCCATGTCATATTTTACAGGTAATTCTGTGCAGGTGGTCATCAAACACAGGTGTGTGTATATATACAGTATATATATATATATATATATATATAGAGAGAGAGAGAGAGAGAGAGATATGTATATACATGTAGATGTATACCCTGTGTGCATGCATGTGTGTGTGTGCGTGTGTGTGTGTGTGTGTGTGTGTGTGTGTGTGTGTGTGTGTGTGTGTGTGTGTGTGTGTGTAGTCCTATGGAAGACACACACATCTAAGCAAATATAATGGAAGATTGCTTCCAACACAGTTTCAGTTCACAGGAATAGAAAGCATAGACTCTGACACACCTCAAAATGAAATTTTGTCACAGTAAGTAGTCAGAGTATGACATCTTTCAAGCAGACTTGGCCATGACATGCATCAGTATCTTTGCCTTGTTTGGTGGATATTCAAGGTGAAGGAGTTATACCTTATCCCCATGGACTTACAAAGTGGGAGTGTGCCATCTACAGACCGAATGTGCATCCAGCGCAGAAAACTAGATATGGTTATCTGTGTTTTTGTGATAAGAGATCAAAAGACATATCTGTGATTTTCACAATACAAAGCTAAGTAGTTTGTCCAATAATCTAATACTACATTATTATCATACTACATTGATTCATTTAAAATCCATATACTACATTAATACATACTATTAATTCATTTACAATTCATATAATTGGCTTTCTTAAGGTCTTGCTGTGTCACCATCTAGCTTATTTAAGTACAATTCAGAGGGAATTTGTGGGTAAGATGTTTATTTATGCCAGTGACTTGAGAGAAGATTATACACAGACCATAATGGGTTTTACATGTTGTTTCCTGTATATCTGATGCACAGATAATTACTGTAGACTGTACATATACTGCACACACGCATGCACACACACCCACACACACACACACACACACACACACACACACACACTTGCACACACATGCATACCGCACTTGCAAAGCTGCAAGCTGCAAACAACAAAAAATGATTACACCTTTGCCATTCTCAAATGTAGAGCATTTCATAGGACAGCAAAATTATTACAGTAATTTATGATTTATTGTGAATGGCATACTTTTAACGATTACACTGTGTTTTCATCTAGGAATTTAGTTTGTGTTGGTTCCTAATTTTTGCATTTTTAGCATCTCAAGATGATTAAGTATAAAAAATAAAATTAAATAAACAGTGTAGGTGTCCCCTATTTCCTCTCATTTATTGATTGTTAAATGACTAATTTATCAGTATCTGTTTTAATGTAATAATGACAATAATGTAATATTTAACGTGATAATGAAACTTCCAGCATTAATCTGAACCCAGTTCCCTCTTGCCTAGAGCCTCCATGCTGACTGTCACAGAAGGAAGCCTTCTCAGATCAGCTGTAATGATGGATAATAAAAAAAATTTAATGCCAAACTGCCCCATAGATGAGCCCTATTTAATTCCAACAAATGGTGGCAAAGCCAAAGAGATTCTATAGATGGCAGCAAAGCACTATGGTTTTCAGTGGAAAGCTGACGATCAGATTCATATATCAACATAATATTATTTTATAATATTTATATATTGTGTTTGACTGATTTATAATTGGAATAATTATTTTAAAACAAAACAAAGCCCAGAGTATATACAAGGTTTGATTGATAAGACCATTATTTCTGTCAAACTGAGACAAATTCTTCTCCATTGTTTGCAGAAATGTGACAATTGACACTGTACTGGAAAAATAAATAACTGTAACACATTTGTTTAGGCTAGGCTCAAAACATGTCAGTCAATCAATCAGTCCTCGTATTCTCAATGTGTTGCTTCAAAAACTAAATGTCTACATTTCAACACCAGGGGGCACTTGTGGACAGAAAATCTGAAAAGCTGTACTTCAGGTTAGAATTCATGCAGTGTATGTCCAGAAATGACTGTTCAAAGACTGTAACCAGTAACAAAATTAGGCCCACGGTATTTGCAATATTATGCAGTATTCAACATCCTTGTGAAATGCAGTTACTTGAAAATATCAATAATTACAGTAAACTATACAGCATATACTTAACAGTGAGACATATACAGTATTATGTTAAAGTACATTCGTATTCTCACCTTAAATTTATTTCTTTTAATTTTTAATTAGTTTATGTTTTATGTTGTCAAAGATCTGCATATGAGGCGAGATTTTTCAAGATAAACATAGTGCAGCATTTTAACACGTAGTTCCTTGGCTTTATTTATTCATTTATTTATTTATTTATTTATTTATTTATTTAGTTATTTATTTATTGCATGTGAAGAAGTCTCCAATTAAACGTACATTTTGGGAATTTTTTGTTGTGACTGTGGAAAATGTTCCGGATGAATTTATTATATTATTCCTTATCAGCTCATTGGACACCACCCCTGGTTGCGTGACTCACGAGACAGGAAATGACCCTTTCTGACGCAAATGATTACGTTCTCGCGAGACTTCCTTTTAGTTGGCGAAGGGCTTATAAAAGGCTGCTCGTCCTCGTCCTTTTCGTTCGTCCTCAGTGCAGGATAACAAGCAGTCATCTTTCTTATCTTTAAAAAAGTAGAAAACAACACAACTGAGTTTCATCAGATTAACTCAGCTGCCGTCGTCCTGTGTATTAAGCAAATTCTGTAAAACATTAATTCATCACGAGGAGCTTTTTACAAGGTAAGATCCTCTCTCCTCGTTATCATCGTTGCCATTAGTTTTAGTTTTTTAGCTAATGTTAGCTAGCAAGCTAGGATCGGTCAACCGGCTGAGTTCACGAACGGTCATTGTAATGTTTACATCCTAGCTAAGGATTGTCAAACCTTCTATAACGTTCTCCGATTCGATAAATATTGATTGACTGGCAACCCACAGCTTCCTTGCTTTATAAATGTTTAATAAGTCTTTGGCAAGTCAGTGTGCCCTTTGGAAACTCGTTAGCTTGTTATCGAAACTTAAAATTCTCTAGCTTATACTAATGGTAACTAGATACTCGTGCTAACTGAAGTCGTTTTATCCTACAGGTAAAATTGTACTGGGGAAGGGTAGCGGCCAATAACGTTGCATGGCTGAGATTCTGTGGATCGCTCATAACTCATCGATTGACTTGAAGTAATAGAAAATATGGTCAAATAAATTGTTTAGTAAGCTTACTGGCCTTATCTTTGTCAAGTAACTTTAAATACGCTAGGTTAAACGATAATATCTACGTTTTATGGACTAATTTCCCCCATACCTCCCAGATAAGTATGTGGGAGTGAATCCTGGAATCCTGTTTCTAGGAATGCGTGGACCTGGAGTTGTAGTGGGGGAAGGGTGAGCTACAAGAATTGGGATATTTGTATAGAAAGAGCAGGCTCATTTTATATAAACTTAAAATTCTAATCATGGCCATGTAGTGGTCGCGGTAAATGCCATAGTTCATGTCAAAGGCATAGTAATGACGGGAAAAGAGTTTAATTTGGAAAAGATACACCACAGATAATATGTGGACCAATATTGTCATTGTTTTTTTTTATTTGTTTGTTTTGTTTTGTTTTTTTGTTTTAGGTTGGGGGTCAGTTTTCTTTCCACCCAGGTAGTTTTTCATGTGACCTTTAGAGGAGTTTGAAGGCATTTGCTTTTGTATTGCTCCAATACAATACAATAAGTACAATAAGACTCAGTGGCATCTGGTTTGTGTAGCTATAAACTCCTTAAATACTCTAGAACAGGAAAGTGTTCCAGCAAAGTATCTCTTTACAGATAATAATAACTGAGACCATGTTGTGAAGTTTTATAGAGCAATGTCCTTTACTAAAATGCACTCACCGATCGTCTAAGGAAGAAATTATTCACAAAATGATAATCAAAAGTATTTGTGTCATTATACTTGGGCATTTCAAATGCAATTTTAGCTCTATTTTATTTGGCAGAGCTGAACACTGAACATTAAAACTACATGCAGTAATCTTGTGTCATCTTTATCCACCAGATCTTTGGACAATCATCATCATCACTGCTGAGAATGGATGTGATAGTGCGTCGCTGTCCCTTCCTGGCTCGTGTGCCCCAGGCCTTTTTTCAGCAGTCCAAAAAGTCTTTGGTAACGTATGCCCAGCGATGTCCCATAATGATGGAGTTGGCCTCCAAACCCATGGCTCCACCAATGGCCCGGGCACTCTGTTCCTCCTCCTCTTCCCACCAGAAGACCCAGGACATCTTAACTGCCAATGAAGGTGAGGGTGACAGAGAAGGAAAATCTTTGTATCATTACATTTTCAATAATTTTGAGGAGAATAGCTTGGGCCAAAAAAATTAAATGTTATGTCTGAAATATAGTAGATTATAGAGCTGGAGATCACATATCTGTAGTATAAGAGTATAAGACTTCTTTCTTCCACTCCAGGCCCCAAGCAAGAAATGGGATCCCAGCTGCCTGCTGGTCACCCAGTGCCACCAGGTCAGGTAGTCGCCTCAAAATGCCCTTTCCTGGCTGCTGAGATGGGCCAGAAGAACAGCAATGTGGTCCGCCAGGTCGGCATGGAGTTCCAAGAGGATATTCAAGAGGTCCGCACTGTCCAGAAGGGTAAGATTTGCTTTAAAATGAAGTAGTCTTGATCTGTCTTGATCTATTATTTTGTATGTTATTTTGTACAATTTTGTGTGTGTCCTCTCTTGTCCTCCTCAGAGGTGTCCTCTGCTGAGATGAAGCAGTCCTCTTTGGCCAGCACCACTAAGGTGACCGGAGATGAACAAACCTCTCTGATGAAAAGCCTCCTGAAACAGCGGCCAAAGAAAGTCTCCCACATGCTGCATGACAACTTGCCGACCAGTTGTAAGTGTTTGTTTTTTGAGTACTCACAATTTTGATAAGTTGTTTGTGTGCTTGTTCAAGCTTACAATACATACATTATTCGTAGCACAGGAAAACTATCCTACTTTAGATCAATTTTCCTTTTAATTACTAATTAGTAAGTAGTAGTACAGCAGACTTCATCCTTGCTTACAGGCATTGTCTTCTCTTTCTGATAGTTTCAAACTTCCGTTATGATGAGTTCTTTGAGAAGAAGATAGAAGAGAAGAAGAGTGACCACACATACCGTGTGTTCAAGACGGTGAATCGGCTGGCTAGCGAGTTCCCCATGGCTGATGACTTTACTGGCTCCCTAGAGGAAAAGAAAGAGGTGTCCGTGTGGTGCAGCAATGATTACCTGGGCATGAGTCGACACCCACGGGTTGTGCAAACCATCACGTGAGTTTTGGAGGAGATGTTTGTGTGTGAAAGACTATCAGATATGTTAGTGTGTAATTAGACAATTGAATTTTCCGTGTAATTTAATGTATTTCCTAGCTGTATTTCCTTCTGCTCTTCATGTTTTGTCGTAGTTATAGTATAAGGTGGGGGGGTGGATGGACAGGTGAGGCTCAGCATCTAATATGGACACTATCTGACACCATGGTGATCTTGTCCTTTGTTTTTGTGGGTACAGAGTGTTAATTGGCCTGTGTTTACTGCTAAGCCTAATGGGCCCCAGAGAAGGCCTGATGTTTTTTTTTTTTTTTTTNTTTTTTTTTTTTTTTTTCTTTTTTTTTTTCTTTCATAACAGCCTGTTTGAGCTTGCGGTTCCTGTATAGCAACACCTTGAAATAAGGTCTTAATTTGCTGATACATGAAGCTAGTATTAACTATTTTATACAGCAATAAGCAACTTCTTAAGGTAGTGGCAGCAATTACAAATGTACGCGGTGCTGTTTGAACTATTTCACAGGATAATCCTCCTCTCGAAGACCATCAAACTCTTCAAGTATTAAACAAAGGTATAAAGGTATATATATATATATATATTTTTTTTTTTTTTTTTTTTGTTCTGTGTTTCCAGGGATACTTTACGGAAGCATGGTTCAGGGGCGGGAGGCACCAGGAACATCTCGGGCACCAGTAAATTCCATGTGGAACTGGAGCAGGAACTGGCTGACCTTCATAAGAAGGATGCTGCTTTGCTCTTCACTTCCTGTTTTGTGGCCAATGACTCCACCCTCTTCACCCTTGCCAAGATGTTGCCTGGTAAACGTTACACTTAATACTCATATTTTAATATGATTTCGCTTACTGTGTTTTGTGATCATCAGTTTGTTGCTTTATCTTGCTTTATGCAAATCCATCTTTCTCACCTGCTGTCTCTCTTTTCGTGTTTAGGCTGTGAGATCTACTCTGATGCAGGCAACCATGCCTCAATGATTCAGGGTATCAGGAACAGCGGTGCTAAGAAATTCATTTTCCGCCATAATGACGCGGCCCATCTGAGAGAGATGCTGCAAAGGGGTGACCCCACCAATCCGAAGATTGTGGCATTTGAGACTGTCCATTCCATGGATGGTCAGTTTGGGATGGTCCCCCACCCATTCTTAAAGCATTCATAAACCTTCTTAATGACATCTTATTCCTGACTGCACATTACACTGATTGTATTCAGAAGCTGTTAGGAATCACTGCTTTTGTCTGCTTACACAAGAACCAGCATTTAATGTACTTTAGCAAAGTAAATGTAGTTTATAAATGTGAAATCAGACTGCTGTTACCTTCTCTGTTCTTGTACTAGTTGCTCTTGTAACTTTGATTTTTTTTTTTTTTTAATCAATGTTTCTGTAATATAGGTGCTGTGTGTCCACTGGAAGAAATGTGTGACATAGCCCATGAGTTTGGCGCAATCACCTTTATAGACGAAGTTCATGCTGTTGGACTGTATGGTCCCAGAGGTGGGGGCATTGGAGACAGGGATGGCATCATGCAAAAGATGGATATCATCTCAGGGACACTAGGTCAGTATCTTCACTGCTTAACAAAAATAGATTACAAATTATTTCACATATATATGTGTGTGTGTGTAATCATTTCTGATCACCCAACATTAGCTGGATATTTGTTGAATTCTTCATTTATATATTTTTGTTGGCTACTACTCCCAGCTAGTTGGATACTCCTAACAAACCTGTTTTGTCATTATTATCTGGCCTCTGCTCTGTCACCCAATATGCCAGGAGACTTAAAGAAGCTCTGGTGAATCTGGGCTGCTGTGCTGTTGCTAGGAGACTGTGGGCTTATTGTGCTGTTATTGAATTACTCTGTGTCTGTCTTTGTCAAGCTGAGGGGACAATTATCCACAAGACCTTTGCAGTTCTTTTACTTCCTGCAGCTGCCATGTCACGTTTAATTATATTGAGAATATAATTAAAACTTGATTTTGGAATAGTAATGTTTCCCTTTTCTTCAGCAGAGCATTAGGAGTTGCAGATATCACTTGTCATCCCAAAGTGTTTTTACAACAGATTTTAACTTGAAGAGATGTAAAATAGTGTCTCTGGAGCTGCTGCACCAACCGGAGAATAACTGCTATGTCCTTTTCCAGGCAAGGCCTTTGGCTGTGTGGGTGGTTACATTGCTAGTACTGCCACTCTGGTGGACACGGTGCGTTCCTATGCTGCTGGTTTCATCTTCACCACTTCTCTACCACCAATGCTGTTAGCTGGAGCCAAGCAGTCAATCCAGATCCTTAAAGGGGAAGAGGGCCGTGCACTGAGAAGAAAGCACCAGCGCAATGTCAAGCTACTGAGACAAATGCTGATGGACTCGGGGCTGCCTGTGGTCCATTGCCCCAGCCACATCATACCTATCCGGGTACAAATACAGTATACTCTGTTGTTTTCCTAAACAATCTCAGAGTCCTCCTTCTATGGTCATCTCTCCAGTTTGTCTATCATCAAACTCTAGTCTAATAGTGGTCTTGGTCTCTTCTTAGGTGTCAAATGCAGAGAAGAACACAGAGGTGTGTGACATCATGATGAGTCGTCACAACATTTACGTGCAAGCCATCAACTACCCCACTGTTGCCAGGGGGGAGGAGCTCCTGCGCATTGCCCCAACACCTCACCACACTCCTCAGATGATGAAATACTTTGTTGGTAAGATGATTAGTGTTTTAATACTCAAATGTTTGTAAATTTCTTTTAGAAATTATTCAGAAGATATCAGAAGGACTGTTTAGCTTCTCTCTGTAAGTTGCATTAAATGATACCTTATCCACATTTACAAAGTTGAGGTAAATTGTAACTATAACTTTTTTTCATTTCGAGAACTGGCCTCTCTAATCTCTGTCTCTTTTCCCCTTGTGTATCTAGATAAACTGGTGCAGACATGGAAGGAGGTGGGTTTGGAGCTGAACTTTCACTCATCAGCAGAGTGCACCTTCTGCCAGCAGCCGCTGCACTTTGAGCTGATGAGCGAGCGAGAAAAGTCTTACTTCAGTGGCCTGAGCCACCCGATCTCAGCCTGCGCCTAACACTACTCACCACTGCGAGCTTGAGATGGCACATATATACTCAACACCCATTCCTCTGTCACTGTCATCGAATGTATTATCTATCTTTGATAAGTCTCCTAAAGATATGTTATTTAAAATATTCTATCTTCAGATGTTCTATATGTTCAAAATAAAACATGAGACAGAATGTGAGTGTGTTTCTATCAGTCGCTTTTTTTTCCCTTGAGTTTTATAAAGCCTACAGCCTGCAGATTGGGTAAGAGAGCTAAATAAGAAAGGATAACCATGTTGCCTTTCTTCCAGTATATTTTGAGTCTTTATGTCAAAATAAATGTCCTATAGTAACCAGTACAAGGCAGCAATCAGAATAATTCAAAAAATATATGGTACTGCAGACAAAACTACATTTGATGAAACTGGCTGATCCACTTCCAAAACTATTTTTTCAAATGGACAGTGTATGTTATCCCTGCACAAAGATTGTGGTATATTTGAAGACCAAGTATGAACTGAACAAATAGTGATTACAACAATGCCATCAAATTATGAGCGTGGACCCACAGAAGTGGAAAATTGCTTAATGAAAGCTGTTGTAAAGCTAACAAAATGGAGACATGGACACAAAAAAGTATACAATACATTATTTAATAAATAGCAGCCTCAACATTATACGCAAGAAGACTGAAATATGTGAAAGTGAAGTTTTGTACAGTAAATATGAACAACACCTGAAAACTTCACAATAAAAATGTGTCTGGCTTCAAGAAAGCATAATTAGTTTGATCCACTGGCCTGCTTTTGGCTATGAGAAATTTATGACAGAGAACAAACATGGAGGGAAGGATTGAAACAACAAAGACCAAATTATGGGTCAATAATTTGTTGGTGATGGGAAGTTGGGCCTCACGCTCAGCTCCTGAAACTGTCAGACACTGGGTTTTTGTTTTTCTCCAAAGACTCAAATCTCATCAATCTTCTGAGTTTTTTTGCCCATGAAGTTGTTTCCTGTTTCTCAGACTGGCTCCATCTGTTCACACACTGATCTTCAAACTATCAAAACTGATCACATTTGGTCTTTGGAGGTCTGACCCACCCGGTGTCTCTCTTATCCCTCATAGAATATTTATTGATAAGCACAGTTTTCACGCTTATCAATAAACAGCTGGAAGAAATGAGCTGTTATGTACTGAGATGTGGTTAAGGAGCTTAGCTTAGGTGTGGTTTGGGGCCACTTATATTCAGGTCTCTCATCACATGAAGTTGTAGGTGTTCTTTACCTGTAGAGTTTAACAATCACCTACTTGTGGAAAGCAGCCAATTTTTATTAATCCAGGACAGATGCATTCCATTCCAGCAGCATATGTGTGCCAGAGGTAGACCTACTGACCTACATCCTGCACTTTCAGCAGAGGATGACAGGTTGTTGCTGTGACACTTGACATGACCCAAATTCACAAGAAAAAAAAAAAGACATCTACACAAAATGCTCATCTTCCCTAATGGTTAAAAAAAAAAAAAAAAAAAAAAAAAANTTTTTTTTTTTTTTTTGTTAACAGCTTGTGGTAACAACCTGTCACTATGTTGACAGAACTGACACAAAACCACATCAGGCTCTCTGTCACATACACCTGACTGCTGAAATCATATGGGTAACTATTCATATTACCAATTCTCATTTGTTAAAAGTATTTTCATTTTAGCCTGATGTAAATCTGAGCACTTAATTTAGATATTTCCCAAAGTTGTCATAAGAGGAGGGACTACTCTGAAAATGGAAGTGAGAAACATATTAAGCTGTTATGAAGAAATAGTATGCAGCTGCTGTGTGTAAATAACGAAAATTCCACTTTTGAGTTGACTCATTACATACAGATGTTTTATCGGTGACATTACAAACACACACAGAGTTTTCTATCACTGAGCATAAAAAATTACAGTTGCATGTCTCAAAAATGATTATATCTCAACTAACCTTTGCTGTTAAAATTCTGATATATCCTTGTTAATTATTCAGTTTTATATTAGATCAATGGGATAATTACAGATTTATAAATAGTTCACAAGGAGATATTTAGGAGATATCTTTTTGGTTTGGAAGATTTTCTAAAAAAAATCTTCAACATAACTCTTGATTTTCAGTCGAAAACCACGAAAAACAATTCAATGAATCTCAATCATCATCAATCATCCCTTGCAACACATCATCTGGCTATGTGCAACATAGTATCTGTTGGCACACATACCTGTATTTACACATTTACAGTGAAAAATAACACAGCAATTGTCAGAAAATCTAGGTCTCTGTGTACTCGAAATGAAAAATAAGAAAGGCGAGAGAGAGAGAGAGAGAGAGAGAGCTTTGTTGTTCACACACTGATTCTTTGACTCAGCAGCATATGCTTCAGTCCTCTCCATCCCACAGCTACTTTGCAGCACCTTGGTGCTCCAGAAAACAGCAAGGAACAGATTAAAATCGTTAAATACTTCTCACACTGCCAGATTCAGCTTAACTGTCTCGGTAACCAACCACAATCACACTTTAGAAACCCCAAAATGGAAGCCAAACATAAATCAAAGATATGTAGTTATATTTATCTTTCAAAGAACTAACAGTAAGGGCCACTGGTGGTTTCAGTGACTTAGTTTAATTATACGGGCAGAACGCTCAGGAACAGGCCAAGAAAGTAGCATAATAACTGTTTTTGTCTTGTTAGTATGCAGGTAATGTTGTTAAATTTAGTCTACAGTGAGATTAACCATACTGGCTGGTGTCCTCTGTTTTCAATAAAGCATAACAATAATGGATTAATTCCACATAAAAGCAAGAAAAACACAACTGATAATCGAAATTTGTGGTTGAAAAACTGAGTTTGCGATTCAGTGATGAGACAACAAAAGGGATTTGGTGACTAAATAATTTTTTCTTTTTTTTTTTTTTNTTTTTTTTTTTTTTAGCTTTTAGCTCATTAGTGACCTGTTCACTTGACTGACAGAAGCCTGAAGCCTGTTAGCGCTTATCTCTTTCACAAAGGCCACTTCTAGTTATTAAGAAAACACAGAGGTGCAGACAGACAGTGATGATCATCAAACATGACTGTCATGTGCATTCAAACTGGACTGCCAACAGTGTAATTATCTTTTGAAGTGTTGGCCTAATTCTTGTGCCAGCAGGATTCAGATTCAGGTACAGATTAACACACTCAAAAAGAGACACACAATCTCACACACACAACAAAATATTTTGTACTAATGAAAAGTGTCACTAAAGTTTTCATCATGCACCCTTGTGGCCGGCTGATATGAAGCTGCTACAGTATTCAGTTTCAAAGTTTGAAACATTCCTCAGATACTGGCCCATACTGCAGCTGGATTTTGAAAACAATATAGCTATTATGAGGAATGCAGTGTCACCATTTACAATTAATTCTCTTTGAAATGAAATATGATTTGCACAGAATTAGAATGGATAGAACTCTTACCTTATAGAGTATACCAATCTACTTTAAAGGTGGCTGCCTTAGTTTTGTAAATTTTGTTTTAAAAATACATCTTATTCAGAGTGGAATAAAATCAAACATGAAAGAGTATCAGCAGATAGACTTATTATGCATGTTTTTCTTTTTTTTTTCTTCTTTTTTGTTTCTTTTTTAAATACCTAGCAGTATTAAAATGTCTGTGGCTGCTGTCTTAATATAATGCCAGCTAAAGGACAAATAAAAATTTTAATTGAATGGTTTATTCTGTTGTTTTGAAGGATGAACTCATCGGGATTCAGATATGGCCAGGTCTTTGGGGCCTTCTGAAAGTTATCATCTGACTGCTTCAATGTTTTTAATACGCATGAATGATGAAGAGTCCATGTGAGTTCATGCATTCCATTCATGAGGAACTACACAATGCCAATAGTGAAATTATGTTTTGAAGTGTTGGCCTAGTTCTTGCGCCAGCAGGATTCACAAACAGCAGAGTGAAATATGACAGCTTCTGATTGTTCACAAAAAAAAAAAAAAAAAAAAAAAAAAATACATTTAACTCTGCAGTGTGACATGCTCAAAGCCAGAATCGTTACTCCTCTATACCTGCCAAGGACAAGTGGTTATTGCGCTGGTTATTTCTCAGTCTACTCTGTTGTGGTGAAAAGGTTTAAAAGAAGGGGACATGTCTGCTCATGCAACAAAAGCAGAGTGTTACAAAAGAAATACCCAGAAAACCTTCTCCAACTCAACTGAGTTGGATATATTCTGATTTTCTGTAAATACAGTGGAAAGACTCCACTGCTCATAATGATGCATTGATGCATGGCTCAGGTTTTCAAAAGACGGCTGGATATTCCACAAGGTCTCTGGGATAAGACAGTGATCCAAAATACACAAGTAATTCAATAACAGAATTGATTTAAAAAAGGGATTTTTTGTTATTTTTTTTAGTTTTGTAATCCAAACCTGAACTCAGCTGAGATGTTGTTCCATGACCTTAGAAAGGCTGGGTTGTGAATGATTAAACAGTATTTTCAATAAAGACATGAAAAGAACAATTGTTGTTTGTAAGTCATAACTTAAGACAAAATGTGTTTATTTATTATTCTGAGCCAGATGAAAATCAGATCACATCTGCTGAGTAATTTAAGGAGAAATTTAAGTAATTCTAAAGGTTTCACTCACTTTTTCTTCCCACCATATTATACAAAGGCTTTCATTTCAAAGCCAGTAAAGCCAGTCCCTGTCACCCCCACAGTGCTTAACCTTTGCTCATTCTCACCTCGCTCTCAATCTTTTACACTTTGTTTAATCTTTGTTTTGTTTGCTCACTACAGAATTACTCATGACACAACTAAGGCTGATTACCCTTCTTAAGGCAAGAGGCTTTATTCTGGAAACATAAAGGGAAATACATTGACTATGAGTGATTTTGTTGACTGTTGGCTTACGGGAACAGGCAATTAGAGACTAATGAAAATCAGGAAAACTGTCCCCACTCTGATTTGATTGTTGGAGGAATGATGAACTATTTACTCTCTCTCTCTCTCTCTCTCTCTCTCTCTCTTCTTCTCNTTGTTGGAGGAATGATGAACTATTTACTCTCTCTCTCTCTCTCTCTCTCTCTCTCTCTTCTTCTCTATCACAAAATAATAAATAAAAAAAGGGTGTGTTCATTGCAATTACCATCAATGTCCTACTAACCCATTTGAAATACATGACTGGAATTTCAGATAAATTCCAGCCATGTGTCACAACCACTTCCTTGTCCTTCATCTCTCACTTGTTTTTCTCATAAGGAATTACTTTCAGACTGTGAGCCTTATAAAGTACTGCTCTAATGCTCACGACGGTTTAGGATGAGAAGATTGGGAGCAGAGATCAAAGACTGTGACAGCATATGGTGTAGCAAGTGTGCTTCTTCAGGACAATTTTGAAAGAGTGCAACATGAAGGTATATACTGTAAGCCTGAAAGCTTAAAAATTATCTATCATTAAAGTAGACATATTTCAAAAGTGTAGCTTCATCAAAAATTGTGAGACCCAGTGGGTTGGGATACAGTGCATGGGGAGCTGGTCCGTATTGTTTAGGATCTGGCTGGCCTTGCATTGTGCTCATGGACATAGACTGGCCAGTGTCCAGTTCCACCAGCTGGACATTCCTTTACCTCTGTGGCCTCTCATGTCTCCTGGCCTTGGTTAGGAACTCTGCATAGGCACACAAGGTTATATGACTGCTGAAGGAGAGATAACAGTGGCATTGTATCTCATTTTTTACTGTCGAGTCAAGTCAACTCAAATTAGCCCATAAACTACCACTGAAAATATACTTTTATTTGTCATTGAGCTTTATTCAATCCCTGCCCTGTTGGATATGATTAATAAGTTTTCTAAAATTTCAGGATATAAGGTCAATTGGTCAAAATCAGAGACGTTCCTTTTAAATATAGGCTGTCCAAAGTCACTTCCTCAGTTAGGTACTTGGTCGGAGAAAGGTTTGAAATATCTGGCTATATAGTGTTTCCTTCCACACTATCTGATTTGATCAGGTATAATATTGAATCCTTGTTGGTTAAACAGGGTTCTTATATTGACCAATGGGCCCTACTATTTCTCTCTCAGGGGAAGAGTGAATGTAATTAAAATGAACTCTGCCCTCAAATTTAATTATGTATTACAAGTACTCCCAATCAAACTCCCTCAAACATATATTTTAAACAATTTGAGAGACTAAGTAATAAATTCCTTTGGAACAATAAACAGCCTAAACTTTGTCTTCATAAATCACGGAGACCAGTGGGTTATGGTGGGCTGGGTTTTCCAAATTTGGCACTATACCCTCAAGTATTTAGTCTGAGGCATTTGGCTCACTGGTTCTTTCCCCCTGAGAAAGCCCCACATTGGATGGATTTGGAAAGCACTCTACCCCCCATGAAACCTACGCATCTATTCACAGCCAAACAACCATCAGAAAAAAAATCTCTTCCTGTTATTTCACATTTACAATGGTTATAGAGGGGGCTGCAACAGTTTTTAAATTTAATCCTTATCTTAACTTTACTTCTGGAATCTGGTTAAATTCAAAGTTAAATTTTGGCAAATCCTCCTTCCTTTGGAAGATGTGGTATCAAAATGGAATTATGGTACTGGTGATCTTTATAATGAGAGTGTTTTGAAATCATTTGATAATTTGAAACAGCAATTTGGCATAACACAGAACCAATTTTGGAAATATTTACAGCTAAAACATATGCTGATACAGACCTTTGGCTCTGACTGTATTTGCCCACCTAAAGTTGATATTGTACAAGTTATTTTGGACATGTTTGGGAGGGGCAGCAAGGCCTCTATATATTAAAATATGTTATTTTTTAAAGCATGGGACACTGACATCAAAACTGATTTTACAGAGGGTGTGTGGATTGCACTCCTCAGAAATATTAAAAAGATGTCAAGAGGATTGAGGCTTACTGAATTTAAGATTTTGAATAGAGCTTATTGGACTCCAGTCATGCTATACAGAACAGGTCTGACTGAAGACGCAGGATGCTAGAGGTGTGGAAAGAGTGACAGGAATCTAGTCCACATGTTGTGGAACAACATGCAGAAGTCATCCCTTTTATTTCTAGGTTATACATTCTTGACCCAGCAGCCTTAGACAGGCTGCCTGCTGTCTGTGCACATTAAGTTCAGACGGCCTTTATGCTTGGTCGCAAAATTATCACAATGACCTGGAAGTCCTGTTCCACACCCTTAGCTCCCCTGTGGTTTACTGAACTTGGAAAACTAGCAGCTTTGGAAAACCTTTCCTTAGATTACTTAACAGTGTAGAGTGTTATTTATGGAAGTGGGTTAGATATCTTGCTGTTTTCAATAAAATCTGATTGATATTGAGATACTTGAGGTACTAAAATGCAAAATATATAATTTATAAAATATCAACGCAGCTGTCCTTGTTGGATTATGTGTTTTTCATTTATTTTTCTTTAGATTATAACGTTAGTAATAATGCTTGTTTCTCCATGCAAAGAGGGAGTGAAATGCTTTTTCTGTTTGTCTTGTCTTATTTATGTTTTGTATTGTTTGGTTTAGCTTGTTGTTTTTTTTTTTGTTTGTTTTTTTTGTCAATGGGTTGGTGCTTGTGTTATATTTTGTTTCAAAATGAAATCAATAAAATAAAATTTAAAAAAGTCCAAATTAATTTGTATAGCCCAATATCACATACAGTATTAAAGGGCTTTACAGAATTTACATATGAATTAGTCTAGCGTGTACTCATTAAACTCAAGATTACCTCATGCCTGAGGTAGTTTCTCAGTGATCTGAGCACAGTGTCAGAATTTATTATTCACCCAGTAAAGACAAAGTACCTGATTTGTCTTTGTTAGAAATAATTCTATCAAACTAAAAAGTGATGAGAACATGGTCAGATAATGTAGGTAGATGATAAACTATTTTCAAATTGGTGCTGCTGAGACCAGGTACCAGGACTAAATTTAATGTGCGACCACACCTATGAGTCAGCTCAATGACATACTGTGTGAAATCTTCTGAATCAACAATGAGAAAGCCTGAGTGAGGGGATCCGTTCATCAAAGTGAATAACAAAATCTCTTAAGATTATAATATTGTCAGCATGGGCTGCCAGATCTGCAATAAAGCTGGAGAATTCATCTAAGAACCGTGAATAAGGGCCAGGAGGTCAGTAGACAACAGTGTTTTGTTTTGTTTTTTTCCCTAAAAGTGAATCACCACATATTATATTGTTATTATTAGTCACAACAGTAATAGTAACAGTAGAGGGAGTTATAGTATAGTGTAGATATAATAGTAATGGTAGTGTCATAGCGGACATCTAATTTCTAGTTTACTTTATTAAAAGTGATCTTTGAAATGTTATTCTAAATTTCTCCAAAATTGTTTGATGTTTGTAAAAAAAAAAAAAAAAAAAAAGGTTAATATTTTCCTAATGTAGCTTGGAATTGTTTACTTGTTACAGCCTTCACCTTAGTCAAACCGCAGCCAGACTTTGCCCACGCCTGTCTGTAGCCAAACCAGGAACAAGGACGTCTGTGCAATGCTATGTTCAGAGGAAGAAAGATGGAATTCACCTTCAGTAAATGTCAGACTACTTTCCTCTGTCACAGACTGTCATACCAGTTCTCCAAAACCTTTACAGCATAGAGTTAAAAATTTCCTTCCGAGAGTTCTCCTCTTCCTCATAGCATTCCACAGTTCTGCTTATCCTTTTAGGCTTCCAGTAACTCTGGAGGGGTGGGGG
>VXCM01000209.1:346504-358363 GCA_014773175.1 Lucifuga dentata | reverse complement strand
GGGGGGAATTTAAGAAAAAGTTTACACCTTGTCAACAGGGGTAAACCATTATATCAACTATTTCTACTTGATTTTCAAAATATAACAAAAAATATTTATTACAAAAACTAGTTTTGAATGTTGTGACATTTCAGTCCAACCAATGCCAGCAACTAGTCATTCTAGGCTTTTCCTTTATTACGTAATAGTTCTCTTATAGAAAATATGTTGTGTGTATGATTGCATAAGTGTGTGTGCGTGTGTGTGAGACGGAGAGTGAGAGAGAGCACATTGTTGTATTTATGTGCGTGACACTAAAGGCCAATAAAGAGCATTTTGTTGTACTGAGAACAATACCATCTGCTTGCAGGGTTACAGCTGCAGTAATGTCTTGGACGATGTCATTCCTTTTCCGCCCTGTATGCCAAACAACACAACACTCCTCTTTTTGTCTTAAAGGCTTACTGATAAGATCATCTTTCTTTAAACAAATCTGTCACGCAATACAAACACCATGACCCCCCCAGACAAGTGAGAAAAGAATATTATAGATTTTCTAGTAGTTTAATTTCACAAAGTTAAGATTAAAAGCCTTGTCATAGTACCCTGTGTGGTTTACTTGGTCTGTACAAACCCTGCATAGTATTTCATTTGTTTATGGGTGAGAGGGTAGAAAGAGCCACAGCAGTATGACTTTGCTCCTATGATCAGGTATGCAGGCTAACAGATTCAAATTCTATGCCATGCAGGTAAAAGGGTATCAGTAAAGGATTACAAAAGACATGGAACATTTACCCTGATAATAAATGAGGGTGGAAGTTAAACATGCAGAAGCTTTCTTTGATTTGTCCTAAGATAAACTCTACCCCATCAATTTCGCATGCGCGTGCGCACGCACACACACACACACACACACACACATACATGCACAAACGCACACACGCACACTTACATTTAGTTCTTGGACTTATTATTTAAGTGCATTTGCATGAGCAGTTGTAGTGCAATTGTTCATTTAATAGCATGGAGTAAGATCCAATCTCAAAAACAGAAATGTGAACAGGAAAACCGGATATTTTTTTATTCCCTGGACAGAGAACATTACAAACACAACAACATACAGTATGTTTCATAAGAAAATAATGTTACTTTATGCACAATGGCTGAACTTTTATACTACAAAGTAATTGCCATTTACATGTACCGTCAACAAACCTGGTCACTCCAGTATGCAACTGTTAAGTTAGATAGACATGGTACAACATAATATATTCTATGTTAAAATGCATAGTACAACATAATATACTCTATGTCAAAATGCAACTATATTCAAGATGCAACTCTTTTGCCCCCTTGATTGGAAATATAAATTTGCAATGTTGAACATCCAGAGGTGAAAAAGTAGCACACACACAGATTAGCAGTTAGCATCTGTTTGACATGGCCAAAATAAATTGGTGAAATTGAGATTTGTCAACTTTGCCCTGAAGATCTGTGTGTGTGCTACCTTTTCACCTCTGGGTGTTCAAGATTGGAATTTGATGAACTTTGGTTTAGCACCACAAACAGCTGCTGGGAAGGCGCATCCTCTCACCCACTTAAATATAGATTTGCCTTTAGCCTAAAACAGCTTTATTATTCAGAAAGTTATTAGTATATATTTTTATATAAATATTAGCATATCAAAACCTAGAAAAAGTTATACAGATATACTCAGTAATGAATTGCATAATTATTACTGATTGTGATTGTAAATTAGCCCCATGAAATGATTTTAAAAAGTTATACCAATATAATAGTTTCTAAATTCAAATAACAGTAAAACTCTAGATATTTCACAGTATTTATTGCTGCTATTTTTTTTAAATTTCCTGTGACAATGTGACAATGACAATATAGTATACCTGCGTAGCCAAAACTTGAGAAAAAGAAATCCTGTTTTCTGTTTGTTTCGCATAGATCTTAAATCTGCTGTAGTAACTAATAGATGAAGAAAATTACAGGTTGGAAAAAGACATCATCATTATCATCTATTATGAAATTTTGAAATCCTGATGTATTGTAACAGAGAATTTTTCAAATTGTGGGACAAAACTCCTCAGTTGCAAAGTCTCAGGATTTGTAAATCTCTTTATTAAAAATTAGAATACGTACATAGACAGCTATAGCCTCTGTTGACCTAAAACTACAAAGATATTCATCAGTGGTAAATTTTCATCAACAGTTCACCTGCTAACCTATCTGCCTAGTTTGACTTTGAAATTTAGATTTGCTTAAAGTCAAGTCATGCCAAGTTTGCTTTGCTACATTTTTTCTTCAATACAACTGTCTTTTAAACATTACAAGTATATCACACATATACATAGGGAAATGAATATGTGCCCTTAATGCAACATTAACAAAGACAAAAGGGACAAAGCAGCACCATTGTGCAACCGAAAGAATGGTGTTTGGTACTCTGCAAGCACTGGTAAAAATACTACCTCCTAATTTCATGCAAGTATTGCTTCATTCTTTGTATTATCTACTGTAGCATACTGCCATTTTTAAACAACTCTTCTTTGTTGGGTTTTTATGTAATGACAATTGAGACACGGAGTTGCAGTTCCATACGCAATCTTAAACTGTAAAATGGCAGCAAGTCTACATTTCCTCATTCATGAGCCTGTCAACATTCAGGAATTGTCATGAGCTGTAGTTGTCATGGCTTAGAAGTGACAAACAATAAAGCGGAATTCCCACTTTGAGGTTGTTAGGCCCTAAAGGCATGCTTGAAACCAGCAGAAGAAGAATGTTGTAGAATGTGTGCTATTTTGTTTTCTCACAGAAGCTATATAAAAATCCACTGTGACTAAGAAGAGGGAATATGTAAAAGCAATAGGCCCTAATACTTTAATAACAAATCAACATTTGCAAATCCTTAGGGTATATGATTGTGAGTCTGTATTAAGATACATCAGAGCTACCAACCACAATCTATTGCTTTATTACCCGAGAAACCGCACTGCTTTATATTGTCCCGGTAAACAGGGCTGCAAAAGCCAGGAGTCATTCATTGTTTGTGTGACTGAGCTGCAGTGAGACTTCAGTAGGTGTCATACATCCAAAACATGCTGTCACCATCATTCACATCACAAACATGGCTTTATTATTTCACATAAGTTGTTGTGAAAATGTGTGCTGTTGAAAACATTGTAGCAGGCTGACAGAATGATAATAACAACATCTCTTGATTTGATGGTTTTTTAAACCAGCAGCATTAAACGGCAAGGGCAGTGACAAGAAGCATCATATGGAATGAAATCAGTGCTTTTAGATAGAAATTCTGAAATTAGAGTGTTTTTATTTACCCACTGAGGCATTTAAGTTAATCTTTAACTGTGTGTATTGAATGATTTTCTTTACATTTGAGCTACTGGGACCTGCTGTTGAAATATAAAATGAATAGAATCAATCTGCCAACATCTATGACCGATGGATATTGTATTAGAAAGCAGGACTTACTTACTTAGCCACATAAAATTGTATGGCTGCTGGTGAAAGTTTTAAGTATTGCAGATAAGATTAGAGCACTTTGCAGACTTAAACAGCACTCATGGATGACTCAAGAGCTTAAATATAGATAAAATGAATAACAACAAAAACATAACTTCCTGAAAAGGAAACTGTGTGTAGTATGTGGACCCAAGCCCTTTATGATTCATTTTCAGGGAACTACCTTTCCTTGCAGTGACCTTGAAAAGCATGTCATGGCTAGGGGCACTGACTGGTGCAGCCTTGGACTTGTTCACACACGAGCTCATAAAGCATCTTTCAGATAGAAAGCCTTTCAAGGAAATGAGTATGCAGAGTAACACTTCACTAAAAATTGTTCAGTTTCAAGTACTGCTGTGATCAGAAGGCAGCCTTTTGTGTTTACACTAGTTTTCACCTGAGAAAACATTTGAATATTTGAGTTTTCCTGTGTATTTCCTTACGAGTATCAATAGAAAAACAAAGGAAGACGTGCGAGTGAGATGAGTGTTTTGAGTATTTGGAATAAAGCCTAACTAACCTTTGATGGAAGGCTGCCAAGTATGCAAGTGATGTGTGTGCGTGTGTATGTATATGTGTGTGTGTGTGTGTGTGTGTGTGTGTGTGTGTGTGTGTGTGTGTGTAATACTATATGGCATTCCCACAAATATTCCAGCCCAATTTCTTCCTTCTTCCTTCCCCTGCTATTGAACATCTACTGGGAAAGAAGCCATAAACTGTTTTTCATAAATCTTCATAGAATCAATTTCAAAACAATAATGCATTGCTGAGTTGGAATGACTGACATTGTGGTAAACTGCAGTGGGTGTGCCATGGAGTTGTGCAATATTATTGTAAGTATTCCACAAGCAGGTGTGTTTGGATATATGGGTTCATGGACCCATTTAGTATAATTAAAGTAATTATGAGGTTGGAAGGAGGAGAAACCTGATTCCATTTTAAGATTAAATAGGCATTGTGTGAGGTAATTGACAATCTTCTTGGGTCAAGAAGGATTTACACCTGCAGGGTGGAGTAAACAGATAAGGTGACCTTTGTCTCACATGCAGTGCAGTCTGCAGAACACAGACAGACATATACGAGTGAAGTACAGCCTTTAAAAAAAAAAAAAAGAAGTATCATAAAACAGAAACTTGACTCCATAATATGAAAATAGTAGTACTGCAATATTATAACAACAGTTATAGCCAATACTATACACATATGGTGTAAGGAAGTCAGAGTAACTTACAACCATACAGTGTAAGTTTCTATGCACTATACATCACACAGCAACTATTCAGCTGAAAAGACACACCCTTAAATTCATGAATTTATGAACAGGCATTTGTTTGGACAAATTAAAACCCCTTGTCTTGTTTGTAGAAGATTATTATTATTTTTATTTTCTTCTTTAATGCAACCTGTGCTAATATCAGTACTTATCAGATTTGTTCTCGCAAGAAAAGCAATCCCTAATTAAAGTTAAGACAATAATAATAATTATACTAACTTTATTTATATAGCAACTTTCAAAACAGAGTTACAAGGTGCTAACAACACAGACAATAGTGCACAAGACAAATGATAATTGCAATACAAAAATAACTAACTAAGTAACTAACTAACTAACTAACTAACTAACTAACTAACTAACTAACTAAATAATAATAATAATAATAATNTAACTAACTAACTAACTAACTAACTAACTAACTAACTAACTAACTAAATAATAATAATAATAATAATAATAAAGGATAGAAATAGTAAATCAAGTTGGGGGAATAAAAATTAACACCTATTTGGGATCAATTAAAAGCCTTACAGTAAAAACAAGTTTTCAGCTGAGTTTTAAAAGGAGACACTGAGTTTGCCAGTCTAAGATCCTCTGGCAGGGAATCCCACAACCTTGGGGCACAAACACTAAAAGCCCGGTCACCTTTACCGACCTGACAAGATCTAAGAACTACCAAGAGGTTTTTGCCAGAGGATCTCAGACAGCTTATAGCAAGTTAAAAGATCACGTATGAAGGTGCTTGATCACGTAAATCTTTAAAACAACCAATAAAACCTTAAAATCAATCCAAAGGCTACCAGGCAACCAGTGAAGGCCAGCAAGAATTGGACTAATAGATCACTTGTTCTGGAGTGACTTATAAGCCTAGTGAAATGAACCTTTTGATAGTGTAAAACCATGCTTCAAAGTGCACAATATTAAGGCAATGCATACTATCCAATGTCTGAATGCACCTAAACAAGCCTGCGATCTCATCCGTGGTACACTTATGACACCTGGTGGAAGTGAGCATTATTACAAATATATATTTTAAAATAGCCTGTTTGGATATACTTTATATCAACATGAATTAATGTACCATTGTATTATTATTTTTATTTAATCCTGTTTATAGATTTACCATTTTAATCAGAAATTTCAGTTGCTCAAAACATTATTAACTGTACCTTTAAGAACAGTGAGCAGACGCAGCGCTCAATCCAGGCGCGTAAACCGAACTGTTGTCAGCAACGATCTAGCTAGCTAGACCTAGCTATGAGATAGCTAACATAGCAAGCTAGCAGTTAGCGTTTCGTTAACACACGTATTAATACAGAAGAGAGTTAAGGTTGCCTTTTGGAAGTAACGGTAAGGAAACAACAATTCGTCCACACCGGGTGTTTGTCTGCAACATCAAGAAAAATGACTTCTACACTGGTGAGTATGTATGAAGCTGCAGCTGAAGTTCGTTTCTCTTTCGTAGCTTCACGTTTGCTCGTTAACCAGGAAAATGTCAATATTCTACACAGGATAAGTGTAGTAAATGAGTCAGTGCACTCATTCAACTTTAATATATTAAGTCTGTGATTTTGAGGCAGTAAATATTACAGTTATTTAGTTACTGCTTTTTAAGAATTTGAATTTTCTGGACCACCTTAAAAGTTAAAGAATTTTAAGGTGTACAAGAAACTATTGTAAGAGTTGAATTGAGTTGTTTTATGAACACTAAAATACAGCTTTCAACTGTTATATATATATATAGTAGTTGCAAGTTTTTATGTAGACTTTCTGAGCAAATGTGTTGTTACATGCAAGGCCTGGACTCAAGTAGGCTACAAATACATTATTTATACATTTACCCTTATTATGTTTGGCCTGAATGAGATGTCTTAGATGGTCACACACTGTTTTGAAATAGAGTGGAGTCAAGACCGAAAGTCAGTGGGTTTATCCATCCATCCATCCATTTTCTGTACCCGTTTGTCCTGTTTTTTTTTCCCCCCCCCCCAAATATTGTTTTGCATTAAAAAAAATCTCACAATTTAGTGATTAAACTGATGTTTAATCATATATACGTTATTTAAAACTGCTGAGCGATTAAAATATCTAGCACATAAATCAGCCCACGGTGATGTAAAAATATTTGTATGTCTCTTGTGTTTTTTGCAGTTTCATCTATTTCGTTGTGATGTGTGTAGTATACATGTATAATAAAATGTTCATGTAGCTGTAATTACCCGAAAACTGGGAATAAACAAGACCAATAATAATAATAATAATAATTTCTAAAAGCTATGTCAGGGGAAAGCATATTTTTAAGAAGGAGCAATTTTGAAAAGTTTAGAAAGAAAATTCAGGATAACCAAAGAAAAGCTGGAAATTTCCTGGAAAAGTCAGGAACAACCATGCAAACATTTGGAACAGCCAGTGTAAGTTGTTTTTATCTGAGTCATGTCAAGAATAATTCTGGAAATATTGTTAAATCGGAAATAACCCCTGACATAAGAGAATGCTTCCTGTTTGTTTTTTTTTCATGCCTTTTTTGGGTTTACGCTTTTCATCCACTTGTGGGAGGGTTGCAAACTTGTTTACTTTCAATTTCAATATTTTATTAATCTTAAGTAATCGTTTAGCAACCTAAAATGACAATTTGCAGATATATAATTACAGATTTGTTCAGAGATTATGAATGATTTGATTGCTTTGTGGTCTGATTTTGTTTCCAGTTAGCTACCATGTTTTCTGCCTAACCAAAAAGAAACCAACTTCACTCTTGTTTTTGTTTAGTCGAAAAGTTTTTATTCACAAACGCCGAAATTTAGTGTATATATATATATATAAACAAACACAACGTAGAAAAAAAAGTATAAAATTGTACTGAATACGAGTTAGGCCTCCGCTGGCACAAAAATATGTTATAGTTTGGGCAAGTCCTTTATCTTTGACCGTGTTAGCTCTCGACGCCATATTTGTCGAAATGTCTCATAATGATCCCCAGCTCCAGCTCCACAGTGCCCATGGCTTCGGTGTGCAGTCTGCATCTGTCCGCCCCGCTGTAGACAAGTTCCGGGTTTCGAAGCTGGGGACCACCGCCGACAAACATTTGCGACAGCTGCTCTTGCCATGAGCCGAGCGGCCTCCAAGTCACACAGCTAATGCGGTGATATCCGGGGCTGGATGGGACGTGACAGTAGCCGTAGCCGAACAGTTGGCAGCGTCCGAAATAGTCCTGATGCCACACTTGGAGGTGAAGTTTTGGCCAGCCTTGGAGTCCTTTGGTCACGTAGTGCAGATCAATGGGGTGACTCCAGTACGCCATCTCTCCTATTTGTGGGATATCCACCTGAGTCTGACCCTCTTTCAGGCCAGACAAAAGCCGCCATGCACCTCCCGTATGTATTCCCCATTTACAAAATAGGTTGGTCTGAGGGAAACCACTGGCCCCGACGATTTGACCGATGATATGTAGCTCTGCCATGTCACAAATATCCACAAAACATGCGGTACGAAAAGTGTTTCTTAGAGTTTTATGGCTGTTAAAGAGAAGAGCCCCAGTTTACGTCTCCTTGGCAACACGGCCCGTTGTGAGCCTTTTGACTAACATAGATTAATACCCTCAGTATAGCCTCACAGGCAACACGCTCTCTCAAACTGCGTACAATCCGCACTTTGTTTGTTAAGATTGACAGACTCCAACTCAAGCGATGCCAGAATAAGAATTTGTAAACCAGTATCAGCAGCACAAAAGTATCGGATATGTGTAGGTTGTTTTAGGGAGGTTTCCGTGGAAGTCAAAACATTGGGGAAATACGTTGATACGTTCCCATGTCTGACGTGTTACGCAAGGTTACGTAGGACTTCCTTGTTTTGTGGCGTTTAGAAAATAATCCCCTTTGCCCTTAAAGTGACAGGATACATAAAGCATCCTGATTGAATCAGCACTAACGGTTAGTTTTAATAATGTAAAAAGTTGTATATTTATGACAAAGCTGCATATATTATGCAAGAAATGAGTGAATGTTGTAAATTTATTTCAGCTAAATGCTACTGAACATTCATGCTTCATGATTAATGATTTGTCTCGAATTTTAATCATTTGTTTTCCGTTATTTCTTTTTATTTGTTTCTATGATGTCTTGTGTCTTTATTTTTTTTAATTATTATTTATTATTTTATGGCCATATTCAGTGTATGTTGTGTGTTTTCCTGTCCAAGGGTTTCACTGTGTATGTTTATCCCACAGTGGTCTTTAAAAAAATTTGAACTCACCTCTCTCTCTCTCTCTCTCTCTCTCTCTCTCTCTTTCTCTCTCTCTCTCTCTCTGTGTTTTGTAGTCTGATCCAACCTTAGAGAGACATTTCAAGGGTCACAGAGACACTGTGACAAGTTTGGACTTCAGCTGTAATATGAAACAGATTGGTAATTACTACTACTACTTTTCTTGGAGTGTGTGTGTGTGTGTTGAAGCTTACTCCTGTATGGTGATGTTTGCATGCCTATATTTTATTTCCTGTTTAATGTGTGTGTGTGTGTACTTTCAGTGCTTCTGTCAGCATGCTCACTCCACTGGCTCCTCTTTCAGCCACAGGCTCCATGGACTCCTGCGTGATGATATGGAATACAAAACCACAGATGCGAGCATATCGCTTTGATGGACACAAAGATGCTGTCATTTCTGTTCACTTTTCTCCGTCAGGCCACCTGGTGGCCTCTGCATCCAGGGACAAGACTGTGCGCCTTTGGGTGCCTAGCATGTGAGTATAGAAAGATTCCCCTTTAGTTTTGTTTTGATGCATATACCTATGTTGTGTGCTGTGATGTTACAGGTGTATAACATAGTGTCTGTCTTCTCTAATATTCGCTTATTTTCTCTGGAGTCTTGGTCAGTTCACTTTTAGTGCGTGTGTGTGTGTTGGTGTGTCTCTGTTTCTGTGTGTAGGAAGGCTGAGTCAACAGTATTCAAGGCTCACACTGCCACTGTACGCAGCGTTAACTTTTCCGGTGATGGACAGACTCTTGTCACAGCTTCAGATGACAAGACTATCAAAGTGTGGACAGTCCACAGGCAAAAATTCCTTTTTTCTCTCAACCAGCACATCAACTGGGTCCGCTGTGCCAAGTAAGAAACATAAACACACACATTTGTCACCAAACAGTACAGTTGGCCACAGATTATCATTAATGAGATTTTACTTGCTGATACAGCTATTTCTGCATTTCATTTTGTTTGTTGTATTTCTTGCTTCATTGCATCTGTCGCAGGTTTTCTCCAGATGATCGTTTGATTGTATCATCCAGTGATGACAAAACTATAAAGCTGTGGGACAAGAACAGTAGAGAGTGTATTCATTCCTTCTATGAACATGCTGGGTGAGCACTTTAAAGCAGATTGATGCATGGAAATACGGCTCAAAAATGTTCTAAATGTGTGCACATTTTAGGTATGAGAGAAAGATGCACAACAAGAGAAGAAGCAGAATCCACACTTGTCAGAGCTTCTTCTGATATTTTTTTGTAAACATGGAGAGTGGCATTCTCAGGCCTGCTCCAGTTAATGTTGAAGTTCAAGAATGGCTCTTATTCATATTTATATGCCATGATACATGTAGACAATTTTTTTGGAGGCTGGTGAGCAATATGGTCAGATGATTTTATTGTATTTGCTGTACATTTTTTCAGCTGTGGCTAAACAGATATCTTGGAAACACTGGTTGTTGCTGTCAGTGTTTCTCATCCAGATGTAATTTAAGAGAGATGCACATTTACACTGATGTCAATGTAAAAAGGTCGTGCATTCTAAATCTACAATGCATCCTCCTTTCTTCATGCTCATGAGCAAGACAATGAACCCTTTCTGCATACCCTTTACAAGCTTATCTGGAGTAAAAGCAGCAGCTAAATGTGTAAAAATAAGTGATTTTTTTTTTTTTAAGTGAGTGTTTTCAAATAATACCTTAAAATAGCACAGTATCAGTCAGNTGATTTTTTTTTTTTTAAGTGAGTGTTTTCAAATAATACCTTAAAATAGCACAGTATCAGTCAGATTGACATGGTAAGATCAGGAATTTAAGGTAAACAGTTTTCAGAATGCCTCTTTTATTTTAATGTCTTTTTTTCCCTCAAGTTATGCCACCTATGTGGACTTCCATCCCAGCGGAACATGCATCGCTGCAGCTAGTACTGACAACTCTGTCAAGATATGGGACATCAGATCCCATAAAATGTTACAGCACTACCAAGGTAAAGACACCTCAGAAAGTGTACGAAAGCAAGGTCTTGTGGGAATGTTTAGTCAACAGTAAGGATGTTAGATGTTATTTGCTATAGCAAAAGTAAAAGTTGCTCTTGATTTTTCCTTTTTTTGTATTTGGTTAGAGACTGCTTTTGGATGGTTGAGGTGAATTGTAAGAAATCACTGCACATTTATTCCTTTAATGCAGAATAATTATTTTCATAAAACGACAGCCATGTCAAGCCTTAAGATTTATCTAAAATTGATGCATTTAATAAAGTTTGGCCACTTGTGATTTTGCCTGTTTTATCATAGGAGCTTTATACTAAAACTGCAAAGTACAGTAGGATTTAAAGGCTTTTCTTACATACTGCATCATAAACAGAAAATACATCTTGCCATGCCACAGCCCAGAGTTTGTGTTTGCCAGATAAATATGCTGATACCTGCTGTTTCTCATAATTACACTAAAAGATCAGAGATTGTGGACACTCTGGGTTTTGCCGTTAACTTCCATGGTGCTCTGCAGCACTATTAAGTAAAACCTGACCTTAAAACACAGTGAAAGCTACAGTTAGACTGTAAAACATATTGTTGAAACTAGTGAGATTTAAAAAGAAAATCACATTTAATATCTTATGATAATAGTGGTAATTGCAATTCATGATTTCTTGCACAATCAATAATCTAAATGTTGATGCCTTTTATTAGGCTGCCACTCAGTCCGATTGTTCTAATCAGCTCCCTTAAATAGGTTTATTTTGTGAAATCTAATATTGGATAATCACATCTGTCTGAAGAGAGTGAACATGAAGATAAAAGCTTCTCTCCTCTCCTCTCCCCTCCTCTCCTCTCC
>VXCM01000209.1:270000-346482 GCA_014773175.1 Lucifuga dentata | reverse complement strand
CTCCTCTCCTCTCCTCTCCTCTCCTCTGTAGACAAAGTTTATTGCCACGCATATTTTGCTAGCCTGAACAATGTATACAACAGTTTTATAGTTGAGATGTATGAAATTTAGATGAAGTATTAGTAACGCTAAAATTTGGTAGTGGAAGGTTTGGGAATTTAGAATATAACCTGTGTTTTAAAATGACATATTAAAAAAATGCTGTTGTGTACTTTTTTTTAACCAGTTTGACATGTCAATGGAGAACTGACGTGAATGTGTAAAAGAACACTTTCATAATGATTTCTCAACTTCACATTCACCAAGCTGACTAAAACCACACCAGAAAGAATGATTGCTACTTTTTCTTTTCTTTTCTTTTCTTTTCTTTTCTTTTCTTATACATCTTTTTTGCATCAACAGGACTTAGTATAAGTTTGTCATAGCATCTTGCAGCCAGCAGAGGGACCATCTTGCTTATTGAGTATCTGTTGTCCTCATTTTGTCTCAGTATATAACCCAGCCGCACAGACGAAAAATTTCAAGTCTGAGGATGTTTTGATTAGTTGCCATCAGCTGCTGTACTTGAGCTAATGATATGTGCTAATTTAGAGTGGATTTTAAGGCAAGAGTTACACAGCAACTTGTGCATTGTAATATTCAGGAGACTGTACTTCATCTAAAACGCCCACATACAAACTCTCACATTAGCAAGCATCTGCCCTGCTGAAGTGTCTTTGAGCAAGACACTGAGCTCGTGCCTATGATGCTGTTACGCAACTGACCTGATTCTCTGACTGCTGTGAGAGGAAAGGAAAAAGAATAAAATCCTACTGGAATCAATCAAGTATAGAATTACATTATGATTATTATGACAACAGTATATTTAATATTTTTTTACTCTTCGTATAACAACACAAATTACGTCAACTACTCCATGTTTTACTGTGTTGTTTATTTTTCTACTGTCTCAGTATCACCTAAATATGAAAAGCATTTGATTGTATCATCATTGTTGTTACCATTTTATGATTGTCATGATGTTTTGTCAGAGGTACGGTGTTTTCTTTTTGTAGTTCTGTGCTGCCTCACAGGAAGAACAGGAAATTGGCATTGTGATTATTTTTGTGATTTTCTGTTATTCAGCAGAAGGATATGTAATTCATTTCAATTACAGTAACTGAATGTCTGTTCTAATCCTGTTATAAAATGTGTGTATGTGTGTGTGTGTTTTTCATGTTCTAGTCCACAGTGGTGTAGTGAACAGCTTGTCTTTCCATCCCGCCGGTAATTTCCTCATCACTGCTTCCAACGATTCCACAATGAAGATACTGGACCTTGTAGAGGGCAAGCTATTGTATACACTGCATGGACACCAGGTACACATACACACACACTACATAAATACTGTTTAGATATCCTTCAGGTACATTTGTGTACCTGTTTATAATCATGGCAGTTTTGTTGTTCCTGTGTGTGTGTGTGTGCGCGTGCGCGCGTCTCTGAGTGTGTATGTTGCCTTTTTTAAATGCGGTGTATTTTAGTACTTGCCAGGCGAGCAGGCGGCCCACTCATGATGACTCATTCCAGGGTTGTTGGAAGGAAAAAGAACTGTGTTTCTGCCTCCATTCCTTTGGATCCTCTCCTCCTCTTCCTCCTCCTATTTGTTTCATTCCTGTCTTCTATGACTTTAGCATTCCTTTCTCTATGTCCCACTCTCTTGTCTAGGGATGTGTTTTAGGGCTGCCACCGTCATTATAAATGTCCTTATTTGTTTCCTCGGCCTCGTCTATTTGCTCCTCCACTTACGTACCTCCTCCTTTTTCTTTTTCTTTTTTTTCTTCCTACATTTAATGCGCTGACATTTTGGCTCATTGGCCATCTTCCTGACTGACTCGATTGGTGGGCTTGGTGGCTGACTGACTGTCTTTGTTTGAATGGCATATCATGTGGCTTCCCTGGCACGTTGTGGAAATTGACTTGACTTGTGTCTTGACAGTAATATAAACTCTGCACATTGCCGGTCTCTGCCTTCTTTATATCACCTGTGTTTCTGTCCAGTTGTGTAACATCTTCTCTTTATTAATAGAAAAATGAAACACTTTCCCCTTTTCTCTCTTCACGCCTCTAAACTTGTCACCTCCTCCACTTTGTCCCTGTGTCTGTTTTTATTCTTTTTAGTCCAGTTGTGGCTCCTCCAGTCTGTTAATGCTGGAGTAGCTCAGGGTGTTAATTGTCTCTACAGTTGCAAAGCTAAAGATGGGAAAGACCCCCATCTGTTCAGCATGTGTGTGACTTTAATGTGTGTGCTTTTATATGCAGTGCACTCTTGTGTAGGCCTGCATGCATGTGTGTGATGCCGTGTGTGTGTGTGTGAGTGTGTGAGTGTTTTGGTGGTGTTGCAACTGGAAGAGGTCTTGTGTGTCTAGCCCCAGGAAGACCTGACCTGGCTGTGTAGAATAATGCTAATTCAGATTAATTTGACTCTCTGCTCATATGTGTGTGATCAAACTTTTCCTTCATTAATGAGATCAAATCACTTCATCCTTTAAAGATTCCATTAAATGTATTTGAGATGCACTTCTTCCATGACTTGATGTCTTTCTGCTTGGGATGGGATTTAACATTGACAGAAATGAATGATGACTTTTAGAACTACTCTGCTCCTTCAACACCCCCATTATGGAGAAGTAGGTTGGGAATCAGGTTCTACATGATTCCTTCATTAGCACAGCAGCTGTTGTTGCAAGCTGGCATCTAAATACACAGTGTTTGATAAGTGTTTAGCTTCTTCTGCTCGTTAGCCCAAAGCAAAACAAAGTAAACCCACACAAGTGATTAGCTGGATCACTCCAATTTGATCACATTTAATTGACTGGGATTTTAATAAGCACATGTGAGTGCAACATGGTTAAATGAAAAAATAAACTTTACAGGAGGAAAAAGGATTAGATGTTATAGAACATTTATTTGACACACTAATTGTCATACATCAAATGACAGCAACACATACAAGGAATTTTTTTCAGTTCATTTAAGCATATCTTCCAACAGAGAATGTCCAGGGCTATATGGAATATATTCAAATATTCAGCCTCAAAAACAAAAATATTAATGTTAGTAACAATAACAGGCCTCATAGTATCCACACCCGAAGCACATCGCCCAGACCTCATGCAGCTGTGTTCCCGACATCGCCATCCGCAGCCAGAAACATAACAAAATTTGCTGTACTTCTCTCTCTCTCTCTCTCTCTCTCTCTCTCTCCCTCTCTCTCTCTCTCTCTCTTTCTGTCACTCTCTGTCATTGGGGTTAAAGAGAATAGTCTGTGCTCAGTGATTATAGCTTTCAAGTTCCTGTGGTACTCAAGGGTCCTTAAGTTGTACAAGATGGATGAACTACAAACACATAGGCAATCATTTTGTGCATGTTGGTACTGAAAAAAATGACAGTAATGGTAACTGTTAAGCTTTACTTGATGAATTAAAATTGACTTACCTCTTTGGCTTGATATGAGGAGAACACAATGACATAAAGAAGTTCACAACCTGTTCCCAAAGAACAGAACCTCCACAACTTGACAAATTAACACCAAAAGTTTTTTTTTTTTTTACTCTTTCTTTTTTCCGTGACTGTTTATCTAAAACACAGGCAACTTAACGCTGGCTAGTTTGCTTGTTGTATGTTGTGATCCTTTGTGTGTGTGTATGTGTGTAGACAGAAGTTGGGGCAGAATGATGCTGCTGCACAGTGTTGCAAGTACTGTACATAAAGTAAAACAAGGACACACATGGCACAGAAAGTAGAGGAAACCTGACAGTTACCTTTCTTGGAGATGAAATTACCTCCAATGGCACAGCTTCGCTAACTTACTACGCCATTGTTGTTTTGCACCCATAATGAGTGACATACAGAACAGGCCTTAGTAGAAGTGAGGTCGAAGCCAGGATGAAAAATGGATCCAAGATCATAGATTTTAGAGACTTTTCTGCAGTATAAAAGTTGATGGCATTATAATTATGTAAATCTGCCATTAGGGACATATTTGAAAGAAATAAAAGTGCACAGTCTAAAATCAGTATGAGCATTTAACTGTTTTTGTTATCTTGAGGAGAGGACCATGTGGGCTCTGTCTGGTTTTGTAACCATTTTTCATTTATCAGTACATAAAATGTACTTCTAGGTTCATGGCCCTGTCAGACTGTGTGTACATATGTGTGTGTGCGTGCATGTGTGTGTGTGTGTCTGGCCATAGCAAGTGCCAGCCTGGCACCAGGCATTAGTCAGAGTAGAGACAGAACATGATGTCTGTCAGGCTGTTGTGTTGCCATAGTGACACTGTCTGCTTCTCCCAGGTGATTCTGGGAAAACCATTCCTCACCCAAACCAGCCTGTCTTGGTGCCAGCTGCAGGACACAGTTCTTGTTTTTTTCCTCGAAGCAGCCTTCCTCTCCATGTCTTTTTGCTTCTTTTGTTTGTTCTTCATCCTCTCTTTGAACACAGTCAGAGTGCTCAGGAAGGAGCTGTTGACCTCGTTCTGAATTTGACAGAAAAAAGAAAGGTGGAAAAAAGGACAAGCCAAAATATGAAATGTTTTCTGATTGCTGTACCTTGACTTACCAACCCACACACACACACACACACACACACACAGGAGTATTTTTTGTATCTGTACTTTTGTTTCCTGAAATGGTTAAAAGGAAATGTTCTCAAACTCTGTTGGTCATAAACCTAAGATTGTCCTAAGCGTTTGTCCAGTCATCTTCATCATGTCGTCTTCCTTTCATTAAAAATAGAACCTGTTTTAGGTTACAAAAGTAATTATAAAAATATCTGTATATGTAACCAATACCAATCAATAAAACAGTGCCTTGATCAGCCCTGATTGTGATCTTGCAGATTTGCTCTGAAAATCCCTAAATAAGGAAGTGTGTTTTAATAGGTAATTTGTTTTGTCTGAGATGTATTATGTAGTAATTCAACATCAATACCGTTATACTATGATGAGACACAAATGCAGTGAACCACTATGCTATACAGTTAGCTGCAAGTGAAAAGATTTCAGACATGATTTGACTTCTGTCCTGTTTCTTTGTCTCCCTGTCCAGGGTCCAGTGACCTGTGTGGCCTTTTCCAGGACAGGAGAGCACTTTGCCTCTGGAGGCTCTGATGAGCAGGTGAAGACGATTCTTCTTGCTAACCTAAAAATGTAATCACAGTGTGGTGATTACTTGCTGTATTATTGTAGCACTGTACTGACAGTTTTTAATCTTGTAAGATTATCTTGGCAGTTTATGAAATGAGACTCTTGAACAAGAAGCTACATAAATGGTAATAATGGTAATTTAGGCTGTTATCTGAATCAGCAAGAATTTGTATTAATTTGTACTCATCCTACAGGTGATGGTGTGGAAGAGCAACTTTGATTGTGCTGAGGGCGATGCTGTCAGTCTGCAACGTAACACAGCTCCCAGCCTTAACTCACACACTTCTTTGCTCCACTGTCAGGTAAATACAGACACACAACAGATTAAGAATCTAATTTGCTGATGTCCTGTGGGTAAAAATATGACACGAGTTGTATCTAGCTTTTATGCATCACCTTTGCACCTTTACACGGATTGACTTTTATCTTGGCAACACACCCACCAGCACATGCAAGTTATGCTTTCCTTCTTCACACACATGCACACTTGCCTCAGTGATTCTCAATTGCATCCACACACTGTTTTTGGATTGCTACATTTGAGGACCGGACATAAAACGTAACTATGCATTTATCTCTCTCTCTCTCTCTCTCTCTCTCTCTCTCTCTCTCTCTGTGTCTCTCTCTCTCTCCATGGAATCCTATAGACAAATAATCAGAAAATAGCGTACGTGTTAGAATAGTGGGATTTCTGACGGAGAATATCTCCATCAGCCACTTCCAAATGGGTCAATGATGGTTAATGCTGTTTCTCTTTCTGATTATTTTTAGAGATATATTTGTATTAACTATATATGAATTGCTCTATAATATTTTAGTTTCCTATTTTCAAAGTATCTTTCTAAAAAACAGGATCATCTAATATTTATGCTGGTAAAGTGTTGTTACACAATAAACATATATGCACACACATAACCTATATAAAGTATACTTTTATAAAGTATATTTTTTTAGCTAAAAAAAAAAGAAACACTTAACAAATGACAGGTACACACACCTGCATAAGTGCAGGTATGCAAGCATTTGAATGCGAGTGCATAAAGGACATAAAGAAACTCATATACACATGTCCATGCATACTCCTCAGTATTTTGTGCTGCTATGTGAATGGATGGCTGATTTCCTCAGCGCACATCCTTCTTTTGAACTCAGCACCATGGCCCAAAGCTGCATTCATGCCTCACATATGCATATTGACATGGAGTTGGTTTTCCCTCTTTTACAAGTTACTTAAAACATGCCTGCTGTATTGACCACATGAAAAAAAGTAATCTGAGTTCAGTTTATGACCATTTCCATTTGTGCACATTGCAAATATTGTGATATGTCACTAATCCAATTATCCAATGCAAATATTGTGATGTGTATTATCGACTTTGTGGTGAATGCCAAGTCTGTCATGTGGTTTTTGCATGGCATAGTGCATTCACTTGCAAAGGTTTTGTTTGTCAGCCATTGTGTTTTCTCTCCGGCCACCTTTTCGTCAGATTTCCTTAGAGAAGCACAAGATGCAATACAGGACAAACAACGGCATGGAGATACAAGGAGTAAAAAAATCATGAAAGTGAGAAAAATGATAAAGGAAAAAATGTTAGAAACAAGCAGAGAGGTATAGAGAGCATACCAGATTCATAAATGGCAACGACAAACGACGCTTCAAACCAACGGTAAAAATGTGTGGCAGTCATCTTATGTGCATAGTTAACATAAAGTATAAATGAGGCTTTAATGTGACACCGGTGCGCTGATTATCGTAGTAGAACTTTTATGAATGAGCTTCAGTTATCATGGTGGGCATTTAATACAGCGCAATGAGTTCAGTGCCATTTCTTATGAATCTCACACACACAGACACACACACACACACACACATACACACACACACACCATGCCAAAGTACTGACATTCCTAGGTGGCTTATTTTGGCTCTGACCAATACCACCTGAGTCTCTGCTTTCTCTTATTGATCGCGCTGCTGGAGCTCCTGATCGACAGTAGTGCTATCTCACCTTTGCAATCTTTTGACCATCCCAAAGAGCAGAAATCATATTCAATACAAGTCTGTCACAGGCGAGAGAAACACACATGACATTGATATTAAATTAGCACGGTAACTGGTACTTGTAATAACTTTTTAATTCAACTCTGAACACAGTTTTGCTTGCACTTAAAGGACATGGCTACTGGCTAATTGTTGCTTAAAGCTTAAAGGCTGTAGTACTATATAGCAAATAGCAATTGTCGTAATTCCATTTTGTAGTTTTTATGTGTTATTTGTTGCAATAGTAAAGCATGGAGTTTTCAGTTTCTGTTGAATGTGTGTGTCAGCATGGAAATGGGTTAAGCTGTTATAAATTACACAAGATTAAAGGGATATTTCCAGAAAATGTTCACTTTAACAAATTATTTAAAAACAATGAAATAAAGTGTTTATTATTTTAATATTAGAATATAATGTTAATATTAATATAATATTAGAACAACTCCCATTAATATTCAAAAATGTTTTAAAGGCAATGTTTTAGTGTCTGCTTACATAAGTGTGTGTGTCAGTATCTGCTTACATAAGGGTGATCATTTCTAACATCCCCTTAACATTGACATAAACAGTGTAGGTATATAGTTTTTAATGTCCTTTATTACCTGTTATTAATGCCAATCATAGACTCCATTTTTTTCCATTTTCTGCCTGACAATCTTTTCTTGCCGCCATGATAAATGGATTTTAATAGGTTCTGCACTTGACGGGCTTGCAGATGTGTCTCAAAGGATGCCTATTAGGAAATGGGCAGCTGGACAACATGAAAAGAAATGATTTGTCAAGTATGTAATAAATTTTCTTCTTCTTAGAACTCCTGTTCTTGTATAAACCCATTCAACCCTCTCATTGGAAAATACAGCTATCACAGATAGCTTCTGATGCTTTGGGGCTGATGAAAAAGCAATTCTTTTCACTTGCTTTATTGAAAAACTAGGTGCAAGATTTGTAACTTCTGTCTTCTGAGCAAAAAGAGCAAGAGTGAGCAAGAGAGTGCAGGTCTGTGAGTACAGTGTATGCACTTGCAAACTCACAGGGCCTCTAATTTTCTTACAATTATTTTCTGATGCTTACAAACCTGTAGTGAGAACGGGCTGTTTGTGTGCTGCTGTCAGTAGAAGCAGGATGTGGTTCTCTACCTGTAGCAGGAATCTCTAATTTACACAGAGGTTAATCTGCTCAAGACAGGTGAGCATACTCACGTCTCACGAAATTTCATATTACATCAGCTATTTTCATTAATTTCAAGTTGAACCAGGAGTAGATAGGCAGGGAGTGAGAGACAGAGATGAAGAGAGAGAGAGAGAGAGACAGCTCTCTCTCTCTCTCTNGCAGGGAGTGAGAGACAGAGATGAAGAGAGAGAGAGAGAGAGACAGCTCTCTCTCTCTCTCTTTCTCTCTCTCTTTCTCTCTCTCTGTCTCTCTCTCACTCACTGCAGCTACTAGGTATGCAAATGAGTGTTCAAGAGAGAGCATTTTCCCTTTGAGGATGCACATGCGTATCTGCTTACCACTTATGTGTAAGCTTGATTATGTGTCCCATTTAAAATATTGTTCTAATACAAGTTATAGGCAACTAAAAGCTACCATTAAGTTAATTAATTTTAAACCATTAATTTCTATTAAAATAATTCCATGCATTTGTACATCTCTACTAATCATTATGAATTGTTGTAGTAGCAGTTACAGTTACATTTAAAATAATGTCTGCTACAGGCTGCACCTGAAATTGTCTGCCTCCTAGATCATCCTTTTCATGTATTATTTAGCCATTCATAATTCATTATTAATGCAGGCCCTTTCATCTGTCATAAACTCCCTCAAGTCTTGCACACGTGTCACTTCAGAAGAAGGAGAACAGAAAAATGTCACCAGCTAGCTTAAATGTGTTCATTTTTTTCCCATTTGGAAAGAGTAATTAGAGAAAAACAGAGAAAGGAAAATTGATTTTATGTAAAAAAAAACAAAAAACAAAACAAAAAAAAAAACCAAAAAAAGCTAGGATGTTCTTTTAGAAAGCAGACATAAAAGGGAATAAGAAACAAGAAACATAGCAGTCATACATCCAAAGGTCTGAGTGTAGCCTAATTAAAGAGATGCACAAAACGTGCATCTCTATTACATGTGCAGTGTGCATCTCTATTACAAGCATTGTTTGTCTTCATATCCAAAAAACAAGCCTCATTACAAATTAAGAGCTGTATATCCAAAAATACCTACCCTTGAAAAAATGCTCCAATGCTGACTTCATACAAAAAAAAAAAAAATCTAAATAAAACAAAGAGTAAACACTCTAAGCACTGCGAATAAAGTACAGATATTTAAAGATACTCAGTAAAATCACAACCAAAATAGTTATTCATGGACAGCACCTAATGTAGCGGTTATAGCATGAGTGCTTAGGCTAAACTGGAGACACAGCTGAGTGCCACTTTTATGACCAAAAAAGTTGTAATCACTGTAAAGAATGTTCACTTATGATGACTGTTGTTTGTGATATGTGCACAGTAAAAGCAGGAGGATAAAACAAACAAATAAAAATAAATTCAAATAAAAATAAATTCCAAAAACAAGTAAGAAAAATGTCACAAACTCCATGGTTACCGTCAGCCTTTGTGTCTTCCCTGACTACAGCAATTTCAGAATAAAAAGACTGATTTGCACAATGTCCGGCCAGGAAGTTGTTCACACCATGTGACATGATCAAACATCTATTATGGTCTATCACTCAAGCCTTTGTAAAGAGGAAATAATGATATGGTTAATAAAGATTACATTTAAATTACAAGTATATTTAAGTTTTACATTATTACCAAGATAATATCTGTGAGGGTTTTTCATGACACTTCCTTAATTTCCTAGTAATGTACTATAGGTTTATCCAAGTCTGAGGTTATTGTATCGTTTTGAGATTTATCTCTTCAAACAAGACTATGATGGTTACCAGTAATTAAGAGTAGCGGAATGGAGCTGAGATCATGCTGATAGAGACTGAATTTGAATGTGTGTTGCTGTAAAATGGGATTTTACTCAGTTTATTTATTCTTTCCACTGTGTCTAAATTCATATTAGTTATAGCCAGTGCCACTTTCAGATTACCAGACTTGAACCCAGTCCATTTGGGTTTAGAATCCGTATTTAAATCACCTGGTATGACCTGGATCTAAAGACCATCCTGTCTTAATATGCATCATCTGTAATCACAGAATTCAGCCATTGGTTTTAATTCATTTCACCAGGAAGAAATTGACTGACAGCAATGCTTGTTTATTCATACAGAGGCAAAGGGCATTCATGGCTGTTGCCCTCTCAGAATCAAATCCATGGGGATTTTGTAAGTAGCTAATTTGATATGCTGATCCCTTAATGTACTTGGATGTGAAGCTCACTTATAATTTCCCAGCGATGGGCACTATACCAGGAACATGTAGGCTTATTTGTTATTCACAGCATTAAATGAGGCCTCTCCAGCTAAAGATTTAGAATGTGTGGTTCAGTCAGGCTGTTTCTCTGCTGAGCGCAGCTAAGTAAATCTTTATTTGCTGCTGTTTGGGTGTGTGAGACTCAATGCATCAATGTTTGTGTGTGTGTGTGTGTGTGTGTGTGTGTGTGTGTGTGTGTGTGTTGTGTGTGTGTGCATGAGTGCNCCCCCCCCCCCGTTTGTAGCTTCACATCTGGGTCTTTCTCCCACTCACGTGTGCAGACAGATGAGCTGCACGCTCACAGCAGGCTTCCCTTCCCTTCACAGCTCAGCACACACACACACACACACACACACACACATACACCACTGCACAGCTTAGANCCCTTCACAGCTCAGCACACACACACACACACACACACACACACATACACCACTGCACAGCTTAGATCAGCTTTAGGATGTGGATGGAGAGTGGGGAAGGGGTTCTGAGACTGCAGCTATAAGAACTTCCTCATCACCAGCATTTTATTCACCTCTAGTCTGTTCATTTGGAGCTATATGGTGTAAACAAGCAGGAGGACATTATTTAAATCTTGCTTTTAAACAATAGCAACAAAATGCTTCACTGAGAGAGTGAAAAGAAGGAGTGGAAAAAAAAGCAAGAGACGAGACGATGTGATAATGTCAGAAACTAAATATTATAATCAAAGTTTAAATATAAATATGCCACAACTAGACTAAACTCTTTAGTTACAGGCTCAACAATAGAAGAAGCAATGTGACAATCCTTAAAGCACTAATGAACTTAAGACCCCAGAGCATTTGAGATTACGGTTTCATTCAGTTATACAGCTTATGGATGTGTGTGTGTGTGTGTGTGTGTGTGTGTGTGTCTCTCTCATCTTAATGTTGCTGGTATNGATGTGTGTGTGTGTGTGTGTGTGTGTGTGTGTGTCTCTCTCATCTTAATGTTGCTGGTATGGATTGGCATGTGGTATTGTTCTGACAGCAGTAACTGAATGCATCTGACAACAGGGGACAGAGAGCGAGCAAGACAGACAAAGACAGGGGTGACAAGGGAGCATTGAAGATGAGATGGCGGTGGAGTTAAGGAGATCCTACTGGTTAGTGGAGCGAGAGAGCATCGGAGAGAAACAGGGAGAGCGGAAGGTGGCGGTGGGAACAGGCTGAGCACGTGAGAGAGAGAGCAAGACAAAATGAGCACAGTGGAAGCAAAGGGAAAAAATGAGATTGAGAGAGGATGAGCATGAGAACAAGGAAAAGCGCAAACCAGAGAGTGAGAGATCTGTCAAGCCATTAATAGTCACCTGTTCATCTTTGTTGCACTCAAAACAGAGACACTGACAGAAATAGGGATTAGAAGAAATGAGCAGGAAGAGGGAGAAAATGGAGATAGGTAAAAGTTCCTTAAAGAAGAGAAGGTAGATAGAATTGAAGGGGTGAGAGAAAGGGATAAAAAAACAGAAGGTAGAGTCAAAAAGGGGTAAAGAGCAATGGAAAAAGAGAGTCAGAACGAAAAAGCAGCGGTACAATCTGAGTAAGTAAGTACAAGGGTCTTAATTAGAAACATCCTCCTTTTCCGAATTGTGTAAGCTATATCCTCATCAGAGCTGAGTCACATCACAGGCTTATTCATCTGTAATACATTCACAGTAGTTTGCCAAACAATGCTTTAAAGAAATGTCAGCCATTAGTGACAAACTCTGTCTACGTCTTATGGTGACATTATGACTCACACACCCTTCAGCTTCACCTGTCCAGTCAGAGAGAAATATTTTATGGTCCAGTGGGAATACTCTGAATGTGTGCGCTGATAAAAAAGCAATCACATCACCTTACAGAGTAACATTAAGGCTGAGGAGTTAAGTATGATTAATATGTTTATTTAGGCCAGTAGAAGTAGTTTTTCACGCTGTTCAAAAATGAATGTCTGTTGCAAGATTAAATTGTGTACATACTCAACGGTGTGTGCCAGTCTTGCGCACACTAGAACTATATATACAGACAGGTAAAGAAAAAAAAATGAACAAGCACTAATGTCCCTAGATACATATGGTCTGCCACACATTCCCAATGTCTCCAGGAATACTTTCAAGAATGTAGCATATAAAATAAAAAACAAGAAGAGGAAATTCCAATTTCTCAATGGATATTCGCCTCAATTGCCCATAATTCACTGTAGCTTCGTGCTGACATACCGAGTAAAGCACATGACTCGCACTCTTAACTGGAAATTCTTAGTCTGGTACTCGTACTATTGCCGTCACCATTGTTGGTCTCTGTCTGCACATAAAACACAGCTGAATGCAACAAATTCTTCACAGTTCTTTCAGGGGGTGTTGAAAGCCCTTCCAGGAAATGATGGAAGAAAGTGCTCCAGATTGGGGCAAAGTTGTTAAAATGTAAAGGTAAATTACAATTCTTCATCACATAAAAGTGAAATAGAATGAATTGCAGATTAAGGACATGTCAGTGTAAGCTCTTTCTGACAGCACAGTGTTAGTTACAGTACAGCACACTGGAGCTTTAGGGGATTCAGGAGGGATTCAAGCAGACTTGAGCTTGGCAGGTGTTTGGCTGTCACAGGGTGTGAAACCTGCCGTACCAATTTAGAGAGATTCACCCTCATTACTGAATTCGAGAGTTCTAGGATTCAAACATACAACTTTTCAAATTTCATAGTCAAGCCCATACAAGATGACTCATGTCCACATTAAAGACAGTCACACCCTTACTTGACCAATTGACATCAGTTGAATGGTTCAGTCACTGCTGTTGTTTTTTGATTTGGCCATTTTTAGACAATTTAGACATAGCTGGTGAGGCAAAGACAAAAAAAAAGCACTTGTGTGACTATTTTTAAGCCTGTCTCCTCAGTTTTTCACACTTTTCACATTCACATGGTGGCCTATGGCCTATTCTGTGTGTTTGTGTGTGTGTATCTCTGTGGTGTGATGAATGGTTTTGTATGCAGCTTGCATGGTATATTGTTGGCTAGCTGTGTCAGACTAAGAGTGTAATTTGGGCCTGAGGAAATTTTCCACTGTTGGTTTTCCACTCCAGGTGATTCATTAGGAGGGTGGTAACTGTGTGCTTGTGTTTGCATGCATATGCGAGTGTGCTTGGGAGTATCAAGGTTTTCCTTGGCCCCATGTAAGGCAACGGTGGTACCTAACAGGGGGGTGGAGTTCTTATAGCTGGACTTTAGCTGAATGTTTGTGATTCTGGGGACATATTGAGAGTTGTTCCTAATGTTTTGTCCACCAACATTTACAGAGTTCTCCAAAAAAAGGGGCACCCTAGGTAAATAAAAGCAATATGAGCTATGAAAACAAAATATTGTTAATGATCTTTCATTCTAAATATTAACAATATTAACACATCCTCTTCTCGGCCCATTGAGAAAAATATTTGTTTCATAATGAAGAATTTCTTTTTTCTTTCAATTATTTTGCTTTTATTAAAGTTTATATTTTTGTTACTATTTAGAATGAAAGATCAAAAGGAAAATCATAAAGACATCTTTTTTCACAGCCCATTTTGTTTTTATTTAGCAAGGATGTCCATGTTTGTGGAGGGCACTGTACATACATGATAAGGACAAAATATTATAAACCCCTCTCAATGTAAAGAGTCCAGTACAACACAACACTAACTATATCATCAAGTTCATTTAACCTCTCTTTGATACATCAAGCCAGAACTGAACACATTAAGCTTCAGAAACAATTGAATTGAATGAGTTTGTACATATTTACCTCATAAACAGTGGAAATGGTTAGAACTTAATCAATCAAAGCTAAGTAGCCTACTTTGACAACCTAATAATAAAAGGCAAACATAATTCTTGACAGTTTTCACTGTATAAAGCAGCTACAGGAAGTGTTGAGTTTGCAACAACATGTTAACATCACACTCTCCCATCATCTCTTTTGTTTCATCCTTTTTTCAGCAACACTTTTCGGTTTGTTTTTTTTTTTTTNTTTTTTTTTTTTGTTTTTTTTTTTTGCTCAGCTTTTTAGGCAAGTGAGAATAACACTAAGGATGGCTGTGCTAGATTTAGATAAGCAGCAAAAACCCTGACGGTGTGTGTGCATGTGGCCAAGTGCATGTGTGTGTGTGAATACATTTTCTACTGCTTTTCTGTATGAGCATGTGGAAATGTGTGTGTATGTGCGGACTGATGCTCGGTGTCTGTGTGTTTAAGCAACTGTTAACACAAAGCTTTAAGTCGTACACTCAACCTGAGTTAATCCTATATTAGCAAAGCCTGTGGGATCAGCAGAACTGATCTATTCTCTCTCTCTCTCTCTCTCTCTCTCTCTCTTTCGCTCTTTCTTTCTCTCCCTCCCTGTGTGTCTGTGTGTGTGTGTGTGTGTGTAATAATTTATCTGATTTGACTCCATGACCCTTCTTCTACCTGATATCAGTGTAAATTTCCAAATGTAGATGTCAAGGTGCACATTAAGAGCACGCACTATATATAGAAGAATGAAAGATTGTTGTAGTGCTGAAACAATTAGTCAAATAATCTATTATTATATTTAATAATAATCAGTGACTTTTTAAAAATGACAAATGAAAAATGACAATCATTAAAAAATGGCTAATGACTGAAGTTATTTATCAAGGAAAAATTAATTCTCAAATGTAAAGGTTTCACATTAAATTGGATGACTTTGACAGACACTTAAAGTGATTATATGTAATGTTAGATCATGGCAGAACAAGAAAATATATCAAAATTTGTAAAAAGGTGTTTGTCATCACCATATACTGATGACAAACTACTCTACATCTGAGAGGTTCTCCTAGTTATAATTGCCATGTCGTATATGAAGCACATCAGGCATAATCTGAGTTTTTAACAACTCCACTGTCTTTGTCCATTGTTTTAGACCTCTGAACCAGCAGGACCTTTTAACAAAGAGGACCTTCATGCTGCTGGCCGCTCTCAAGCCCATAATCACAATGGTAGCCACAGTAAGGCGTCCCATTCCCACACCTACAAAAACCCCACCACCAGTTCCTTCTCCACCCAGCAGATGAAGAGTCAGCGTTTGCCACAGCATACATCTCAACCTCAGACACAGCCACAGGCCTCAGATGGAGGTGTAGCTCCTGCTCTAGCCAGCACGCTGGAGCACATCATCGCTCAACTGGATATTCTCACTCAGGTAAGAAGATGTGGCAGTCTTTCATGGCAAACCATGTGGGTGGGTGCAGCTGTGTGTGTGTGTGTGTGTGTGTGTGTGTGTGTGTGTGTGTGTGTGTGTGTGTGTGTGAACCTGAGGGCAGCACCTTCCTGCTACCTTCAGGTTCCTGTTACAAATTCCATAATTACAAGTTGAGTTTGCATAAACAAAACAAATAAAATGACCTGCTGAGGACCCACATCATATGCATATCATGCCTCTCTGTCCCATCTTCTTTAGATGTATAATACAGTCTGGGTCAAAGTTAATATGTGAGAAAACAGGAGGTTGAAATTTGCAGTTGTTGTAGAGAATCAGCAGCACTCCTCTAAACCACAATGCTTGGCTGCCCACTTTCCTCATGTAGCTGACTACTACAGCAAGTCCCAGGGCCAGTCAAAACTCAAAAAGAGATAAGATCTTCCTCTGCTCTGAGTTTGGAAATGTCACCCTTCAAATAACAGATGTCCAGATGTGCCACCCACTGTCACAGTGTCAGGTCAGAGTAATGACATGAGGATGGCTGAGAATTGTAGAGCTTCATAAATTTCACCATAAAGGATCTCTTCACAGTTTCTGGCAGGCTAAAGTGTAGATGGCAAAGAGCTGTCAGATTCTGGAAATCATATTCAAAAAGTATTGCTACCCAGTGTGCTTTTATTGATTACATTATTGCACCACCATTATTGATCCTTAAAAAAAAAAAACTTATATTTGTTTGTCCTCAGTAAAAACTTTTAAATCCATCTTGCAGAGGTCTTAAAAATACACAGACAGTAGATAAGATTCAGGTTTTATTTTTGCACACTGAGCTGATAGGTGTTTCCAAAGGAAAAGATAAGAGCAACCTCTGACTAATAAACGTAAAAACAATATTAGAATGTATTTTCTTATTCAGATGACAGATATTGCAATATATTAATAAGAATAATGATTAAGAAAATAAATTTGGAAAAAGAATGAAATCTCTGATTGTGTGCCCTTTGGCTGGCAGGCCTGTGTTGAGGTGAGCCAGCCAAGTGTGTGTGTGTGTGTGTATGTGTGTTTGTATTGCTTTTGTGGAATTTAGTGTCGAAATACAAATGGGCAGGTTGCTATATTTCTTATAGTAAGCAGCTACAATAAATGCTAAAAAAAAAAAAAAAAANAAAAAAAAAAAAAAAAAAGACCTCTAGACCCAGACTGTTTCCTGTAAATGACTCCTCTTTCCTTGTCTGACACTCAGCCTCCCAGACTCCTTCTACCTATGACATATTTACAATTCTGAGGAAAAGATCAGGGATTTCAAGCTTTTGGATCAGATGGTGTTTGAAGAAGCACTTTGGAGGCCCTCAGATTGCGAGTGCCACATTTTGGATCATTTTTCTTTACACTGAAATTCCAATATTTGTCCTATATTATATCCCAAATCATTTCATTTTATTTGAACTACTATTATTCATTTAAAGCAATGATACTACTGGATATATTACTGACTCACCTGGTTAATTTAGCCTTATCCTAACATCAAATGGCAAAATAGGAATTTCACACACAAAGAACAGCAAAATTGTCCTAATTTTTATTTGTTGCATTAACACATTGTCCATTTTGAGAAGCCAGTAGAAAAATATACATTCAGACAGCGTGTTGGTTGGGCTTGGTTAGGCTGTACTCGCTGTCCATGTGAGCGCTGCTGCAGCTGGTGAAGGCCAGACAGTGTTTAGAGGCAGACCAACCCAGTAGGATCAGAGCTAAAAATAGATCCATGAAGAAAAACAGCAAACCATGAAGGTGAAGTTCTGCTTCTTATCACTCCATGTTTTTTTTTTTTAATGTTTTTGTTATGTTGTGTGCATTTCTTTAGCCTTATAGATGAGCTCATTTATGAAAACTGACAGATTTGTGAAGTTCTACAGCAACAGTTTGTTGTTGAATACACCTGCAATTATGCAGTAGTTGTGGCTTCACTTGTAACGTATAAAGAAAGAAAAAGAATATTTAGTAGAACCTCTTACCAGACTGAAATGAAATTACTGCAGTGTTGAAAAATCAGTCTGTCTGATTTCTATAATTGGCATTAGTGTGATAAGTACAGTATTTTTTCTTTCTTTCTTTCTTTCTTTCTTTCTTTCTTTCTTTCTTTCAGTATATGGGAGTGTTTAACATTGGCCCTCCCAAGTGGGTGGTGCCAGCCTCTCCCTTTCAAGCCCACTGATACCAGATGGACTGTCTGCTTCTGGTTCTGCTTTTTTTTTTTTTTTTTTTNTTTTTTTTTTTTTTTTTTTTAGCACTTTTATTCTTATGTTGTTCTTCAGCACTGAAAACCAGCCTTTTTAAGACATTAAAACAGTGAACTGAGCTCCTCAGGCAGTTTGTTACAAATCACAGTTAGGTCTCTGTAGCATTTCTTTACATATTCATCTTTGGCCAGTTGCACAGTAAATACAAATTTCTGACCACCTACTGTACAGCAATATTTGAACTGCAGGTTCTCATGGAAAATACATGATTCTTCCCATTGGGCTTTGCATTGCAGTTTCCAGTAGTGTCACATTTAGAAGTGGGAATGTTTATAATTTTTAAGTATGTTAGCATTGATTTTTTATGTTTTGCATTTAGACTACACATGCTCACTTAAAAAAAAAAAAAGAAAATTAAGGAATGAGTGAGAAATAGCACAGATAGTATAAAAGCTAAACAAGCAAACACCACCCACACAGATTAACATTTATTCATATAAAGTTTTATTTAATAAAATAATAAAGTATCAACAAATTGAATAAAACCACATCATAAAAACCTATCAACACCATGGATTTTTTTCTAATTACTATGATATTATCAGTGAATACGCATGTAGTCGTGTATGTGGTCTCATATTGTGTTACACTTAATCTACAGCTGTAGAATGATTTCCAGTAGCTTTATTCAGCTTGAAATTCAAGATGAAATTCAAGCAAATCCAGTATAGTGCTGGTAAGTTAGGATACTGTGAGATATTTTACAAATAATTACAGTGGAAACATGACACAGGTGTCATGTGATCCATATTGCCATCATGTTCAATGCCTTTGCCCCAGTATTGCAACAGAACATATCACATAGTGCCAATGCACTAATAACCAATCACAAGAAAGAATACTGTATGTAATGATATAATGCAGTATTGATTTTTGTCCCACAACTACTGGCAAATGGTTTCTGCAGATCTTAGCACAGTTCAGGCATCTGCTAGAAGTTAGCTGTGCCACATCTGTTTGCATTATGTTGTAGAAAACATTTCAACCACTGGGAATTTAAATAGTTTGCAGTATAATGCCCAGCAAACAGAGGTTTGTAAAGCACCAAAATACCTCCACACTGAAGAAGCCCCTCTCAAAGCCAAACTCTGATTTGCTTAGTACAGGCTGAAATACTTGTGGTATGCTTGATTTAGATGAAAAAGCACAGTGTAAACCATGATGCTTCTTGTTTCCTGAAATACAGAATCTACAACTTCATACAAGGCATATTACACACAGTTCACTGAGGCAGGCTTACCTCCCCCCCCCCCCNCCCCCCCCCCCTTTATTTTTTGGCAGTTTATTTCTAAAATTTACTCATGTAGTGTTTCCCCACTGAATGCAACGTATGACCAGAAAAAGAAACCTGTTTTAATTTCTGTTCAGGTTTTGCTAATATGGAGTCTCCAATTACCGCCACCTGTCGTCTAGAGATTCAGCTGACAGCAACATTATTTATTTGTGCACTATACAGTATACTTATTTTTCCCCAGCATTATTTTTCACTATTACAGCTCTTTGTAACTTTAATAGTCCAAGAGACTGAGAGGGGGGGAGGGGGATGATGAATTATTCAACAATATACTGAAGCTTCCAAAGCCACAGTTTGCTGTGTTAGCTGCTTTCCACTTGTCTGTCCCTCTGCTTTCTCTTTCATCTCTCTCACGTATCCTCTCACACTACAACCCATTTTTCATGCTCTCCCTTTTAATTATGAAGAATCCTCTCTCTGGCTCTCTTTGACTCTTTCCATCAGTTTCACTTACTTATTCTTCGTCCAAGCTGTAATATATTGAATGTAAGAGTGCAGGACACACATTCATGCACAATCCACTCTGTAGTTCCCCCAAAGTACAAGAGTAACCAGCAAGAGGACAGCCTAAAGTGTGTGTGCGTGCATGTGTGTGTGCAGATATAGCAAGATAGGGGCCAGTCCAACAAATTCCCTTTTCAACAGCTATAAGAAGAACTGCAAGGACTATTAATAGACAGTGAGAGGAACATTTTTACATGTAACAATGTGGTTCAACTCATAGTTTCTCCATAGAGAATAAACTAATTTTTGTGATAAAAGTGTAGATTCTGGATTTGTTTTAGAAGCCACTAAACCAGATGCTAAGCAGGAGCGCTTTGAAGAATTTCAAAGTTTTGCTACTGTATTTAAGATTTTGTGAAATTGAAAGCAATCTCTGATTTGGATGTATTTTAGTATCTGAAAATGAAACACTTTCTCTCACAGCTGCACAGGCAATTACATTTGTATCCTTTGTGAGCTGTAGTGAAAGAAAGAAGCAGTGGCAGAGCTGTAAGGATTACACTAGTTTAAGAGATTTGAGATGCTTTTCCCAATTAACTTGCCGGCTTTGTCTGACAAATACAGGGCAACTTTTGAAAGTCTTCTTTTTTTATCTTGTAACAACACAAACTTGTTTGTATTTGTAACCAGGCATAGTCCAAGGCTGCTTTGGATATACTGTATGTTCTCCGTTTTTGTGAAAAGGCCTTTTCCTAAATGACTCTTACCAAAAACAAGTATAAACTACGTCTGAGTAGGGAATGATTGCCCTGTCCAGCATTTGGACAGTAACTATTATTTGAATTCCAGTGGTGTGACAGTGTTCTTGGGTTTGTTGAAGTCAATTTTTAGATCATTGTAATGTTCAGTTTCTGTACAGACGTACATTTGTGAGTGTGTGCATTTGCTTGTTCAGCGCACAGTGCTGTATTGGAGTCGCAGGAGTTGGCCAAGAATCTTTTGGGGTTGCCTGCTAAAAGATTTGAGAAAATTTTATGGAATTTATATATTTTATAGAAATTTTATAGAAATTGGGAAAAATGGTAAAAAGCACGTCCCCTACAATAACTCACATCAATCAGATCATTAATAATCGGCTTTGCCAGCATTACCAGTACCGCTTTGTCTTTCAGGCTGTCATAGCAGAGGCAACAGAGGCATTAGAATAGGCCTGTAATGCTCAGGGCGATGAAGGGTATATTGTGTTCTGGAAAAAATAGACAGCAGCAGCTAGTGCTATTTTTAGGGGCATAAAGATTTGGTTTCTACTCCTGATGAAAACTATAGGCCCATATAGTGTTGCTGCTGCCTGGGGACACACACTCACACATACGCATACAGAATCACACACACCACCAATAGCTAGAACAAAAACTGGGTAGCCATATCAGGTTGGCAAGAGTAACAAGGTTGTATTGATCTTGAAAATAGAGACGGGAGAAAGAAGGTGAGAAGGAGAAAACGCAAGCCCTTTATTTCCTGTGCTGCATGAAAATAGCAGATGTTATCTAGTTTGATGACCCAAAAGAAAACAGCACTCACCCACACATCATGGAACTTGTGTGTGTGTGTGTACTCTGGATGCTGGACTATGAGGTAGCCAAAAATTTGATAAACTTTGTGTTATGTTTTTGCTTATTCATTCCAGGCTGTGTGGGTTTGTACGTGGGGGGGGGGGGNGGGGGGGGGGGTCATTGAAGTACCATGGCAGGTAAATTACCAGTCGCTGCTGGTTGCTGTGCAGCCTGCAACATGTGCCACATGCTCATTGGGTCTGTTGGATTCAAGAGACTTTCACTGTGTTTAAATGCACAAGAAAACCTGATTCAGGTGATTAAGTGGATTAAAATACTTGTTCAAAGGAGTGTTTCCAGGTTTGTCAGTGATATTTTCGATAACCTGAATTTACATTATTTGCTTGCTAATCAAGTTGGTGCATGAAAAGATGTGTATCTATCTGTTTTCTATCTTCCTAAAATGAAGATGCTGCTCCTTTGTTTTCAAAGGGTTAAATGTGATGATGGGTCCCAAAAATACACTTGAGGGATTGAATATCCAATAATGTGGCTTGGGAGAGAGACATTTTGGCTATCTGCTTAACACGCTGCCTCCACAACCCAAACCTAGAAAAGTGTAGAAGATGGCTAGATGGATAGCTGGATGGATTGGTGGAATTAGTTTTAGCTATGTCGGCACACATACATTATATCAAAGCATCACTTTGTATTTTTCTTCACTGTGGCCTTAATGGCACATATCCAGTAAACTCAGTAAGAAATCGAAGTACACATTTACGCATCCAATGAAAGTATTTTGGTGCATTAACGAGGCTATGCTTTTGCTATGCTATGCTAACTCTTTGCACAGACTTTTACTCTTATATCAGTACAATAAATGTGTTCTTTTGCACTATTCTCTGTCTGTACTCTTTGTCTTGTTACTGCACATCTTGTCTACGTGCACTATGTTAAATGTAGCACCAGGAGGTCCTGGAGAAACAGCATTTCATCCCGCCCGTATACTTGTATATGGATGGTTTGACAATAAAGCTGTTTGATTGATTGATTGATTGATTTGTGTGCTAGTAAATATACTGTAAGGACAGCAGGGTTTGGTGTGTGTTTTATCCTCTATCCTACAGCTCTCACTCTCTGGCTGTTTCTGTCTCTAGATTTTCTCAAGAGGATCTCTTGTCCTCTTTGTTTTAATGAGCTCTTAGTCATTAGTGGGAAAATCACTGTCACGACTCGGGCATCACAGTAACGTTCAAGATTTTAAATGATCCTCCATGACAGCCTTCATTTGAAAGGGGAGAATAATACTGGAGAAATTATTTGACAGATTTTTCAATTAAATAAACTAATTGGATAGTGGAAGAAAGTCTCATTTAAAGTTTTTAATCAAGGATGGTCATAAGATTCTTTCTGTTTCCTCACGTTATAAAATGACAGTGGAATGATCATGAAAAAAACATTCTGGGAATACAAATGAAATAAGAGCTGAGCTGAAAGTGTAGCATAATGCAAAGCTTAAAAATATAAAATATCCAGGATCCAAAAGTAGAAATGTTTTTTTGTGATATAAATCTTTTTGTCAGGCCAGTTTGCCTTGAATACTGAATGAGAGAATCTCAATACTCACACATATGATATTCAATAAAATACATCTCAGCTTGGTATATTGTAAGGAGTCCTCCATAACTGATTTTCTGCTGAACAAAAGTCATCTAATTATAGCACTGGGAAATAACAGCATTATTAACAATCACTATAACCCTCTATGCTCTCTATCAGAAGTCCATTTACATACAAACACACACACAGTCAATAACTCATAAAAATTGTTTTAGGGTTATTGGATTTTCTTAATTTTATCTGAAGAGCATTAAATTTCCACCCATCCTAAGTAATATACTCTAAGAATTTATATTTAATAAAAACGTGACTTGATTGATTTGTTAAGACAGCTGTATTCAAGCTGTTCACCCAGTACATTCTCTTCCATTAATTAATTGATCCAGGATTTATTTTTAATGAAGTGATTTTCATCTTTTTAAAAGCTGACCATCTTTGAATTAAACTACTTGGGATTTTTTTTTTCCTGTTGTTTTTTTTTTCTTCATGTTGCTCCATCTATCTGTCCATCCATCCATCACATGCAAAAATCTCATACATCTCTGTTGGATCTTGATGAAATCTGGAGGAGTGACTCATTTTACCAGCACCACTTTTTTTTTTTTTTTTTTTTTTTTTAAAGCATTTTCAAAAATCAATTGGGGCCACATGATTACAGGTCAGAGAAGCTGACCTGCGAAATATCTTTGTCATATCAGTGTTTGAACCAAAATACACAGCATCATCTGTGGAAGGATGATAGGTTTGCTGTTGCCTTGTTTAATTGTTGCTTCCTTGCTTGTTGCCAGGCATGATCATCCACAATTGCTTACTAGCTGGGATTGTGTTTGTCACCAGGCAGCATTAACTCATTAAACATTACTGTATGTCTGGGAGTCACTTGGAGCCGTTGCCACTTTAATGTTTCTATCATGTCTCATCTTAGAAGACACCACTTCAACTAAATTGCTAACATCATTGTCAGTGCGAGTTATCTAATACTGATTCTCAGAACTCAATTTGCCGCAATCAGAAGAGGTCTTGCTGTAACTTCAAGTTGAACTTTATCATTTGCCTTGCCATTAATAATTCTGGTATTCTGACAGGTTTTAATCAATGTCTTCTGTAACTCAGCACCACATTTTCACATTTTTTTTAATGTCTTAAGTACATTCAAGGTAGAAAAGATTCCTTTTCTTTTTTTGACTCTTTTGCTCTCCTGAGGATTTCTTTTGTTTGAGCTCGTGCTAAGTCACTTCCAAGTGCTGCTGGGCCCACTTTTACTTTTTCTATATCGTCTCTAAGAAAACAGCCAAAGCCGAAAAAAATGTTGAGGAACCTGAAGAAAATGCTTAGGTCTTGTATCTCTCACAATTACAATGGGTTGAAAAGCTACTTGTATCCTTGGCACTCTGTTCATTGGTGAAATCCTTGAAACTAACACGAGTCTTTTTGATAAACAGAGGCTCAGGTGACCCAGTGCTCAAAAATACAAAAACACAGGAAAAGTATATGTCCCACTGTGATCTCAGTACACACACTTGTTTCTGATGTAGAAAAGGGTCTTTGCCATGGTCTTTGTGTGCATGCCTAAGTATTTTTATGCAAATGTGAGACACAGAACAAGAGGACGTGCATGCCAGACACTCAGCTCAAGCAGCAGATTTCTCCACGATAATCAGCTAGAATTGTCTTGTACGCACAACCTCTGTCTCAAACACACACAAACTCTCTCTTTCATACACACAAACGCAGCCATTACACGGTCATTACTGTCAGGCTGATGTTGTACAGCCCTCTCTGACGTGTTTTTTTTTCTTTCTCTTTTTGTCTTTTTGTGTTTTGTCTCTCTTCTCTCATCTCCTCTTTCTGTCTTGCACTCCTCTCCTGTCCTCTCCACATTCTCATCTTCATCTCTCTCACCATCCACGCAGACGGTGGCTATCTTGGAGCAACGGCTGACATTGACAGAGGACAAGCTGAAGGAGTGCATGGAGAACCAAATGGAGATACGTCTACATCTCCAGAGGAGAGAGGAAGCATGACAGAGAGGTTGAGCCTTTGGTTACTTGGGTGTTTATGTGGGAGTCACTTCAACACCATAGCCAGAAACACACACATACATCCCATGTGCTGCTTTGTTGATGACATTAAAAGTGTGATTTTTCACAGTCACACATTTAGTAAGTATACATCCTGCTCATGTATTGTGTCTGGTTGTTTTTCAAGGAGCTACTAGAAGTGCTTGAAGTGAATATTAGAGAAGTTGTTCTTCCACGACAGTGCTGAGAACAGTCAATTTTTGGCTGACAAATAACCTGCCGCAACTAGTCACAGTGAATGCGTACGTGCATGCATGTGTGTGCATGTGGGCGTGTGCAAAGTTGCACAGGATGCCATCGGTCTTTTTTTAGCTGCACTCAGGCCAAGAAATTAATGGAATCATTTTCACACTGGTTAAAAGGAGGCTCTTGTTCAATGCTTTGAAAAGTTATTGATGCTTTTTTAGCAACCTGAACTTTGACCTCATTCACAAAATTCATTATCCACAGATAGAAGTTGGGCTATACTAAAGCTAACCCTAACAGTTCCCATAGAGCCATTACTGTGCCTTGATTTGTCTTTACCCTTTGCCCAAATTTGTTATTGTTGTAGGTGTTTTAGTTTAGACTAATGGTGGTTCTTCATTGGTTTAAGGTGCAACGTTCTACCTCATGAGTGAAGAATGCCTGATTGTAATTAGTCTGAAAAGCATTTTTTTATTCCATCCATTTTATCTGGTTTTCTTAATTGTTTGCATTAAACAGTAAGTTATTTGTGTCTTTTTTAATAAATGTTTTTCACTTATCTCAGACTTTAAATGATTTGATGAAAGATCTCTGGTCCCTCTTTCATAACACTGTGCACTGTTTGTGTACTGTGCGTTAGTGCGAGAGAGGTTTGTTTTCACAGTCGTTTCCAATTTGATGATCTCACTGGTTCCTTTAAGAGACCATTTCCCACTCTGATTGGTCCACAGAGCCTGAGAAGTTGCCTAAGAAATCATGACTTTCCTGTCTTTATTGTCCTCAGTAGAAGTGTTAGATCCTTGTGTCATCTGTAATCCATGACTAGTAACTTTCAGTTTTTTCATTCCAAATGATTTGATTGATGATGTAATTAATATAATGTGGCTCCACATTCCTGCCCTGCTGGTGGCCAAAATCCTCACAATTCACCCCCAAGAAATTTATGTATCTTGACAGCTGATCTCAGATCAGTACTGTGATTTATAGAAGCCTCAATAAAAGTCCGCCAGAGGTTCGAAAATGCACACTGAGATTCTTCTAGGATCAGATTCATCTGTGCTATAAAGATTCAATTCATTCATTTTACATTCCCTCAACAAACGGGTAATATGTTTACACACTAAAGTAATGAATCATACTGAGTCCTGCTTTAGACGTCAGTTACTCTGAGAACAGAATGGCATCATTAAAGAGGAAAATATTGATGACTGTTTCTTTAAGACTGTGCTTAGGCTCTGTACTGATGGAAAAAGAAGAAAAACAAAACCGGAATTCTGGAGCTGTGCTGTTGGGCCCACTCTCTTCCTTCCTGTCTGGGGCCTGAGGACACACACACACACACACACACACACACACACACACACACACACACACACACGCACGCACGCGCCAGAGAAAACACCTCCCTTTAATATGGGCCTCAACCATACTGCCTGCCAGGAGCACTAGTGGAGGAGAGGAGGGGCTGAGAGACTGGGTTCAGTAACTGCTAGGCCTGACTCTGTGTCTGTGTGTGCGCACGTGCGTGTGTGTACGTGCTCAAATAGTGTGTCTCTGTGTGTGTGAGAAATAAAGGGGAGGGAGGAAAGAGAAGTTGGAGAGCAAGCCTCTGTAATATGTAACCCATGTGTGGCCCTCAAGTGGTGTGTGTGTGTGTGTTGGAGGGGGTTGGTAATCTGGAGGTGAAGAGAACATCTGGATATGTTTTTCCTGGTGTACTGTGGCTGCTGCCTCCACTTGCCTGTGTGTGTTTGTGTGTNTGTGTGTGTGTGTGTGTGTGTGTGTGTGTGTGTGTGTGTGTGTGTGTGTGTGTGTGTGTCTGTGTTTTAGAGTTTTAGTGGTTCAGTGTGTCAGGTCTTTGTACTCTGCTGCTCCTCTTGGATATTTGCTTCCCCTAACATTATGTTATATTCCAACAGATTTATGAGATTGGAATGATATCCAGCTACAGAGATGGGTAGACTAGCTTGCCCTGTTGCAGCAGTTGGAAGCTACACTGCCGTACATAGTTTGACTGTTGCTACAGGATGGAAAAACAACATAAAAATCATTCATTGCCAATATATTTTCTTTGCACTTCTCTTACTTGTAGTGTGACAATTTGTCTTTGAAATGATCGTTCAGATGGGTGGTGGGTGCTTGATGAGCTTTGGCAAACTTGGGGAGTATGTAGTCCTACGAAAGGATTCAGCTGCAAAATTTGTTGAACGATTGACCAGGTGTGTTGAGCTGTGAAAGTCGGGTTTTAATTTCTCTCTCACACTCTCTTTTTCTTAAGTCACAAAGCTACCTCCATCACTGCCCATGCTTATAACCCTGTGCTACACCATAAATACCTTTGAGGAGAGACGATCTGAAAGTGTCCCCCCATGTAATCCCTGTTTATATGATTCATTGCGTCTAGATTACAAAGACAGAATATGCCGAATTCCTGTTAATGCCCCCCCTCACCTCTCTCTGACGGCAGGGTTTTCACGCAACTTCTGAGTGTGGACATTCTAAACAGGTATAAGCACAGTTGCTTTCCGATGTGGTGTCTGACCACGACAAGACTGAGTTCTTTTGAAGCATACTGAAGCCTTAAAGCTTACCAATGTGGTCTAAGTATGAGTAGAAATGAGATAGGCCTATGCAATGTAGACAGAACCACATACAGGGTGTAGACTAGAATGTGAACACCTAATTTGAATAGGCTTAAACTTTGAAGAGGATAAATCACACTTATCAAGATAAGTCATATTAGAGGAAGCATTTTTCAGTTATAAAAAGATTTATCCATCAACATTTTGATAGGAATTTTCAAAGCAACATAGACAATGAGCAAAGATCCAAATCACTTATGCCCAGATTACAAACAAAAGTTAACTAATCCAATAAATTACCTTTTCTCTTTTCTACATTAATAACATAATGAGACAGTTATAAGTACTGTTGTGCACATTTACAGAAAGTCTTGACTGCAGCCAGAGAGTGTGACAGGCTTTAAAAAGAGGAGAAACCTGTTTGAGCCTCAGTCCTTCTACGTCTTCTCTGGCCACTGCTGGACTTGGCAGAGCGCCCATGTGCCTCATTTCCTGCTTCAGACCTTCTCCCCCATTACCTCCTACACCTTCCCCCTCTGCTCCTCCTCCTCTGCTTCCCTCTCTGACTCGGGGGAGTCAGAGTCAGACCGAGCCGTACTTGTCGGCAGTGACTGAGGTTTGGCACTTTGCTCCTTCAGCCCACGCCTCAGCTTCTGTTCCAATTCCATCTTTTCCATTCAGTCCCAGAGGGAGTGAATGGTGGGATGGAGTAAGGTTTATATTTCTTCTGACACAATTTGAAAAAGATTTTAATCTGGTCAAGCAAGCATCTTATCACCAGCACAGTAAAGGAGCTGCAGTTCATTTAAAAGGCTAGTTTTGCTGCCCTCTACCATAAGTCCATATCTAGATTCATTTCTGTGGACTGTATACTTCTTTATTCACATCTGCAACTATGCCAAGATTATTTACACATCTATGGTTAGATTTGGGACAGATCTCTGAATACTTACTAGCATATCGCTTGAGTATAAAAATCTTCAAGGTCAGCCCTAAATTGCACTGCACAAGAGCGATAACCTGCCACTGTTCAGGTAACACAAATAAAACTAGCTCACACATGCTTCAAGGTGTGTAAATGTGTGTCGAGTGTTCAAAAGTGTTGAGAACTGATGACCTACTTTACAACAGGCAAACCCATAAAGCAAACCTGGTTATAACTTCTCAAAGCCTCACCTCACCTTAACATCACCTGCTTCACTAAAGATGGGCTGCTCTTATACACACACCCATAATTAAAGCCAGCCTTTGACCAAAAAACATAGCTTAGAATGCTATATGACAGTAAAATACCCTGGCCTATATGTTGTTTGTTTCACATTGTATTTCACAAACTGTATTATATTAAGAATAGAAAGTAGGTTTCACATCCAAGCTGACTGACAAATGATTTTTCGCACGTGCACATGGTGATTCTTGGCAACAAGATGGTTTACTATGATCTAACAGCAATATTTATGAGGTAATTCGTTTATACTGTAAAATCGCTACAGTAATGTTGAGTTCATATAGTGAGCTGAAGCTATTTTCACAGCGAGATCATTGATGTATTTTTTGGCCACCTTTGATCACCATCTGCCTTTAAGGCTCCACCTCTCAGCTGTTGTAGTGATATAATGGGGTGAGGTTGTAGGTGTGTGTGTTCTTGTGTGTGTGAATGAATTAACGCTGTGACTCACTTCATTGCTTTTATAATGTCCTTGAATACATAGATACATGTTTGCTCTCCAGCTTGATTAGATACAGTAAGTGGTGTAAAGGTTAGAAGCAATTTAAAAAGATTCAAGCATTAAAATAAAGAGCTAAACACAATTAATGTTACTTTTATGATGCTGTTTCTGTGATTTATGGAATATATCTGATTGAGCTAGAAATGTCGGGAGCAGCTCCAAAGACAATAAGGAGCAGACTGACTTTGCGGACAGGTTGGGTGACTCAGTTTTAGGGTGGATTTTTATGGTTAACTCTTTGGCTGAGATATGATAGATTTGTTTTGTCATTATCCACAGAAGCACTAGAATTTAGTTTGTGTTAAAGCTTATTTGACCAAAGTTCTGGTTGCTTCTTCTGTGTTCTCATGTTTTATTATAGTTAGCACTGTCATCTGTCAGGCACAAGATCCATCCATCCATTTTTTTCTGCTTATCCGGGACCAAGTTGTGGTGGTGCCAGCAGGCCAAGCAAGGTAGCCCAGATGTCCCTCTCCCCAGCCATATCCTCCAGGTCCTCCCACTGGATTATGAGGCATTCCCATGCCAGATTGGATATGTAATCCCTCCAGTGTGTTCTGGGTCTGCCCTGGGGACTCCGGGACTCCTCCCAGTTGGACATGCCTAGACAACCTCCAAAGGGAGGCATCCAGGAAGCATCCTAATCAGATGCCCGAATCACCTCAAATGACTCCTTTCAATGTGAAGGAGCAATACTTTGAGCCTTTCCCGGATGTCTGCTCCTCACCCCATCCCTAAGGGTGAGCCCAGCCACCCTTTGAAATAAACTCATTTTGGCCACTTATATTCACGATCTTATTCTTTCAGTCACTACCCAAAGCTCATGACTATAGGTGAGGACTGGAACGTAGATCAACTGGTAAATTGAGAGTTTTGCCTTGGCTCAGCTCTCTCCTCACCACTGTTCACTGTAATGTCTGCATTACTTCAGAAACCACACCAATCCCACCTGTCACTCTCATAGTCCATTTTGCCCTCAAGTGTGAACAAGACCCTGAGTACTTAATACTGAATACTTAAACTCCTTCACTTGGGGCAGCAACTCGCTCCCAACCCTGGAAAGAGCAATCCACTGTTTTCCGGCAGAGTACCATAGCCTCAGATTTGGAGGTGCTGATTCTCATTTCGACCACTTCACACTCAAAACGTCCCAGTGCGAGCTGGAGGTCATGCTCTGAAGAGGCCAGCAGGACCACTTCATCCGCAAAAAGCAAAGATGCAATCCTGAGACCCCCATAAGGCCCTGTGTTCAAATCCAGCTGGATCCATATCTGTGTGGGTTTTCTCCAGGTGGTCAGGTTTCTTTTGCGCAGTCGAAAGACATGCAGATTAGGTAATTTGTAGCTCGAAATTTGGTCTGAATGTGAGCGCGATCGACTCATGACCTGTCCAGATGTTTCCCTGCCTCTCACCATATTGAATGTTGGAATAAGCTCCAGCCTCCACCGTGCATTTGACCCTAGGTTTTCAATCCTAGTCCACACTGCATATTTTCCATATTTCCCTGCTCTATCAGCACCCCATTAGCTAAATTAGGTGTGTTAATCTAGAGTTATGCCTACAGATCTTGATTGGCTCAAATCAAATGTGGGTAGAGCAAGGAGAGATGGAAAATACGCATTATTGTGGGTCCTGAGGACAGGATTGAGAACCTAGACATGAGACAAGTTAGTATAGAGGATGGATGGATGGATGGATGGATGGAATGAAGGAAGGAAGGATGGAAGGAAGGAAGGAAATATTATTTGTTCATGGCACTTTAATGCCATTATTCAGTTTGAAGTCAGATGCTAATCCATGTGCTAACAGTGACTTATGTCAAAAAAACAAAAAAAACAACCTAATATTAAAAAAGAACCACTAAAAATGTTTGGCTGTGTCACGTATTCCCCAGGGGTCCCTGAATGTCACTTTAACAATGACTGTATCAAAGCCTTTGATATTGTTGACATCTGACTGTATTGCAGCAAGCATCTGCCCTGCTGAAGTGTTCTTATGCAAGACATTAAAATGCATCAACAGCAATACATTGCTGTGAATAAGCCAAGCAAAAAATAAATAAATAAATAAAAAATAAATAAATAAAGTTATTCAGTAATAACAGGGTTTTATTCAGTTTTTATGACTAGGTTAATTATATTTAATTTAGACATACATTAGTTTAAACAGGACTTAGTTGTGGATTTAAAGCCATTTCCAAACTTGCAAAGCATTTCATCACTGTGGTCAGTCATCCATCCACTCTTTAAAACCATTTTCCATCTCTCTCTCTCTCTCTCTCTCTCTCTCTCTCTCTCTCTCTCTCTCTCTCTGTTATTTGGTCTTTCTATCTCTATTCATCTGATCTGTCTAGTTTGGTCTTTAATAATGTATTTAACTGAGAGACTTCTCTGTGGCTCAGAGACTGCTCAGAGTTCAAACTGAAAGCACATGTTTGTACACACACACACACACACACACACTCACATACACTTACTGTATACTGTATGCATGCACATAAATATACCCAACCACATGTAGGCTATCTGTGGGATTCCTGAAATATTCATAGCAGCCAATGCTCACACACTTCCACTGAAGGCATCAGCATTAACACTGGCTGCTTTTTATTTCTGTGGACAGCTGAACGCTTGCCAATTCACTTGAGGGTCTCATTCTGATTGTTTGAGGTTGTCTAGCAGCTGCTATTGTGAGAGTTATCATTTATTTCATTACATTTGTTCAAGGTGAAATATCATCCCACCATCTTAGCTGGGTCTATTGTTTCAGGTTGATAGCTGCACATGGAAGTGCCTGCAGCCTCCAGTTCTTGGCGTAAAAATTGTACATTGGTTGTGAATAGTTGTACAGTCCAATATAGTATTATAATTTAATGTAATACCATAATCTTGCAACAATTACTGTCCCTGTGAAGATTTTTGTGTTTAATTCAATCTCTTTAACTGCTGAAACAATTAAGTTGATTAATGGATTAGTCAATAGAAGGTTTATCAACAACAGTTCTAAGAATCAATTGATCATTTTAGTTCATTTATCAAGTAAAAATATTAGATATTTGCTGGCTCTACCTTCATAGAGTCATACATTGAATATATTTGGGTTTGTGAACTTTTAGTTAGACAAAATAATTAAGTTGAAGATTCTGGTAATTTGATATTTTATAGACTTCACAACTGATTAACTGGGATATAATTAAGAGGTCAGCCATTAATAAAAGTGCTTGTTTATTGTACCCTTACTGGTCATATAGTGAAAGTTCCTAAACCCCTAAATATATGTATTTTACCAGTAATCATTAAGTATACCAGTCTGATGAACTGTATGTCTGATTGATGAGCAGATACTGTAGTTATGAAACACTGGGGAAAAGAGTCAGAATCGAGGAGACAGACAGAATTCCTTGATATATTTTCTAGGCCTGTTTTTATGTGTTGTGACCTGCGTGTTTGGGGGCAAAGGAAACTGCAGAGGAAATGCCAGCGTTAGTGTGGGAGAGGGGTGGTCACCTCACTTCATCACTGAGGTGAGTGGGTTTAAACCACAGTCTTGCTTAAAGAGACCTCAGACTGGAATGCATTAAAAAAAAACAAAACAAAAAAAAAAAAAAATNAAAAAAAAAAAAAAATAACCTCTTTATTACCCGTTTGGTAATTTTCCCATTGTTCTGCAGTGAAGAAAGCAAAGAAAGTACATTGTAATTCTGCAGCATTATATATGTAGCCTACATGGATAGTAATAGGAGGGAATTGTATTAATAAGATTCTGTTTTCAGCCCAGAACACCACAAATCCTGCCAAATCAGAACAGAAATGCTGTCTTAATTAAGTGGAGTTCAGTATCGTGAACATGAACTTTAAATCTCTGCAGAAGCTAGAATTAAGAGCATTTAATCTTTGAAATAGTCTTTGGAACAGCTCCATTAACAATGAATGGGACATTTTTCTGAATACTGGATCAACCCAGGGTGATTTTCCAGGGATATGGGCAAATTTTCCAGTTCAAAAATTATCAGCTGAAGGCAGTTCATAGGGTTCAAATGAGTCCAGAAAAATCATATCACTCATTCAGACCATTCAATTTTTTTTTTTTTTTTTTTTTTTTCCTTCAGAGATTTGTTAAATTGGGATTCAGGGGATATGATCATCTGAGGAACTGACAGTTTTTCAGATCTTTGCTTTTTTCAGTCTCATTGGATTTGTGTTGTATGTTTGGTAAGTGAATTTTGGTAAGTAACACTTCATACAGGGGGGCAGAGGAGCTCAGTTCTGGGTTTGGATTTACAGAGAGGACTCTGAGCTCATCTCATCTTCATGCTTCAGAAATTACATTACCACTCTGGAGTAATGGGATGATGGAATTACAGGCTCTTCCATCTGGCAGAAAGAGTATTTTCCATTAGTGGGGGAAGACTCTATGTCAAGAGGATCAGTTTATATTGATTGCTTTTTTTTGTTGATTATGTTATTTGGTTGCATTTAAGTACAAGTACAGTTAAACTGTTTCAAATCCTAATATGGAATATGGTGGTATGGATAAGAAAAGTCTAAAAAAAAAAAAAAGTATGGAACAGGAAATGTGTATATACACAAGGCCATCAATTTGGCAAGTAAATCTGTTGCCAGTCATTTTGTTTCCTTTGTAGATGAGATCAATGTTTATCCTGTCTGACCAAGATTATCCAGGATACCATGTGCAGGAATGAGATTCTCTGTGAATATTACAGAACTCATCCTACTTAGTAATGTTAAATTTTGTCCAGAAATTAGACCTGAAGCAACAGGTTACCTTCCAGGCTTCCACTTTCTTTCTCCCTGAAAGAGTGTCATTATGAGTCCAGTGGCAGTCCTCCATCACCAAAGTTTGGAAATAAGTGATGATAGTTTTGTTTACTGCTTGAGTGCAATTTTCAGACAAACACACTGAGTAGCTACATACTCTAAGAGAGCCTGTTATTGTCCATGAAAGGAGTTGAAACACAAGAGCCCTAAGTTTGTGTGTGAGTGTGTGTGTGTGTGTGTGTGTAAAAGTCAGCAGGGGGGATAAAGAGCCATTGTCTGCAGCTGGTGCATCCTCCACTCCTCCTTTCTGCAGCTGTGAGGAAATCAAATGCTCCTCTTTTTACCCTCTCTGCCTCTGTCACAACCTGCTGATGCTTATTAGGTCATTTGTGGTGATATGTACTGATGATTCAATCAGCACTTGTGTAGGATAGCAGGTCACCAGCACCACTGAGCTATTGTAAACGATAATGGCCTACATAACATCAATAACATCAACTTATGATACACTGTGTGAAGATGAAGACAGGAATGAAATCAGTTTGTGTTCTAATTAACAGACAGGCTGTCTCTGAAATGACAATTTGTTTTAAGCACTGTGGACAAAAATCTGCCCTGCTAGAGTCTTTAAGGACCAGTTTCCCAAACTGGGCTGCTGTAGTAAACGAATGGGACATCCAGAACCCCAATCTGAAGAAGGGCTCTGGGTTAAAATGCCCTTGGTGGTCCTCAAATGTGTATTTCCTAATATTAATGATTTAATTTCACATTTTAACAGTGACTAAAATCAAAAATGCTAACAAAACTTTATCATATGATACAGCAAGCGTTAATAAGAAACACTCCTTGTAGACTTTTAAAATGGGGCTATTGGTCAGAGTAAGTTAAAGACAGTCATTAGTCCAGTTAACAGCCAAAATGATTACACGTGGGAATGTGTCCAGTAATTGGTGTATATGTATGTGCAGAGGTGTGTTTGAGTTGTGGATGAGTACACATCTGGTTATTTTGGGCCTATAATTCAGAGGTACACAAGTCCAGATGTAATTCTAAAAGATGGTGAGGATCCAGCCTTGAATCACTAGTGGTAGTTGAGGTACAAGTGGACACAGATATGATCTACATCAAAGAAGTAACACTGACTCTCTTAGTTCAGTGAAAACAGTACAGAACTCTACATGTCTTCCAGTGAAAAATCAGTTTCTTTGGTCAAGTTCTTTTAACTCCTGAGTTTTTAAAATTTAAGAAAAGTTAAATTAAAATGATTGACATTGTGGTTCAATGGGCGTACTGTCATCTTAGAGCAAGAAGGGTTCAAATCCAGCTTTGGCTTTTCTATGCAGAGTTTGCATGTTTTCCCTTTGTCTGCACATATTTAATCCAACAGTCCAAAAACATGAATGTTATATGTTACTATATCTCAAGTATCGGTTGCTTTTGATGAAGCATCTGCCAAAAGAATAAATGCACTGATAAAAACAGAAAATTATAACATGAAACTGTGTGCATGTTTAATATAAATACAGAAATGCCATCACCTTTCAGCCCTCTGAGGTGAAGCAGATATTTGTCTAATCACACAGGAGGATGTCCATCTTACGTAAACAGAAATAAATTTAGTAAAAATAAAGAATGTTATTCAGGCTCACAACAAAAGGAAAATTATGTGAATCTGCGTAAACAGTGCAAATGGTGGTGTCTTTATATGCTGTAATACTACGATGAAACGGCGCATAGTGGTTTGTATTTGCCGATTACCCATCCTCCCTGTCATCAGAGTTATTAATGAATGGAGGGCATGTTCTGAAGCGTCTGGGCTGCTTTGCATCATTTCCAGCTCTGTGCCTTTAAATCTCAGCAGCTCCTCCTCCTCCTCCTCAATGACAAGCTCTCAGAGCCTCTTTAACGCGTCCAGTGAAAATGACAAACCAGAGGCGCTCCGCGGATCCGCATGTCAAATAATAATCATGGGCTTTAACAACATCTCACCCCAAACTCACATTTCAAGGGATTAAGGAGGTGTCAGGGGTCGTTTTGTTGGTCGTTTAGATGCGTTTAAGTCGGCGCTGCTCGCCAAATGGACGTCGATGGACTGGAATGAAACCTCCACTTATAACGGACTGAAGGAAGGAGAGAAAGGGAAAGAAACCTCTGTATGTTCAAGTTTCCTGCCCCATCGGTGCGTGTATGTGCGGTGTGTATGCGGGAGCGTGTGTTGGGTGCGTGTGTGTGTGAGCCCGCCAGAACAGCAGCAGCAGCAGCAGCAGCAGCAGCCCCGGCGGCGGCGGCGGTGGTGGCCGCGGGAAGGGAAGTTTAGCGCCGTGATTTTTCTTTTCCTTCTCTCCCTTTTTCTGTTTTTCATGCCACGCCAGAGCACACGCGGATTAACATTTCCCTGATGAAAATTAATCATCTGTGGGGAGGCTCTGTGATCGTGACTACGATGATGTCGAGTAAGAGTGTGGAGTGGCTGCAGGATGAGCTGGAGTCCGGGGCCACCTCTCTGCTGCTGCTGGACTGCAGACCCCATGAGCTGTACGAGTCCTCGCACATCGAGTCTGCCATCAACCTGGCCATCCCGGGCCTGATGCTCCGCAGGCTGAAGAAGGGCAACCTGCCGATCCGCTCCATCATTCCCAACAACGAGGACAAGGAGAAATTTGTCAAGCGCTGCAAGACGGACGTGGTGGTTTTGTACGACGAGGCGACCTCGGAGCGGCAGGAGTCCGGGCTGGGGANAAGACGGACGTGGTGGTTTTGTACGACGAGGCGACCTCGGAGCGGCAGGAGTCCGGGCTGGGGAGTTCCGTCCTGGGGCTGCTCTTACAGAAGCTCCGGGACGACGGGTGCAAGGCGTACTACCTGGAAGGTACGAGCAGACGCATAGCAGCCAACCTGACTATAGATGTTCTATGTTTGAATCTTTTTAGTGTGTAAAACGTGTTATAATTCATGAAACAACTTCCTGACTCAGCACTCTTCAACCCAACACTGTTTAATTTCTTACACGTACAGTTACAGCAAACGTCTTATTATTAAAACAACTATCAAAAATGTATTATTATCTGACCAAGGCTGAAAACATTACTAATTAAAAAATACTGGGGTTGGGTTTTGAATAAAACCGGAGATATCTGATAAATATTTGAGTTTATATGGTAAAAATCCAAATGCGATGTGATCTTAACTCGCTCATGGCATGAATCGTTATTACAGATTATTAAATTGTAATTCGTGTCATATTGTGGCGCTAAATCAAAGAAGCCAAACTGAAATACCTGGATTACGTCTGCATATATTTATGTTATCAATTAAGGTACTGATAGTGTTTTCATTTATTAAAACAGTTCTTAAATAAAACATGTTGGCATAGTTGGAATAAAAATGAGAAAGATCCGTGTGAAGTCATGGAGTTAATCAACTTTGCTGTTCGACAATCCGCACAGCCGTTTGGTACACCGACATAAAAGTCGATTTTCTTTTTACCCCTGACAAAATAGAAATGATCTATTATGAAGCTTGCAACCGTGTGGTGTGTGTGAAAAAGCAGCGCTGGGTCAAATATGTTTTCAATTAAACGCTGCAGAAAGGTCCCCGCCATGTTGTGTTCCTCCAGGAAAAGACAGCTCGTTTTTTCATGAATGAACAGACGACGCGCATTGACTATTCCTCCACCACTAAAAGAAAAAGAAAATACAGCTGTAAACTGGTAAAAAAAAAAAACAACAACAACACGCAAGCTCATACGGAGAGTGTTGTCAGATATCGGTGTGATTTATCTATAAATGAACAGAAATGTTTCATAGGAGTAGCAAGCTGAGCTGCCATTCACAAAAAGTCCACTGAGTTGTGTTGTAGCAGCCTGGCTGTCCTGATTTCTCCCCAGGGCTCATCTTTTCTCAATGGAGCACATCTGGTTATTCAAAAATGACTTAATTCGCACATTATTGCATGTGTAGTGATGGATTAAACAGCTCCATGACCTCCAGCTGGTGTCATACAGCAAGAAGCAGCAGAACAGGATACATTTCCACAAAAATGGTCTTGCTTAACGGTATGTTTTATGGTTTATGCAGGTGTAGGTCAGATTTCAAGGTGGGAATGAAAATTGAGTTTAGCTTGGTATGTTTTGTGGCACAATTAAGAAAAGTAAGTTAGGTTACAATGCCTGAGTTAGATTATTTTCTTATATAAGTCTATGAAGTCAGTGTTATGGGTAGTGGTTCATTTTCTTCATAGAAGTAAATAGATAAATTAGTCACAAGTGTATATTATAACTTTTCAGTCAGTTGATCACTTTGAACAGAAACAGATCTGTCATCCAGTCTACACACTTCAAAATCAGAGCTGCACAAATGAAAATAGACTTAACCTGAAGAATGATTAATGTAGAGAAAATTGTATGTGTAATATGCCATTTTGGTACCATGGCCATGTCACATTTAAATCAAAAATCAAATGTTAAATATGAATCGGTGCAATGCTTTTTGTCTTCCTGACATGGAATTTGATATTCCTGTGTTTTTTTGTTGCTGTTGTTGTTTTTAGCCACATCCTTTCTGATGTTCTGTAGGGGAAAAAAAGGTATTGTTTAGGTAGTAAATAAATGCCAAATACATTATAAAGGAAAAACTGCAAAAAAAACAAAAAAAAAAAAAANAAAAAAAAAAAAAAATACAACAAAACTTAAACTTCATAAGGTTAAACACAATTTACAGGATTATTTACTATCATAAGCACAGATTTTATCAATTTTTTAAATTTAGTACCATCCTAAAATCCATGTGCTTAATTTATTACCATTCAGCTTTGTGATCCACCTCTTGTGTCATGCAGTCTCAACATTCAGCTGCCATTTTGTATTAGTTGAATTACACAAGAGGAAGTTTTGGAGGGCAGAGCAAACATTTTCCCTGACATACAGTAACCTGCCTGTGGTCAAGTACAGGGCACATTTTATGTAGCACCCACTGAAAGGATTAACTTGACTTTATCCTAATATTGACCTTTTTCTGGTCTTTTCCTTGGCCTCCAGGGGGCTTCAACATGTTTCAGTCAGAGTACCCGGAGCACTGCGAGACCAATTTGGACTGCTCCTGCCCCAGCAGTTCCCCACCAGCCTCAGTCCTCGGACTGGGAGGACTCCGCATCAGCTCCGACTGCTCGGATGGGGAATCTGACCGTGAACCGGGCAGTGCTACAGAGTCGGAGGGCAGCCCGCTCCCCAACAACCAGCCAGCATTCCCTGTCCAGATCTTGCCATACCTGTATCTGGGCTGTGCCAAAGACTCTACCAACCTGGATGTGCTAGGGAAGTATAACATCAAGTACATACTCAATGTGACACCAAACCTGCCCAACATGTTTGAACATGAAGGGGACTTCAAGTACAAACAGATCCCCATCTCTGATCACTGGAGCCAGAACCTCTCTCAGTTTTTCCCTGAGGCCATTTCGTTTATTGGTAAGTGAGGGTGGAGAATGATGAAGTTTGTTGTGTTGTGTGTTTTGTGCATTATTCACTTTTACATGTATTTATCCAGTACCATAAATTGTGAAAATTGTTCTTCTTAGCATATAAATGGTTTTATAGAAATTATTTTTTAGTTGGGTGGTGCTTTGGGAAAAGATTTTGCTGTTAACAAAAACAGTTTATAGATATCAGCTTGTGTGATACTATTATTCGTCAAGTTTCCCATCATTTCTTCAGACTTAATTCTAATAATAATAATTTCCTCCTCTGATGAGTAAATAAGAACACCAAGGTATTCATATTGGTTTGTTTTAAGAACCATTGCCATGTCTCCTTTTCAGACTAATATTACTTTTTGGATGGAAGTAAACATGACATATGCCAGAGCCTGAGGTCATGGCAGATTTGGGTCATGCAGATATTAACTGATAGTGTCTGAGTATCACCCTCATGCAATGATCACATTAGCTTTCTTTGGTAACAGGGCAATTATGGTAAGAACTAGAAGCTCAAACTGAGTAGGCCACCTAAATATGACCTTATACTTTTAGTTTCATAACATGCCCGTGCTCATTTGTTGGACGTTTTGAAATCCAGAATCACCAGAAATAAGGTTTCATGCATTAAAGAAAGCAAACATAGAGAGACATTTTATTTTTTTCTAGCAATTTACCAGCCTGATGACCTGAAACATCTTGTGTCTAACAAGATAAGTCAAACTTTAATTTTTCTGTATTCTTAATAAAAGCATTGGAACTGCATAAACATCTAGAAATCTGCAGTTTATTGCAGACTAACCACTGGAGTGTATACAGTTACTTATGTGACTTCAGAGCCTTGTAATGTTGGTTTTGGGTATCATGTTGAGGATGGTGGGGTCTTTTCCTTTAGCCTTTTATAGTAGCAAGTGAGCACACATCATGTATAAATTGAATTTGGCATCCGCTCAGCAGCATGAGCTCGTGAGCCAGCTGACCCCATTCCTACAACAAGAGATGTAGACAGAGAGTGAGGATGGGCTATCCATCAAAGAGCAAGCGAGACAAAGACACAGAGACAGAGAGAGAGATAAGGAGTAGATGAGAGAGAAGAAAGGAAAGAAGCACTTAACTCTTGCTCTAATGGCCTGTAGTGATAGTGCAAGGACTTGCAACTGAGAGAGGGTGGATGGATGTAGCCTGTTAATAATGTAAGATGGTTTTTATTCACATTCACGTTTCACTGTGTACAGAAAGCTTGGCAGTGCTGCTGTCACTGAGAAACGTCATTCTAGATTTAAAGGAAAATAATATTAAAGGTCTTGAATAGAGCTGGGAATATATATATATATATATATATATTTTTTTTTTTTTTTTNTTTTTTTTTTTTTTTTTTTTTTTTTTTTTTAATTCAATAGCAATACAAATGTTGGTACTTTGCTATATTTCTATACTGATACTTTATTTGAGACCTTTTCTGTTTTAATAAAGAGAGTTTTAAATTAAAAGTCATATATTATTTAAAAGACTCTTACTAACTTTGAAATTTTACAAAAAAAAAAAAAAAANAAAAAAAAAAAAAAAAATGAAAATTACACAAGACATTAGCTCTTTGTACAAATCTTTATTTTGATGCTGGTAAGTGTAACTACTTAGGTATCAAAACAAGGTATCAAATGATGCCACAGATTTTGATACTCAGCAGCATGGAGACATTTCAAATTGAATTTTCGATCCCTAATTTGGAAAGAAAGATCTAATTCTCTGTTTGCTTATTTTGAGGTATTCTTTTTATTATATAATCATCACTATAGTAATTTAAAAAATAAAGTTTAAAGGAAAAGATTGGATTAAACCCATTTTTGCATTCGTTATGTTTTGTCGCATCCAAAAGTTGATTTCACCTCTGAAAGAGAAAACTGTTCTTTACAGGTTACCTTAAACAGGGTCATCTAGCAGCAAGAACAGCTCAAAATATCCTTCCGGTAGTAGTAAGTGAAGAGGAAATGCAAAAAACTGCTAATTATGTGCCAGATTGTTTAGATCTATTTTTACCTATTTTTATTTTTTGAATAGTAGGACCATAAGTTTTAATAGCAATATAATCCTGTTTCTCATGTTTTACTTTCCTATGTTCTCGTATTTTATCCTGCTTTTCCTTCCCTCACTTTTTCCTGCCCCTCTCCGTCTCCTCCTCAGACGAGGCCCGCTCCAAGAAATGCGGCATCCTGGTCCACTGCTTAGCCGGGATCAGTCGATCGGTAACCGTCACTGTGGCCTACCTGATGCAGAAGCTCAACCTGTCGCTCAATGACGCCTACGACTTTGTCAAGCGGAAAAAGTCAAACATTTCCCCAAACTTCAACTTCATGGGCCAGCTCCTGGACTTTGAGAGGACACTGGGCCTTAACAGCCCCTGTGACAACCACTCTTCCAGCCCAACCCATGAGCAGCTCTTTTTCACCACCCCGACCAATCACAATGTGTTTCAACTGGACAGACTAGAGTCCACATGAAAATCAGGGGTCAAGGTGGTGGTGTTACCATGGTAACAATGGCTGCACTGGAAGAAGCAGCCAGTTTTAATGAATGTTTTAGTCTCCTGAGGCTCATTGTCTGAGAGCCCGGCCACTGAGCAGCTTTGAAGGGACAGCAGAGGTCAGAGATGACAGGTTAAAGGGGAAAAATAAAGCAGAAAGCAAAACCTATTTTTGACAGAGGGATACTGATGGAGCAGATTATGATCGGAGTGATTGAAATGAAAGAAGAGCCTGATCAACTTGTCTCGTAAATGCCCTGCTCTGTAATGGAGGAAGAATGCAGGGGACTTAACTGACTGAGAAACTGAGTGACCTCAGCAGGATAGACAGCTTCATACAAAGATAGGAACACGGAAATCTTCAGTGCTTGATTTTTGAGATGACAACATCCTCTCTGATTTTCTGTCTCAGCTCTCAACCTGAGCTGACTGGTGCCAAGTGGAGAATCTGGGATTTACAAGTAGGAAATCTCACTCTACTGAATGTAGAGTTTTTAAAAACCAAGGAATTAACACACACGCACACATAAACAAAGTATGTATGTTTGTACTGTATGTATGTATGTAACGTGCATAGAAAATGTATGGGCAGTCCTTAACAAAATCAGTATGTCTATATGCATTTTTGTGTACATTTACACACAAATGTATACCTTATATATACGCAGAAAAATATTTGTCCAAAAACAAAGGTGATCCAATCCAGTAATGGCTTCAGAGATTGTAAAATTAAAGAATGGGAGCAGATGTGACGACGCCAACAAAAGAGAACATTGTTGTGATATTCCTAGTTGTCTTTTTATTTTTTGTAGTTTTTTCTTTCCTTTTAGGTTTCTAATGACCTAATGCAGTTTGCACAGTGGTGTAGCCATTGACTTGTTGGCACTTGGAGCCAGTGCTGGAAGCAGGCAGATAAAGAGACATTCAGAGAAGAAGAGTGGAGAGGAGAGGCCAGTCCCAGGCTGCGATGAGTCCCAACAGCTGCACGGAGCAGGAGGGAGGGAGCAGGAACTGAGCCGTGGGTGCAAGACTAAGACTGGGTGTAGGGTTTAAACAAGGTTAGAGTTAGGACTAGGACTATACCCTAATTTAGGGTTTAAACTAGGATTCAGGTTAGGACTAGGGCTGTGTTTGGGGTTTTGGCTTGGGTTAAAAGTAAGGCTGCAGTTGGGGATTAGCATTAGAACTGTGATTGGGTATAGGTAAAGATAGAAGGTTAGACATTTTACTTTCTTTGGCAAACTGAATGAAACTTCTGGTTCCTACATCTTCTCACAATGCACAACTTCATCCAGTTGTCTAAGAAGAATTACCAGTAGTTTTGCTACAGCTGTGTGGATATTTTTAAATTATTATCTTTAATTTCAATGCCAAAACTGAACTCAGATATTCCTTTGAAATTCCATCACAAGATTGTCTAACTGCTTGTTGTTACCTTGGTACCTTGTGTCTCTGACTTTTGTATTTTGAGACAGAGACCTGAATGAGACGTTGGGTTTGAGGATGGTGATACAATTTCTGAGGAACTTTCTGGGCATTTTATTTATGACCCACATTTTGCCTAAGAGGAAGTTCTCCAATTTCAGTCCTATGTGTGTCATCTTAGGTCTCACAGCTAGAGATTGCCAAAAAAAAAAAAAAAAAANAAAAAAAAAAAAAAAAAAAGAACAAAAATTTGCCCATTGTATCATTACCTCTTGCCAAGGGACAAAGCAGTTGGTTAGGTTGAGAACAAGGGGTTGGGCTGAGATTGTAGTCTTGTTTTTGGGATCACATTTTTGGTGTTTAGGGTTAGAATTAGCATTAATGGGGGACAAAGCTGCTTGTGGAGTTTAAGGACAGGAGTCTGAATCTGGGACTGGCCTCAACTATACTGCACTTACAGAGCTACTTCAGTAGCTTCTTGTTCCTTAACCACATTGGAGAATATGGAAAGAAAGCCTTTCTGCAAAGGAATCACCCATTTTGTCAAAAAACATTTCATCTCACCCTTAAGCCTTGGGTACATGATATTAAAAATATATTACACACAAATTTATATATATATATGTAGAGCTAATAGTAAACAGATCTATATTATTTTGTATACCTGAGCATGCTTTGGTGCTGTATGCTCTCTAACAGTAGAAGTAACCAGGGGTTGGATGTTGCTTTACCAGTTGGAAGATGAACAATGAGGACAGTTTTTTTAACTACTGTTGCTGCTGATCCCTGCAGTACACAGCATGTAGCCAAGGAGTTTTCTAAGACCCTGTCCACATTACAAGCACTTCACCAACAGGTAAAAAGGATAAATGTTTCAACAAATGGAAGGCTTTAATTCCTTTGTGCTGCAATAGTTCTCCTTTTTACTCCAGGTTTCCTTCTGTGAAACAATAGTGCAGCATTATAATAGGCTTATAAATCATAGGACTTACATGAAGCACAATATATAGAGCAAAGTACAGAAGGCTAGTTTCCAATGTGGACAGGGTCTCTAACAGAAACATAGAACTGGGTTTCAGAGGGGACAGATGTTGAATCTGAACAGGGTTGGTTTGGTTTTAGCTGGCCTTATATAATCTTTCTAACTTGTTTCTAATGCTGACTGTTCAATACTCTTTGTATCTCACTTTAAGAAATGTTGTGTAAAAAAAATGAAATGTTTGTTATCCGTAATTTGAATCAGAACATGGTAATAATAGACAGTTGTCTGTCTTTTACCGTAACGGGTTACACGAGGTCTTCTTTGTTACTCTGCAATATATCAGACACTTTTTTTGCAGTTTTTTATAGATCCAAGACCTCAACATTTTTAATTCTTCTGCTTTTGTACTATATCTATTATATATAATTATACAAGATCCAGCTCGATGGCTTGTGGACTGAAGTAAAATTTCACCTGGGGTGTCCAGAATGCAGGGCTTTGTGCCCAGTACCAACCTGAGAGAGGCCCTCACACACACAAACTAACGCAGACACCCAAACACCCAAGCACACACACATACATAAATACTCATACACACAACCAGAGCTGTGGTTCAGCATGCCAGTAATGTTTCACAATAGATTATTATGCCACCCGGCTTAAATAATTACACGGTTTTTTTCTGTCTTGTTTTAATATAATGTGCTCTATGCTATTCCTGTGGCCTTTAATATGAATATATATCTAAGTATATATATGTTATGAGTTTATATGCAAAGTTCTTCTCCTGTTATAGCATCAGAAATTAAAATAAGACTACCATGCTTGAATGGACTTCCCTTGTTTGAAGTCATATCCCACTTACAATAAGGAAATGTTGAGGACTTGATCCCTTGCACCCTAGGATTGAAATATATTTCAGTACAGAGCTTTTCTATTTAAAAGAATATAGTTGATTTCAAGCTGCTTTCTTGTGTTTTTGTGTCTTTGTAACAATGAAAGAGAAATCAAGTCTTTTTCTCTGTTTGTAAATTTGCCACATCACAGGAACGTCAGTTTCTGTGTCCTTACTTGTAGCTACATCTTGGTAAGAATGTGCTCATGAGCTTGGCAAGAAAGAGCGCAAATGGGGAGAGGAAATGAGTCGGCAGAGGCAAAAACAAAGTGAATGAAAAAGTGAATGATTTAAAATGTTACCTCAGTGAGGAATTTTTCAGGGATTTTTTGACAATGCATCTTGCATCGTGTTACAGCTTCAAACACATGTTGAATAGCTGTTTTGTATTGTGCTGTAAACAGTTTTTAAAAGATGCAATCTGTCTGTGTATAATAACGGGGCTTGTTAACTGGGGCAGTTCACATTCACCTTTGTGTCTACTGAAGGAAATACGATTGACCCTGTGTATTGTATAGTATATGGAAACAACACATGTTTATACCACAAATAAATATGGAAATATTTTTTTTCTTTAAAATGGTTTGCTTTTTATTGCTTACCACAAAATGATTTCAGAATCAAATACAGTAATAATGCACAGGAATTTGTTTTAATGGGTGTGGAATCATACTGACAACCTTAGCAAAACAATGCTTCAATATCCGTTTTTTATAAACGTGAAACCAAATAATATCACCACATCAGCTTTTTTTTCATTACTTTTGAATAATCGCTGTATACTGAAAGGAGTTTAAACCAACAAGGCTGTGGTAAGTGTTCTCTCCTCTCAGAACTTATGGTTTTGCTATGCCTAGATTTCATCTTATCCTCTTGTCACTCACTATTTCACTCACAGTTTGTCTTTCTGTGTTCTTGCTGTGGTTTTAAGAAGCGCCATGGTTTCAAAGGTTTCTGACATCAAGATATTGCTCAAACTGAAACTCTGCCACTTCCTCTCCTATACACCACTGTGTGTGTGTGTGTGTGTGTGTGTGTGTGCATGTATGTGTATGCATNGAAAAAAAAAAAAAATAGAACAACACAGTCACTATAGCCAAATCACCTATGTAGGTTATACTTACCACCTTCAGTAGTAGTGCATACATAATACATAACAGCTATATCACACACACATATGCTTGATATAACATATATATATATAGATAGATAGATAGATAGATAGATAGATAGATAGATAGATAGATAGATAGATAGATAGATATTTGAAACAGGATATAACTACCATCTTTTTCCAAGAAGCAATTGTGTCTATTAGCTTGTTCTTAGAAAACCATTCTTGTCTTTCTCAGCTTCTCATTTTGTTGGTAATGATGGGACATGTGCACGGTGTACATGAAAGATAACAGTAATGGGGGAAGACAGAAACCAAGTGATGAAGCAAGAAGGAGGGATTGTGAAAAAAAAGCATCTTAAAGACAGCAGCGAGCTGAGCTGGCTGGCTATAAATATCTCCCTGTCTCCTCTCCTCCTCTAGTGTTGCCCTCACTTCTCTTCCCTCTTTCTACAGTTCTTTCTTTCTTTCTTTTTTTTTTTTTTTTTNTTTTTTTTTTTTTTTTTATCAAGGGAGACTGATTTCATGTTAATTCAGACAGGATATTACAGTGACAGTGTAGCTGAAATAACGGAAATTAAGATCCCACCCTGTAAAGAGCAGAGTGGCTGGGTGATTGATGCTGCTGAGTGATGACCAATGAGAATTGTTTCCCAGCAACATGATGACAGAGTTTCCAACACGTCCATTATTGTCACAGTTTATGACACAGGAAAGGCTCATGCTGTTAATTTGCTATAAGTCAAAATGATTAAAATTAGAGAGTCACAACTTAGAATAGAAATTCTTAAAAGAATTGTGTTTTCTGAATTGAAGTATCTCAAACACCAGTGAAGACACACCTCACACAGGAAGCAGTGTAGGAAGGCTTGAATGTTGTTTATGTTAGCTGCTTCCACACTGCTGGTAGTTTTCTCACTTCATTTCCACGGGTCGACTCTAGATGGCAGAGTTTCTGAGTCAAAAGCAAAAGTAAATTCCTAACCAGCAAGTAACTTCCAGCGGTAGCCCAAACCTTCACCCTTCTTTTTTGGTCTTTTTTGGTAGCAAAAGTTTTTGTTTTGGCAGTTAAAAGCAAGGTTTTTACCGTGGAAACACTCGTCACCCACAATTCATTTTTAACCCAGAAAATATTGAGCCTGCCACTGTCACAGTTTGGTAAATAGCACAGTGAGTTTTGTCTTTGGGTATGGTCAGCAGTGAGCTAGCATTAGCTTTGGCTCTGAGCTCATTAAAACTGCCTTTTGGGGAAAATGAAAGACCTCTGAAACTTTAATGGCAGTTTTTGGATGATAGATTCTGGTCACTTTCACTTTCTGCTGGTATTCATTGAAAAATGTGTGGTGATCAGCAAGGAGACACAGAGACATAAGTTGCTTTCCTTCTCTGGCTGACGCCAAAACTTTATTATTCTGCCACACCCAACTGATCACAGATACACACCATGGCACATGCACTATAGTGTCCTACACTTAAAGGGGAACATACCCAATGCCTGTGAGTGAATTATGTTACAGTCTTTACNCCCCCCCCCCAAATTCACACACAGGTAAACCAGTCTTCTCGGAGGCCTGAGAACCCTGCTGTGAGCCATGAGAACCCTGCTCGAACAGGAGCCTTCCCCCAGCGGACCCACCGGAGGAGGGTCTGCAGGAGGAACTGCAGTCCCCTGGACAATCAGAGGATGTCCCTAGTGTGGCACAACCACTGCCGGAGCTGGAGCAGCCACATCCATGTGAGCAGGTTTCAGGCAGCCACTGAANCACAACCACTGCCGGAGCTGGAGCAGCCACATCCATGTGAGCAGGTTTCAGGCAGCCACTGAAACCCAGTCCGGACAAGCACCAAAATCCACTAGAAAAGTCTGGTCCCCTCCCTCAACAACTGGAAAAGGTCCATCATAAGGAGGTCGAAGAGGGCCATGATGAGCATCATGTTAAACAAAACAAACTTGGCCCCTCTGAGGCCTGCCAGGAAAGGAGAGGCAGGCAGGCCGTGTTGGGATGTGTGCACCGGAATAAACCCACCAATGCCTCTGTTGCCGTGGCCTCGAAGGGATGAACTGAGGGTCTCGCAGGGGCAGGAGAGGAAATCACCCGGCACCCTCAGTGTCTGCCCGTGGACCATCTCCGCTTCCGATAACCCGAGGTAATCCTTAGGGGCTGTCTGCAGACCAAGCACCACCAAGTGGAAGAGCATCGGCCCACATATCTCCTGTCAAAACAGCCCAGAATGCAGACCTTAAAGAGTGATGGAAACACAGAGTCCATTGGACTGGGGGTGGTAGGCAGTAATTGTGATGCAATGCAACACCTAACGACCGCACTACCTATGACCAAACCTCAGACACAAACTGTGGACCACAGTCAGATATCAAGTCGGAAGGGGTCCCAAACCTGGCAACCCACATCTCAACAAAGGCATTGGCCACATCTGACGCTGTTGTAGTAGCCAAAGGGACAGCCTCTGGCCACCTGGTAGTGCGGTTGACCATAGTCAACAAACACCAAAAACCGCGTGAAAGAGGCAGCGGACCCACCAGATCTATGTGCATGTGGTCAAACTTCCACACAAGGACCACAAATTCAGCCAACGGGGCCTTCACACTTGCGTGAACTGTGAACTTTCTCCTGCTGGCATGGTATGCATGAAGCCACCCATGCGTGAATGTCTTTTATCAAGTTCAGCCAAACAAAACGCAAGGAGACCAGCTGCTGCGTGGACTTCCTACCTGGATGTGACAAACCATGAAAGCACTCAAAAACCTTTCTCCACCAACTCATCCCCGCCTGCTGCTTCAAAGGAACCAGCAGGCGGGGATGACCGGTTGACATCACTTAGGAGTACAACCCCTGAGTTATGGACCGTGGCCTCAGTCAACGTCAGGCTGGAACCTGATTTCTTAAGGACCTGAATGTTCGGGTCCCCCGCCTGATCTTTTGCCATTTCCACAGTCGACTCTGAAATCTACTGCATCTAATACCAGCTGGGACAAACAATTGGCCACCATGTTATCCTTGCCATCCACATGTGCTGGATATTGGTGGTGAACTCAGACACATAAGCCAATTGACGCTGCTGCTGAGCCGACCAAGTCTCTGAAATTTTTGACATGGCTGACACTAATGGCCTATGGTCCACAAATGCGCTAAAAGTTCAGCCGTCTGACATAAAACAAAAATGCCGGACCGATAAATACAGCGCAAGGAGCTCACGGTCAAAAGTGCTATACCTCTGCTCATTAGAACACAGCTGGTGGCTAAAAAATGCAAGGATTTGCCAAGACCCCCCAACAAACTGCTCTAGCACCACACCGACGACCAAATCAGTCTCATCAGTGGACAGAGCGATTGGAGTGGTCACTACAAGATGAGTCACCAATTTGTGGCGATCAGCAAGGAGATACAGATGTAAGTTGCTTTCCTTCTCTGGCTGATTCCAACACTTTATTATTCTGCCACACCCAACTGAGCCCAGATACACACCGTGATACCGTGACACGTGCAGTAGCATCCTACCCTTAAAGGGGAACATACCCAATGCCTGTGGGTGAATAATGTTAGTCTCTACACACATATTTTAAAAGAACAAATCTGTTTAAACTGATTTTCACCAGGTTTTTTTCCCCATTCACTCAGCAGTTGTTTCCATGTAGCATTTACGTCAGTGAGGACAGCTCGATGACAAGTTCCACTTATAAAATGTGAATGGAAAAATGGAGGGGGAAAAAATGCAAAGCACTGCTAATAATTATGTGCCAGTCTTCCTAAAGCTAATCAATAGAACAATAACTAAACTACTGTTTATGCTGCACATGAACTTTTTATAATCCAATTTTCACACAAAATTTTCTGTCATTATTCTGTTGTTTATCTTCGATGATTTATTGTTCAAGACCAATTTTCACCTACTTTTGAATATTTAAAATAAACAGAAAATCTCCCCTTTTTGAAAAACAACAACAACAACAAAAAGAAACTACTATGCAAAGGATAAAAAATTAAAGCAGAACGTTTAATCAAGCAGGAATTATTAAAGTGACAGTGAAAACTGCATCAGCCAAGCTTTGTTAAGTGCTGTGTTTGATTCCAGACAGGATCTCAGAGTGAATGAAGGACCACAGCACAATGGTATTTTACAAGTGGAGGTAAAATGCAGTGGAACTGGAAAATAATTTGTGTGCTTGCTATCATTTTGCGTCATGTTTTCTATGGATTGAATGACCTTGCTGCAGGTGGTTTCCATCTTTACTAAGCTGAATACAGCACTTTTCAATAATGGATCCAGTTCCATCTTCTATTGAGATTCTCCTTGTGGTCTTTGTCTGCTTGACAGAATTGAATCTTGCAAATAATTTACATGTGCCACTGTCATGGCAATGACAGAGGAGAGCAGGTCTGGCCACTTTTACAAAAGCTCTACTGTTTCTGCTGCTTTAATGGACCAAATAATTGCAGTTAATGGCTGCTATGGCTGCTGCTGTGGTACTTAGGAAAGCGCTGTCCACCCACTGTGAGTGGTACTGTATTGAGATGTACTGTACTCTCTCTCAACTCTCTTTCACAGTTATATAAAGAATTCAGCGCAGCTCTCCCTCTCGCAACACATCATTTCAAGAGCATAATGAAAGAGGGAGTGGAAGTGGAGGGAGAGAGAGAGAGAGAGAGAGAGAAGGCAGATGAGAGGGAGGGAAAGGAGAGGGAGGATTTTCATGTTTCATCATGCTGGGGCTTGCATGGAAGCCCCTGGAAAATGGAAGCTGAAAAATTTTTACAACTGCTGAAACAGCATTACAACATGTCCCGCGCCTCAGCAGTTTAGGACCCACGCACGTCTGTTGGTTCATTTGTTTGTTTTTGTTAGCAGGATAACTCAAAAAGATAAAAACCAAGTTTGATGAGATAGAATGGTGGACCATGGCACAAGGAAGAAACCCATTAACTTTCGTTGTGAGATCTGTATCCAGGGGCAGATCCTGGATTTTAAAAATAACAATTTAACATTACAAAATAGGTTTGTTTTTTTTTTTTTTTTTTTTTTTTTTTGCTTGTATTGGTGGTTTATATATATATATATATATGTTTTTGCCAATTTCTTCAAAAGTTCAATATGAAAAAACAAAACAAAAAAAAGACAGGCACATTTATCCCATGATAGACTATAAATTGGTGCAATTTGGTCTGGTTTTGGTTAAGGACATGTATCTGATGGACTAAGGGGGAACATGAGCTGCGTTGCATTAACAACAAGACCTGAACCTAAATACTCATATTCTTGAAATCATCAGTCAAAGCTAATATTTAAGAATAATGTGTTTTGAGACTAAACAGTAAAGTAAGAAAACTATGGGGGCATTGCAATGCAAACATACAATCTTATTTGCAGAAAAGAGTATTTTTTTTTTATCCACTTTGAGCACTGAGCGTAGCAGAATGAACCATTAATGTCACAGAATATTAACATTTTCATTCCAAGCAAACATTACAGTGACTCATTCCAGTGATCAACACATTCAGCCATACAATGAAGTCAGCTGGCGCAGAATAAAAATCTGTGTGCTCTTATGGTTGGGAGCCACTGATTTACTGCCAGCAGAGAATTAAGATTAGACAACATGTCAGTACCCCTGTCAGCCAGTGATCATCCAGCTATATCTCAGTAAAAACACCTGAGTGAGCTTTGTTCTTTGTTCTCTTTCCTCCATTTGAACAAAGCAATAACAAACCACTAATGACTGACATCAGCCCAAACACAGTAACTGCTACAATAAAAGCCAGAGGAATATTATAGAAAGAATATATGGTATTTTCAAAAGAAATCCATAACCTGCCGAAGTTGTGTGGAGCAGCTTTATTGAGATCAAATATGGTTAAGTGTGTTTCTGGCCCAAACTACAGACTGTAGGCTGCACCAAAATCCAGATTCTTGTAGACTATGATCTCAGCCGCTATCTTATGTGAGTGTGCTTTTGAGTGGGCATCAGATACTTGTGTATGCGCATGAGCAGCACATGTGCATACTGTACGTGCATGTTTGACTTTGATCCTGTCCTTGGTAAGCAAACATATTCAGTTTGTTCTTATCTCCTGCTCTTCGCTCCCCGTGACATTACCTAAGAGGCTGCTGACGTTCAATATTTTTCTATTTGAGTATTTCTGGCCACTGTGGAAAAATACTCTCAAGTCCTACATTTAAAATTCTACCCAAGAAAATGTAATTCATTGTGAAGAATGGTCTCTGTCACAGTTTTAATGCATTAGCATGTGCCAGACACATGCTAATGCATAACAAGAATTATCCAAATTGGTGATACAAGGTTCTTGTGTGTGAACAAGCTTGTATCTCTGATTCAAGAGTTTCAAATGAAATTAAAATTCTCTAGTGAAATAATAATTTTTTTTTTTTTTTTTTTTTTTTAAATAGCTAAAATGTGGATACAATTTTGTATCCTGTCAGGAATCAGTGCATCAGTTTGGGGGATGTTTATACATTCAGGCCAATTGAAGGATGAGAGTAAATTTTCTGACCGATTTATCTATGAGGTCCAAAATAGGTTGTGGTATCCAACTAAAACAAGGCTTAGATACAAGTTTTTAAAGCAATATTTTATTATTTTATTTCATGTTGAATTTAAAGTCTTAATCTGCAACGTAACTTGTAATTCAATTGACAATGTAAATTGCAATGAAATTTGGAACTGGAATGAGAAGTAGATCGTAGAAAAAAATCTTCAAGTAAAGTACAAGTCATTTAAAACTTTATTTACATTTAATGTACTAAACCTAACCCTAAATAGGTGGTTAAGTACAAAACTGAGTGATGTGTACTTTATTATTATTAAAAATTAAAGTAAAACTAACATAGGTCTTGTCTGTTGCAGTAAAACTTTTGCACTCTTTTCCTGAGGTGTATCTTTACTTCACTCTAATCTCTTTCCAAATTTCAGCCTGTGAAATATGTGAATTGGTGTGAAATCTGCTCACAGTGTGATAAGGATGGAGAGATAATGATCACCTCCATCTCTCCTCTCTCGCTGACTTTCCCTCTCCTTCCTTTCTGTCTCCTTCTCCAACTTTTCACCTCCTCCAACACTTCTTTTCCTTCCCCTCTCATCTCTGAAACCTCTTCCATTTTCTCTATCCAGTCTTTCTCTTGCTCGCTGATTTCTCTCTTTCTACTTTCTCTCTCTTCTCCTCTCAGTATCGATTTCTGTCATTCCCCCCCNTCCCCCTCTCTCTCTCTCTCTCCCTATCTGGTGTAATATGACTCCAGCTAGGGTGAGCTGTTCTTCTGGCAGGCTAATAAAGCACGCTGCACATCCGCTTGCAAGTTAAAGAATAACAGCAGCAGGTGATTATGGCACTAACAGTCAGTGTACACAGTCCAGATTTAAGCAACTGTATCTGGGAAACATACTTCATGTGTGTGTGATATGCACTCATGAGTTTTCTGCAAAAAAAAAAAAAAAAAAAANAAAAAAAAAAAAAAAAAAAAGAAAGACATTTTTGCCTGCAATTGAGCCCTAAAAGTCTTATTTTCTTAAAACAGCTGGAAAAACATTGCAGTTTGGTGTAATTATTACCAAAATTTTCCAATACAAATCCTTGTTTTTTTGGGGGTTTTTTTTTTGGCTTCTTTTAAGAGAATTTGACTTTTACACATCAACAGTAAATTAAAATAACATGATAAAATTAAGATTTTTTTTTGCAGTTTGTTTTGTACATGTTTGTCCCTTGCATGTGTCTATTTCTTCATGCAGTCATATACCAAACATGTTTATCATGAATAACATAAATAAGATGTGCAAATAATATTTTTTTTTTCAGGCTGAGAATTTATTTAGTTACTCTTCAACCAATGTCTATGATAAGAAAGACATAAAAACAATGCCATCTCTACTAACAGGAAATAACTGGAAAAAAACCACATAGTATATATTATTATCATTACATTTTATACTGGCATGACTGCAGCTTTGCTAATTTTGGAATTTGAGGATGATTATGAAATTATTTTACTCTACAGCTGATTTGAGCAAAATAAATTTGGAGTTTTTGTTTGTTTCATTGTGTTTAGAGGAGAACAAAATAAGACAATCACTTATTTGTCTTATTTTGAGCTTATGTTGTTTGGCAGAGAGGCTGGATTTGTTCTGATGATCAGTCAAGAGGCGGTAATATGTGAGGGTGATTTGATGGACTGCATAATATTTGAAGATGCCTGTGTTGTTTTATTCTTCATTCATTCATTCATTCATTCATTCATTCATTCATTCATTCATTCGTTTGTTTGGCCATTCATTCATTCATTGTTATTTTTTAAATTCATTTTAATTCAGCTTCATCAAATGCGGTGATCAGACAATCTCTGTTGCGGGATAATAAATGTTAAATGAAATACTGTACTTTATTCGCCAGATGTGGATTAGCAGACCATTAGCAGGTTGACTCTTTTAAATTGCAGCGCCGTTGTGGGAGTACCTTATTGGCCTAAGCTGAAGTTAGTGCTTCTCTTTCACCCTGGCTGTTCCTCTAAGATAAAGGATTAGATTAGAAATGACTGCAGGATGTTGCGCAGGAACCTCAGAGACACAGACTGCCAGAGATGAGTTGCTGCATCACAGTGATGAAATCATACTGTAGCTCTATTTCCATGCACCCTGAACTCCAACTGGCAGGATTTCAGGTCAAAATATCCGGTCAATGCTTCAAATAAGTGTAGATCATAATTGTATTATATTTTACCATGTCATCTACTGGAGTGTCCTCTGATTTCTACTTTCTTAAACCTGAAATTCACCATAGAAATAGTTATACCAGACTAGAGGTGTCTAACTTAACATGACATGTTTATTATGAGAATTTATTATGAGAATATAATTATGAGAATTTCCTCTACTACCAAGAACAGGATGATTTTTCAGTTGGTTTTGGTGTGTGTGTGTTACATTTTGCATGCAAATGTTTCATCATATGTGATGTTTAATGTCATTTGTTGAACACACCTCAGATGCTGAGCCATTTATATGATAAGCCCTGGTTTTACTTGAACTTTACCTGAAGAAGAGCACTGAGCTCAAAAAACAATGCCTGTTTTTCTGCATGCTATGTTTGTTGATCTCTGTGTGCACTTTTGTTGATTGATTTTTCTATTTATTTCAGAAACTTCTGTTTGTATTGCTACCAAAGCACTGGCTTAAAACTGGAGTTGGTTCCCAGGCGCCGCACAGTGGCTGCCCACTACTCCTCAGGGATGGGTCAAATGCAGAGACTAAATTTCATTTGTACCTGTGTGCAAATGACAATAAAGAATACCTTACCTTTTTTTTTCAAGCTCCCAGTTGTCTTTATACTGTTATCTTTTATTGTAACGATTCTCGTATTCTTTGATTGCACACTTTGGTTCTAGTATGAAACCTATGGGGACACTCAATTCCCTTGTTATATGAGTCAGAGAGATTGGGAAGTGGAGATAAAAATCTGAGGCCTGATCTATGTGATGATAACAAAGTCTCCTTTACTGTTACCATGGTAACCAGGAACAGGAAGGAAGAGGAATTGTTGCAGAGCTCAGCAGGACAGGCTAACTACAGGCGGAAACCACAGTCAGTGATTACTGCCTGTTAAAGTTCCTGTGAACGTGTGTGTGTGCATGTGCATACATGTGTTTATTGCTTAAATAAATACTGGCCTATTAATACCTGTGCATCAGTGTATATGTTGGCATTCTTCTTCTTCTTCTTGTGTGTGTATACAATATGTTTGTCATATCAAGATATTGCAACACTGCACAGCTGCTCTGAGCTGCTATACGTGAAAAGTCATTAGGTCTCATATTACTGGCATTTCCCTAATAGCATATCAACACGTTGTGTTAATAGTGGTGAGGTCTTATCAGGCAACTCTGGATTCTAGCCAGAGGTTTTACTGACCTCATTACATTAACTACTCGGTTACATAATCAGTAATCAGAGCAGAACTGACCTGAACTATATTGAAATGAACCCAAATCAACTGTACGGAGGTCAAATACTGTACGACTGAGGCTCACCTGACTGAGGCCTGGTTAGAGAACTTTGGATGATGGTTCATTTCTCCTTTACAGCTGATATCTGCTCTGCTGATGGTTACTTGAGAAAGAAAATGAATCTCAACTTGCTCCAGAGGTGCAATACATTATCAGACATGCACTTTGATCTTGATGTAGAGAAGGCAAGAGCAAAAGATGAATTTCTATGCATTGACAAAGTAGGAAAAAGAAGCTCTATACAGGAGTGTTGCTTTGTTTGTTTTAATATTCACCTTCTTAAGAGGAATAATCCCCTTGTTGCCATATAGGAAGTAAAATTTTTACAGTTAAAATCATTAGCAGATGTGAAATGTATACAGATGTCAAAGCTTTTTACTTTGAAGGCTTGATATTCATGAATTTCACTGGATTTCAAGAATGTGTCTGGAAGGAACTACAGGAGAAGGAGCAGGAGGAACAGATTACAAATCAGGACATTCTGAACTTTTCAAATAGAGGAAAAAGAAAAATTGAAGCATCTTCTCACCACATGTTCAAATCTGAATGACAGCTACTAAAAATAAAGGTAGAGGAGTGAATTGATTATTTTCTTTCACTTCTTGAGCCAGGTACTACCAGTTGTGGAAGAAGAAATACTTTAGTTAAAACTGCATTATAAAAATACAAAAATCTAATCTATTTATTCAAATATACAGAGTAAAAGTATGCTTTGTCTCTGTGGATTAACATGTTCTGGTACTGTCACGGGTGGGTTCCGGAGGAGGACTCAAATGCAGGCTCAGGCAGTGTATGAGGAAGAAACAGTCTTTAATTGAAGTCCAGGCAAGAATACTACTGATAGTGAGGCAGGATGAACTTACAGGAATCATGCAGATAATCCACAAGGCAGGCAGCGAAAAAAAAATAAAAGAAACAAACCAACAAACATAAAGACAGGAAAACCAGGAGACAAGAAACAAGCTAACCAGGCAAACAAGCAAACAGGATGGGCAAACCAGCAAACAAGACAATCTGGCAGAAAACAAAGGAACCCAGGGTAGTATAAATACTGAAGATGTGATTAACTGATAGAACACAGGTGATGGAGAAAACTAAACAAAAACCGGAAGTAAATCAAACTAGACAGCAAAAAACCAAGACTACAAAATAAAACAGGAAGTGACCAAAGAACAGATCATGACAGGTACATGTAAATGTGTCAATAATGAAAACCCCCAAAACTGTAGGTAGAAAATTTGGAGATAATCTTTCTCCTTAAATCGGCCAGTTGAGGATTACACACTGCACTTATGTAAATTCTCTAATCTTTTTCTGTTCCCTGTGTGAGTAAAAAACAAACAAACAAACAAAAAAAAAAAAACAACTTTAAAACTCCAATAAACATCTCTCCCTGATGTGTGAAACTGAGGAAATGTTCCTCTGGCCTAATTTTTAAGTTCTGTGTTCTGTTCTTAGTTTAATCTCCATGGAATTTTGTTACATAATCCCACAAGATTCCCTGGAGAGCAGATTTCACACTCAGAATGTAAAATGCATATTCATGCAAAGAATACAACTTCAGCTTCTATTATTGTATTTCTCTTTTGCCTCTCAGATACAGCTGCGTGATTCACAGCCAGGAAGTTGTATTTTTAATGCTTACTGGCATAAAGTCACTTCCACACAGACTAGATATGGCTACCACCATAAACCTTGAAAAGCGTTCTTTTCTTCATTTGCCTCTGAATGAATGAAACCTTTTAATGCTTTCTTGTATAGTGTTAAAGCAGATATACGCTCAGCTGTACATGGTGTTTAAAACTCATCAACTGCTCAAACAGAATAAATTTGGAGTGAACGCGCTGAAAGAACGATGCACTGAATGATGCTTATTCATAGTGCTGTTAAAAATAACAGCTGTGATGAAAGCAGGAAAGATAATGTTGCATAACCATTAATCCTTCAGCTTGTTTGCCAAAAAAGTCATACAATATGTGAATAAGTGTAGACACAGGCAGTCTGTGGGCCTCGTGTATATAAATATCCTCAGCATATGAGTTTATATGTATATTTGTCTGAAATTTCAACTGTCGTTTCACATGGCAGATATGCAAGTCTCAGTAACACAAGGATAAACAAAACTGAATTTAAAAATATTTTAATTTTGAGATAATTTTATTATAGAAAGCATGTTCAATTTCCCTTTATTTCCTCAATTCTATTCGTGTCTAACAAATTCTGCTTGTTTCAGCTAAGTGAATGTGCACAGTCTGCATGTCAAGTGCTTTCTTTGAGGAGTGCACGCATTTGAGAATCAACAGGATGAAAGCTCTCTGGTGGATTCAAAACAATCATGAATGTTCTTTCCACATTGTAATCTTATTATTCGCTCACAGGGTGTTCTTGTCTCATTCAAATGTTCTTAATTGTCTCTTTGGCTTATTCATGTCATTCATGTCTCTTTATTCTATCGTGCTGCTAATGTTTATTTTTTATGGCATCCTGCCTGACTTTTTCTTTGTCTTCGTGTGTCACCGACTCTACTTGTCTCCCCGTTTCTCTTTGCTTCTGTCTTACCTCATTAGTATACATTATCTATGGGGAGAGCGAGACACATCATTCAGAATCAGGATGTCAACAAGTCATTTCCTGGAGATACAAGACACTCTGTGTGTGTGTGTGTGTGTGTGTGTGTGCGTGTGTGATTGTTGCTAATGAGCTTCAAATCCCCTGGTCGTGTTGCGGCCTAGGCTCTGCATCAGTGCAAATTATTGGAGAACATGAATCTAGGCTTTACAGCACTGCAGCTGACACAGACACACACACACACACGCACACACACACACAGAGAGAGAGAGAGAGAGAGAGAGAGAGAGAGAGAGATTATTTTCTATCATCATACTGAGGCAAAATCCTTTAAGTAGAAGAGGAATACGTTCTCTGGACTACATGTAGTAGCTTAGTAAATTACACATGCTAAATATAGCCTGGTTTAGAATATGTCTTTAAATATCTTTAAATACAACAGGAATATATTTTGCCTAATCATGAAATAATTATATCACTGGTTAATATATATATTAAGATTTTTTTTCATGATAAAGCAAATGAATAAATAAAACATGTCTCCAAAACTGAGGAGATTTGCACGGATTTGCAGGAGATTTGTTGAAACATGTATTTTTATAGATTTTAAACTAGATTTTCAGTGGTTTCACCTGATATCTGATAAAACCTGATATCTGATAAACATATATTATGTTTGAGTTTCTATCACTCGATCCATCTTTAGCCTCTCTTTCTGGTTGTGGAGGGCTGTGATGATGCCTCTGTGTAGCTGTAGCAGTGACAGCGTATGACAGGGTCATTTCAAAACTGCCCTATCTCTCTCTCTCTTTCTATCAGATAACAAGGCAAGCCACACACACTTTTTCACATTGACACATGGTGTACTGTGTGAGCTGAAAATAGATCATTATTACAAGATTTGTGCTGAGAGGAGAGGAGAGGAGGATCTTTTTGTCATACCATCCAACAAAATCGAAAATACATGTATCGAAATATTCTTTTTTAGCCAATTACCTCTCTCTCTCTTTCTCTCTCTCTCTCTCTCTCTCTCTCTCTCTCTCTCTGTAATTCTCTGACTGTGGGAAAGTCTTGGCCTGTCCTTGGCCCAGTGCAACAGATTCCACCATGTGATCGGAGGCGACAGATTCCCTACATATCAGACAGCTCGGGTGTCCACGTCCGCTTCCTGCCCTCTGAGACACACAGCACACACACATGCATACACAGACACTGACACCTAAACCTCAGTAGCTGAGCTGCCTTCCTGTTCCTCTGCTGAGGAGGTAGCAGCCCAGTCCAGGTCCACACAGCTGCCAGTCGGCTCAGGTTGCTGCACCCAGCCTGAAAATAGATGGTATGACCCTTAACATCCAACATGCTAACCACCGGGCTTCCTGTTAAAGCAATGATGGGTGTATTGGGTTACGGAGAGAGGAGAGGAGAAAATAAGTAGAATAGAACATATTTCTCCCAGTCAACTAGTGTGCACAACAGCACAGATAATGAGTACCCATTAAATCACTTTTTGAATTGAATATTTCAAAATGTGATTTTTGAATTTCAAACATTCAAAAAGTGATTTTTTTTTTTTTTTTTTTTTTTTTTTTTTAATGGTGTTATGCTTCTGACAGTTTGACAACCATTTGTTTTGCAATGTGTGTCCATTAAAAGTCTTTATGGACAACAGATGCCATATGCACTGCAATTTTAACTGTAGCCATTAAGCTAAATTTGCTGCATGACACTGCACTGCTCTTGGGAGCTTGGTGCTACCTGGTCTTATTTTAAGGTATAGCTAAAAAAAAAATGTAGATGGCATTGCAATAGCTATATGAATAAACCTAAAATGACTTTTAAGCAAAATAAGTCTGAAATGAACTGAGATGTTTTTGCATTGTACAATAAAAAAAATCATTTTGGGTTCAATATAACATGTTTCACTTATTGCAATTCCTTCCCTTCATAGCTTAGTATTTTCCCTAAACAGTGCTTTGTACTCATCTTAAGTAATAAAGTAGAGCATAATTTTTAAACAGCAGCTCTCAATCGGTTGATTCAGTGAAGAAAATGAATCATTTTGACTCAGAGGAGTCAAAGTGATTTTCAGTCTGGGCCTCAATGGAAAAGAGCCTCTTATCTGGTGAGTCGGTGTTCATCAGGCCTATTTCTGGATGGAGTGCTGACAGACAAGCTCAAGTGTTTCCTCTATTTTGTCATATGTACGTGCGTGCAAACACACACACACACACACACACACACACACACACACACACACACACACACACACACACTCACAGGAAATGTTGGTGCATTCACCAACACTCCCAGGACATGCTCATACACACAACACACACACACAAAACAAGCACATGCATACACAGAGGCATTCACACACGGTGTCACTGTGCTGATGTGCCACAGCACTGATGAAATCTTTGCAAATCATCACTCAACACATCTCTGAGAATCTGAGAAGTGTGGCAAAAGACACAACACACACACACACACACACACACACACACACACAGAGAGAGAGAGAGAGAGAGAGAGAGAGAGAGCTCAATTTTCTGGCACCCTGTCACTATGGCAACTCAGCACAGCACAAAATTGTGTAGTGTGTGTGTGTGTGTGTGTGTGTGTGTGTGTGTGTGTGTGTGTGTGTGTGTGAGAGAGAGATAGTACATTCAGCTATATACTATACATGATGTATGTACACTTTTTTTGTGCATGCATTCATGAGTGTGTAAGAACGTGTGGATGTTTATGGTATATGTGTAGTGGTGATCCTGATTAACCTTTAAGGTATACAGTGACCTCTGACCTGTCATTAAACTTGTGCAGGAGATGGTGAAAAGGTGTCTTTTCATTGGTGTTTTCATTAGCATCTATTGAGGAAATCCTTTGCAGAGGTGGGTAGAGTGGCCAGAAACTGTACTCATGTAGAAGTATTGCTACCTTATAATAGTGACTCAAGTATAAGTAACACTAGTCGTCAAAATAATGACTTGAGTGAGAGTAAGAAAGTATCTATTAAAAAGATTACTTGAGTAGTGAGTAACNTCAAAATAATGACTTGAGTGAGAGTAAGAAAGTATCTATTAAAAAGATTACTTGAGTAGTGAGTAACATTGATCAAGCGTTCTTTCAAATAATCAACAAGTGCTTGGCTGAGGAAAAAAATGCAAAGTAGCTATATGTAGCTTCTAATACAATCCAAATCATATCATATAAAGAAAGAGTTGACTAATAAATCAAATATTTACCACATAAAAATCATGACAATTCTGGCCTGGCCCCAAGGCAGTTAGCTAGGTTAGCTTAATGAATTTACTCACAATAGAACAGGAAAACTTGAGTTAGCATTAGCNTGGCCTGGCCCCAAGGCAGTTAGCTAGGTTAGCTTAATGAATTTACTCACAATAGAACAGGAAAACTTGAGTTAGCATTAGCAGCAGTAGCTAGTTAAGTAACTAACATTGCAGCTTACTGCCACGTTTCCTCAAATTCCATGTTGATTCTTAGAAGCTGAAATGTCACATTTTTAGGTAGACAAAGACACAACGCATTATGNATTCCATGTTGATTCTTAGAAGCTGAAATGTCACATTTTTAGGTAGACAAAGACACAACGCATTATGTAGCTGTTGGTTTTGGTAGGCTGAAAAGAAAACAGCATTTGAATGTGTGGCCAGGGATGTGCCTCTTCTAAACCTCCCGCTGTTGATTCTGCCATGACTGTTCTGCTCCGGGAGAAACCATGGAAACGGAGGGTGGGGGTGTGGCTACTTCGGAGCTGAAGCAGACAGTGTAATGTCTGACAATAAGAGAAAAACTGAACATGACTGAATTCAAACAGCAGGTAAAATCAAAAGTAACGCAAAGAGCGCGACCAAATGTAACTCAGTAAAAGTATATTTTTCCTTCATAAATATACTCAAGTATGAGTTAAACATATCCTACAATAAAACTACTCAGTAAAGTGAAATTTTGTGAAAAAAGTTACTAAAGTAAATGGAACAGAGTACTGGTAAATGGAACACGTTACTACCCACCTCTGATCCTTTGATCCCGTATGTTAAACAAAGGCTGGACAGAATTCTTATTTTTGTCTGAGACAGCCTGGTCACAGAGCTAAAGGCTCTGGGTCTGTTTCAACATTGGTTAAGTCTTACCGCAGACACAGGCCTGTAATGTCAGACATTTTGACATTTCATCGCAGGAAAAGAACAGAAGAATAATGGCTGCATTATCTTCTTTCCTTTCAGGTGTGCTGATGCCAGAGCTTTGGTATTGTGCCTGCTGGCTTGCTGGTATGAATTACTCGCAGGAAGATCTGTTCAGGTGTCATCATCAACCAGGCTTTGACCTTTACCAAACATACAAGTGCTGAATTTGCACCTGATTTTTAATTAGAGGAATATTACAAAGCATTGGCCTATTGTGTTAAAGTCATCCAGTTATCCCTTTATATTTGGTCATTAAAGAGACCAGAATGGCAGACCTCGGCCTATTTGCCATTACTATTTTTTAGAGGATAGGGGAAAATTAGATAACTTCACAAAGAGAAAGAAAGCTGTTTTTCTATGACTACTTTGTTTACAAATATATTATTTATTTATTTATTGTTTATTTAGGGACAAATACATACAACATTGCCATAGACAAATGTTATGAAAATACAATGTATTATAAGATGTCTTAAGCTAATTTGCAGTCCTTGTCTCTGGTCAGGCTTTTAAATACAATAAAACAATTTATACAATAACAAAACAATTTATGCAGTTCATACAAAATACAGATTAAAACAGAGAATCAAATTTACATAAAAATTGTGTTTGTGTGAACATGTGANCATACAAAATACAGATTAAAACAGAGAATCAAATTTACATAAAAATTGTGTTTGTGTGAACATGTGAGTCAGTAGGAGATCTCATTAAAGCTCACATCTCTGTTGTTGCTTGAGCCAGAGTTTGACTTTTGAATTAAACACCTTCAGTTCTGTTTGAGACTTGATTTCTGCTGGTAAAGAGTTCCATATGTGTGTTCCTTTTACTGAAAAGGATGATTGACCAAAAGTTGTTCTGCGTATTGGGACTCTGACTAGTTACTCCTCTTGTCATATTCCCACTATAATCTCTCTGTTTAATGAGCTGAGATACCATTTCTGGAGCCAGGCCATTTGAAATGAGTTTTAAAAATGAAAATTTTATAAAATCGTCAAAATTCATTAAATTATATTTTTGTGTAATTTTACAATGTTGCCATTTTAGTGGTTTCTGATCTAAAATTTTTGAAGCTTGTTTGTGAAGTGATGACAAATTTCTGACTATCGCTTCAGAGGCCTGGCCCCAAGCAGGATACAATAAGACAGATGTGAAAAAAATCATGGCATGCAGACATAAATGAGCTGCCTTGAAGGATAAACACAACCTTATGAGCCTGAAACAGTTCAGACCGGTTTTAACAGTTTTGGATAACTTTTTCATATGTATATCAATTGTTTTCACAATTAGTAGTAGTAATTATCTCTATCTGTACGTGGCCTTCCGTTTCCTTTTTGCATTATACTGACACCATTGAGCACTGAAGTATCTAACTGTCTCCTGTCTGTCTTTTAACCTGTTCATCTGACTTCATCTGCTGTTCGGTTTCATTCTGTCTGTCTGAGTTCTGTGTGTCCGTTCACTCTCAGAAAGGATATACAGCACTTTGGATCTGCCTGGATCATTAAAATTAAAATGGGTGAGAGTGTTGGGTTACAGGGAGCTCCCCCTGCCCCATTATTAACCCCAAGAGTCCAATCCACCTCCAGACAGCAAGAATAAGAAACTATAAATTCACCCATTCAGCATTAGGCTCCCTTTCTCCTTCCCTTTGTCTGTGCATGAGACTGTGTCACATATGTATGTGCATGTGTTGCCTATCTTGTGAATCTGTATATGTGTGTGTGTGTGTGTGTGTGTGTGTGTGTGTGTGTGTGCTTTATAAATGATACATCCTGTCTCCATCTGGATGTCAGCTGGGTGAGGTAGAGGATGTCTCCTGTTTACCATGTAATAGGTTTGCTTAATTTAGCATGAGACTGGTGTTGTGTGAACACCCTCCAACATGTTTAATTTTTTATCTACCAAATAAAAATATGAAAATGATGTATATACAGGATATACATACAGGATAAAAAAAAAAAAGCATAAATTACAACAAAATAATTAAAAGTTTAGTCTGTTTAGTCTGTATCACTAAACTTCTCCTAAATGATTCAACCTAACCTAAGCAGTGAAATCTTGAAGCTTGAAGGTGCCCGGGTCTGTAACATCAGACAGGACTGAACCAAAGGAGGGATGGATGAACGGATGATATTAATCATTCATGGCCGGGGTCTGGTTGTTGTCGGTTACTGGCAGATAGCCTGATGTCCCTCCAGAGCGGCTTAATGATGATGTCATGCTTTAGAGTATTGATTAAACTCTCCTCTCTAATGCATCACTCACTCTCTCCTTCCCACTCTCTTTTTCTCATTCCCCTGTACTACACTTCCTCTCCTCTCCTCTCCTCTCCTCTCCTCTCCTCTCCCATATTTCTCTCTCTCCTAACTCTTCTCTTCTCTTCTCTTCTCTTCTCTTCTCTTCTCTTCTCTTCTCTTCTCTTCTCGTCTCGTCTCTTCTCTTCCTAGGCTGATCTCATCAAGTTCCATCATTAGCAACCAGATGACACTAAAACAATAAAGTTCCCATCCAGAGAGCCATAAAACCCGTCATAATCAGATGATCAATAACTTCCAGTTAGGCCCGCTGTAGACAGTGTTTTTGGATGCTGCAGTGGGACACAGAAGAGGCTGAGAGGATGAATGGGGGTGAGTGTTGGGTTACATCTAAAGTGCAGCAGAGAATCGATAGTTCGTAGAGGCCTGACGCACATTTTGAGTTTAGGCCAAATCTCACATGGGACCTCAAACACAAAGCAGGACTGGAAAAAAACAACAGATCGTGTTTCATTGTCTAAAAGCATTACACATCTCATAATTTTGAAATATAATACATCTGTATTCTTAGCAAAAAATAAATGCAGCTCAGAAATAATTCAATGAGGGTCTCCAAAGAAAGGACGTGACATGACATGACCAGCGGACAGTGTTGTACCTCCTTCGTGCTGCTCCTCCTGCTGCTTCCCTCACACTTTTCTAAACAAACACACACCAGTGTCTCCCTCTCTGGGATGCTGGATAATAATGCTTTCTGGGGAGGGTGGGTCAACTTCCCTGCAGGAGCTGCCACCCTGACTAAAGGTCATGCTTTATTTTGTAACCCACTATACAATAGTATTTTTTCTGATACTGTTAAAAGATTGTTTCCATCAGTAATGTTTGTAAAAAAAAAAAAAAAAAAAAAATGTCACTCATTTCCATGGCCCCTCCAAAAAATAAAGATTGAGATAAAGATTGGGATGAATAAAGTAAAAATACATGTGAATCCCTACTAGCAGTAAAAAGCCGCAGTGTTCATTACACCCCAGAACATGTAAGAACTGATGATTTTGCTGATCTTAGAGGGTTTCTTGTAGTTGGGTTAAAACATTTGAAATGAGCATGGTGCTAGTAAAGACCATGTGGCCATTAGATGCAAAGCTTTATCCCTTTGGGAGGATGAATCAGCTCAGAAAATGTCAAAGCAATCTTCCTATTCAATAATGACATATTGTATGCACAAAGCTGATATTGCGGCCTGAGGGTGGTGCAAGGGGAAAATTCATGTAGAGTCCAAAAGAGAAAAAAGGGGGGTGGCAGTTGTAGAATACCAAGAGGTTAGTAAATTAACACAACAGAGAAGGTCTTTTCATAATAAAAACCATGAACCCAAACTATTTTCTAGGCAATATTTTAAGGTCAGCTGGAGTCAGTCACAAACTTGAAAACTGTCTATCTTACTACAGATATTTTGATTCAATTGACCAAGTCACTGGAAAGTTAATATGTATTATACAGATTTTCATATTTATATTTTCACATAGGAGTTTATATTAAAGTCTCTGCAATACTTTAATGTGGAAAAAAAACCTACTGATCCACTTCTAATCTCTTTGCTTCATGCTGCAGTACTACTGTGCACACTGAGTGAAAAATTGGTCATTTTTGGTACTGTTTCTTTAAGGCCCACTCTGTTCTGATTGGCCAGGTGTGCCACATTGGATGCCTGCCAAACATTTGCTGTCTAACCAATTCTGTGACATGTTGACATCATGTCATGAATGTGTTTGGAAGTAAAAAACAAAGCAAAATGAAGCATTTAGGGAAGTTCAGGATCTTTGGGTTTGTTTGACTGGATGCTCTTCTGTAAGCATAGAACCTCAAGCTTTGCAACATTGTTAAACACAGACTCTTCACTCTGTTACAGTATAAAAAAAAAAAGTGGAAGAAAATAACAGAATGCATAACATGTCCCCGTTAAGATACTGTAGATCTGTCCAAGTATCAGCATTGTTTGTAAAAACAGGTGTTTTCCACAAGAGAAAACGTAACATCTGATCAATACAAAGTCTTATATGAAGATCTATGGGTTGACCCGCAAATACCAAACCACCCAAAATCTCAGGCAGAACTGCAGCTCTTTCTTCCTCTTTCTAATGCGTTTAATCAACACCTTCAACTCGCAGTGAACTCAGATATGTGATTAACAGGATGAGACCTACTTTTTCCCCATCACAAAGACAGCAGCAGGGTTCTAGCTGTAAGCACCACTCTGTACCAAGTGTGTGTGTGTGTGTGTGTGTGTGTGTGTGTGTGNAGAGAGAGAGAGAGAGAGAGAGAGAGAGAGAGAGAGAGAGAGAGAGGGAGAGAGAGAGAGTGTATACAGGCTAACCACCAATGCCCTTCTTCTGTAATTACACACACCATGACAGTAGATTAATTCCTTTTCCTGCTATGAAAAGAAAAGAGGAAAGAGCAAGAGAAGAGAAGAGAAGAGAGGAGAAGAGAAGAGAAGAGAAGAGAAGAGAGACGGAGCAATCTGGTGCTAAAAGGAAACAGGTTGCTACTGTCCTTCATAACTGATATATTATTGTTGTCAACAAATTAAAGATAAATAATTTATCTCTTGCTGGGCTGGACTATTTTGCATTGTTAGACACACATGCGACATTTACAGGTCTACTACAGGTCTTGATGTCTGATTTCAGTTTTTTTATATTGCCAGTACCTGATTTTTGCTAGCCTTCTGAGATGAAGGTAAACAAATTTCATAATGACTGCAAATGAGCAAGTTAAAATTTCCTCAGTGACATTATTATATTTTAAGGTGGATAAGTGACATGCAAGTCATAATATGTGTTTAGATAAGCTGCATTGGCAATATGCCATATATATTCAATTTAATTTTCATATATGAATGAGGATCTGACAATATCTGATTCATGTGCTTTTTTACTGTTTACATGTTTACAATGCTTATCCTATCTGATTCTCTTGTGAGCTAAAAAGAAAAAAGAAAAGAAAAAATTTAAATTAAATGCTTGTACCTTTCAGTGTAAATGTAGCAATGGAATAACAACGTAAAAGTAGAAACATAATGCTCACTGGGTACACACTTATCCCTTACATGTAGTTTCGAGTTCTCTAGATGGAATTTTTCTGCTTGTGTTGTCTAAAATCTATAAAAGCTTCAGGGCAGATGAGATGACTCATGCAACTAAAACCATTATATTCATTTCAGTGATTTTGTGCTGTACATCTATTCCTCTTTAGTACATCTTCCCAGATAAATTTCTTTCAGGTAAAAGCCCTTAATTTCCTACATTTAATGGTTTATTCTGAGGCAGTTCTGTGTTATGCAAATGTACTTGTAATGCAAAACAGGCTGAATGAAGAAGCACAACATATGAAGTTTGATGGCCTGAAAGCCAAGATAAATATAATTCTACACAGTGGTTTACAAAATTTGTTTGGGAAAATGTCCTCATAGAAAGGGTTTTAAAACCACAAATATAAGCAGACCCCTGAGTGAACCAACAGTGCTTACTATGGTTTTGTGCAGGCTTGAAGAAAAGTGGCAGTATAATAATCACACCAAACCCAAAGCCAAACAACCACATCAGTCGACACAACTCAACTCTCTGAGGAGCCTGGACAGAAACTATTAGTTTTTGTATGTTTTACAGTTTATGTTTCTATTATTTAAATTGAGCCAAGAACATTCAAGTTCAAAAACCCAACTCAATGGGCACCTATTAGAGCTCATAGGCCAAGGCTGAATAAACGCAGACAAAATTTGTCTTGTTGTAATAATATATGGCCTAAAGAGAAAGAAATTACTAAAATAAACATGTTGTTTTTGTGGATGTATTTCTGTAACTATTAAAGATACACCAGAATCATTTGCATGCTACTGAATCAGCATCATCTCAGCCACATTTAATGGTTGTTGCATGTTTCTAGACCCTGTTTGTTGACAGCAATTCCATCCATGTGCCCCCTGTCAAAGCATAAATTTTAGTTTATCACTTTCAAATGCTTATCAAGATCCAGACCAAACTGCATCTATTGATAGTCTAGCTGCTCTGTCATGGGAGAAATATACCTGATTTTTTTTTTTCATCAAGACTTGGCGCATTACTTTTGACAAAAAAATACCAAAAAATATCAAAAAATGCTCACAATGTTAAGATTTTTCTTTTTTTTTTTTTNTTTTTTTTTCTTTTTTTTTTTTAAATTACTGGGCTTTGTTCCTGAATCAGGACTGGCAAAATGTAATGAGTTGGACCATGCCCTATCCCATCCACCAAGTTTTGTTTAGTAAGCCTTTGAACAAACAAGCAAACCAAAAACAACCAACCAATAAACACATGTGAAAATATAGCATTCATGACTGGCCACTAATGGACCTTTAGAAGACAGTGCTTTCATAACTGCTAATAAATCATCATTATTATATTGTTTTAATAAAATAAAAAAACACAATGCCATATACAATGCCATATATCTAAGTGGATAACACAATATTTAGGAAATAGTTTTAATGGAGTCAAATCTCAGATATTCATCAGTTTTTCTCACATCTGACAAGTAAGCTGATCTCTTAAACATATTTTAACATACTGTACGTGGAAGGACACATATTTCCTTTAGAAAATGCAACTTTTCTAGTAAACTATAAATTAATATCGACTTTGTACTGACAGCCTGTTACAAGTCACAACACCTCTCAAATGACTACTTGTATACAGTAAGTGTGAAACTGTAAGATTGAAAATAAGCTCTCAGGTCTGTTATTCAGTGGAAGTTTATCAGTTCAAAATATGGCGATGAGGCCAGGTGTGTGAAGTGGTGTTAAAGTGACATGACCTCTGACATGATCATCTACTAATTATGGCTTGTTCCTATATGTTCAGTTTTACACAGTGTGACTTCATGCCCCTTTGGCAGCTTTCCAAACACTCCCATCAAGATTTCTATGCACATGTTTTTATTTACAGTGTGAATATATGATTCCATATCTTATGGAATCACAGTTTTTATAGACTACTGCTCAAAAGTTTAGAATCACTTGTCATTTAAGTAGTTTGTGCTATTTTATTAAATTATCCTCTTTTTTAAATTATATGAAACAAACACCAAAATGTATTTTGGACATGTTTTACTTCATATTTCAAATATTTGGGGGGATTTTTTTTTTTTTTTAATGATAAATAATTTTAGTGATTTCTCATCAAAGTACCCACTGTGAGATTTAATCACTGCTTTGCAAATATTATAAATATTCAGTTTCTAGAGCATTAGGGAATAACCTAGAATTTTCTAATAATCTCTGGAATACAGCTTCTCTAAATGAATTTGGAATAATCTACAACTCATGTAATGATTCTGTAAAAGTGTACAATTGTAAAATGTCTTAATTTTTTACAGGTTCTTGAAAATAATTTTAAACCTATGTACAGACATAGAATCATTTTATACATACGTACATATGAAACAAAACTAGTTTACATTACAAGAAGCATTGATTCTATGAAAATCACTAGTGATTCCAAACTTTTGAGCGGTAATGTACTCAAGCATTGTGACATGTCAAGAAGCCATGTATGTAATTAACTTGTACTTGTGCATGTGAGGAAATGTTTCTGTTAGGTAAGCATTGGGGCCAGTGATTGACAGAACTGGAACAGCAAGTACAGAAGACTTCACTGAGTTAGACAAGCTGTTAAATGGTGATTATTACACAACTTTCAGATTCAACCACACTGAGATTGCATGAGAGACATTCCATGAGCATTTATATAACTTAATATATGTAGTCTTACATTACTGCTTGAGTTTATCAGTGTCTTTACAGTTAATTAATCTCTGCTGTAATGGTTTTGCTTTTTGGACATGAATCTTTAAGGATAAATGTTCAATAATGCCTACATCGAGCCATAATTCATTGTTAAACACTGCTTAGCAATGCTTTGCAGGTACTTTTTTTCTTGGTGTCAAAAAAAATCAATGCTTCTGCTATCATGTTAAAAAAAAGTTCATGCTAAAAAAAAAGATTATGTAGAATGTTGCATTAAAGATGTAGAATGGAAATAACAAATCCCATTTAAAACAATATTTATTAACTATCATAAACTTTTATTAATGTTTATGATCATTAATAAAAATCGCTCTAATGACCAGAAAGTGTGAATTTGTGCATCTAACAAGCTGAAGACTGGGATTTTTTTCCTCAGGAGTTTGTAGAATCCAAAACAGAACTAAAAGGAAAATGAATATACATCTTGTATTCATCAGCTTCAGCCATATAACATTACAGAAATTTACAGTTAACATTTACCGAATGTGTAAATTGGTAACTGTTTGCTGGCATATTAGGTACAACAATTATATAGGGCAATAATATCTGAGTCAGCCAGCTTGTTTCTGTTGAGTCCTGCCAACTAATAATTCAGATGAAGGCCTTGAGCTGCAACGACAAGACGACAAGTGAAATCTTCTCCTCTATGATTTCTGCCAACTTGTGACCAGAAATTAATGCCATACCTGAAGATACCGGCATTGTTGTGATGCTGTGAAGCAGTCATACTAAATGTGTCAAGTCAAGTCAAATTTGTTACAAATGTACTATTAAGGACATTCCAATAATGTTTCAAAGAGTTTTAGAGGTCCAAACAGCAATGGTTCCTGACTCAATCTAAGCTGTCTAAGTGGTAAAGACAAAAAAAAAAAAAAAAAAAAAAAAGGTACAAACACTGGGAGAGGCAATTTGAAGAGAGATACTTGAATTGCCAGGTGTGTAAAAAAGTCACAGGTGGGGAGGCAGGGGGAATTTTCCTCACACTGTTCAGTGTTCAAGATCAGTGGGAGATTGGTGAAAAGCCCATGGGTCAGCCACCACAGCCATGCAAACCCACTTTAGAAAATCAACACTTCAAACTACATTTTCACCCACCCTAATTACTTATTACCCTAATTATGGTGTATGAAAACATATCTTAAGGTAATCTCTTCATCTCTTCAGCCTATCTCTCATTTTCTTTGTCTCTCTTTTAATGGTGGAATGTACCTGTTTGTGAGGCCAGACTTCCCACTGAGACAGAAAACAGGTCAGAGTAAGACAGGTACTGTATAATAAGCTGCCCAACAACACTATGTTCAAAAATACTCAGTGCTGAGCTGCAGTGTGTGTGCGCGTGCACCTGTATGTAGGTGTGTTGTGAAACATGAACTGTATGTGTGTGTTGTATGGGCAATAATTGTGTGTATTGTGTGTTTGAAGAAAACGAGTGTGGAGTGAGTGAGTCACCAGAATATGATTAAAATAGATTGCAGTTTTTGATCCATTCTACCACAGAATCTCATAACACATATCACACACGTTTAGGTTAAGTAGACTCTCTTGATAAAAATGTTTAAAGGAAAATTCATCTTATTTTACAAGCTGGTGGTGATTATCATAGTTTTGGCCAATCTACAGAATCTAGAAGAAAGTGTGATCAGCACTCTGCTGGAAACAGCTTTACAACATTAAACCTTAAAAAGTTACTATGCTATTAATTCCTTATAGTTTTATTTTCATTGCAGAGGAATTTCATGTTCAACCTGCAGGTCAACCCTGATGCCTGACTACATGCCTTTTACAAATGCACTTGAGATTTATTTACATGAATTGTGACCTGACTAGTGCAATTAAGAAGTTGCAAAGAATAATAAGTCACGCAGAAAGTCTATTTGATGCACAAGAAGTTTTGTTTTTGTTGAAAGAACAGGTTAACCCAAAGGTATGTTGGCCAAAACTATGATAATGTCCAGGTTCTATAACTGGAAATGTAAATACAGTAGAACTTAAATGGAACTTAAAAGAAAAGGTGTGAGTGTGAGTGAGTGAGTGAGTGAATGAGTGAGTGAGTGAGTGAGTGACTGCATACTTGCAACTTGCATGCATGTGTGTGTGTGTGTGTGTGTGTGTGTGTGTGTGTGTGTGTGTGTGTGTGTGTGTGCATTGGAATTGATCACTTTATGGGGACAAATATCATGCAATCATTTTTTGGGGACTCACCTCCAATTAGTAAGCTATTTATTTTAGGTTCAAGCCATAGTTTTAATGTTAAGATTAGAATTATGATTAGGTTAAAGGACCATACCGGTAATTTTCCATGTGTTAAGCCCAATAAATATTACCCGCATACACTCTGCGTTACTGACAACCATTTCCAAAACATAAAACCATAATTTAGTTTTCCTGTTATTTTGTCATATCTCCTAATCTTTCAGAATCAAATGTTCAGATGATCACCTTAAAATTCAACATTTCACTTCCTAACATATACATCCAAATGTATAAGGCATGGTCATTTGACATTTTAATTTGTCATTAAAAGCCATCTTCTCCTGGTACTATATTTCCTGTGAACGCCTACAATTTCTTCAAAGAGCTTCATGTAATTTCGACAAAAAATTACAATGAAGTTTGGTTCACAGTGCTAATAAAATCAACTTGTAGAGACTTGAAACGTCTATCTCAGGCATGTTTCAGGTCTCTACAAGTTGATTTTATTAGCATACTGGAATGAACTGAAACCAATGGCAGTCTGAAAGGCAGGGAAAAACAAATCTAAAATGTACCACTCCAGTAATGTTTTGGAAAATGTTTGGCAGTAATGTAATGTGTAAGCAGTTTGTATTTATTGGGCTCAAACATGCAGAATCACCAGTATGCTTCTTTAAAGTTAGAGTAACATTTAGGTGGTGGTTGCAGTGGTAATGGTAATCTTTTAAGTCAACAGTTTCCCCACGAGTAAAGTGGTACAAGTAACAGAAGAAGAAAGTAGTGGAAAAATACTTCAGGAGAAATATAAAAGTAGGGAAAGTGCTTAGGTTACTTTTCGGCTTCAGCAAATAAATTGGTCCTGAATCCCCTCTGAGTGTTTAACAATCTGATGATACCCTGACACTGTCAATAATCTGGGAAAAGGCTTTGTCTTTGGGTGTCTCTTTCAGAAGTGACAGCCAGTGTGTATCTGGTGAACTGAACAGTGAGCTGTTTGGTTGCAGGGTGAATCTGTCATATATTGTGGCAGTGTAATGCTTTGTTAGTTAGAAGAATAATTTTATGATCAATATGTGCATTCACAATGAGCCAATGAATAGAAATTGGGCTAATGCAATCATGTGCTTCACATTCATTTTCTGGCTGCTGAGTTTTGAATTAGTGGGACTGGGAGTAGAAGAGGGTCGCCCGGGAAGTAGATCACAGTAATTAATTCTAGATGAAATAATGGCATGTCTTAGTTTTTCTAGGTCATTACAGTAGAGGAAAAGCATTACTCTGGGTGTACTGCTTACAATATAGCATGCGTTGGATATCACTTTGACAAAATTTGAAGATGAAATGTTAAGTTTTTGTACTCAACAGTACAGAGAGTACCTGCTGTACTCAATCCACGTCTGCGTTCCTCAGTGGGGCAAAACTGTCACATCTGCATTCCACAGTGGGGCGAAACCATTACATTGATGGGTGTGGGTGTGTCTTCCTTTTGGGAATAAATGCTGCTAGCTGTTCCTGTTACAGTTAAAAATGAAGAAGCCTTTTGGATGAACTGCAAATGTATTCAAACTATTTTTTTTACAGTCCATTGACTTAACTTCTACCTTATGTATTATATCTCAATGAGTGAGATGAACCTTCACAGATAGTGTTTGACTTATTTTGCCAAATCCTCTAATCTTTCGAAATCAAAGTTATTCACCCACCTTAAAATTCAATATTTTGTCTGCTTACACACAGTTGTAGAATGATCATTTTACATTCTTAGTAAAAGCAGGGAATAGTCCTGGGACTGTTCCCTGGTGGAGAGTGGAGACATACATTTTCTTACATGTATCTCCGTATTGGATTGGTTAAATTAAGTAACTTCGACAAAAATAAATAAATAAATAAATAAAATAAATAAATAAATAAATAAATAAATAAATAAATAAATAAAAGTGTTTGATTTGCTATGATGCATACTTATCTCAAGCACNTAAATAAATAAATAAATAAATAAATAAAAGTGTTTGATTTGCTATGATGCATACTTATCTCAAGCACGTTTCAAGTTGTTACGATTGATTTTTCTAGCATGCTGGAATGAAGTGAAACCAATGGCAGCTTGGAAGGTAGGAAAAAAAATTATAAAATGTGTCGCTCCAGGAGTTTGATTTGGAAAACAAGTGGCAGTAATGTAATGTGTATGTGGGTTGTATTTATTGGGCTTAAACATGCAAAATCACCGGTATGGTCTTTAATTTTGAATGGTCTGAATTTTGCTTGTGGTTATGTTCTCATGTTTGTGTTGTAAAAAGAAAAATAGGATTTGGGTTACTCAATAAAGAATCTTCTCATGAGACAGAGATTACTGTTTAATTGATTATTGATTGCAGTACAAGAACAATCAACTGTACTGCTACTGTGAGAAAAAAAAGGTAACAGAATGTTGGTTGCATGTGACAAGGAGTAGTGATAATTGTGTTGCAGTAATTTGTGTTAAGCTCAAATTTTAATTTACACCACATCTGCTGTTCAGAAATCTGTGTTCTGATGTGTGTGTGTGTGTGTGTGTGTGTGTGTGTGTGT